>JAGPOW010002401.1:85208-142298 GCA_030014935.1 Caiman crocodilus | reverse complement strand
ATGTTAAACAGTGTGGGCCCGAGGACCAAGCCCTGGGGTACCTCACTTCTCACATCTCACCAGGTTGAGTGCAGCCCATCCACCACTACTCTCTGGGTGTGCCCCATCAGCCAATTTTTTACCCATCCAACTGTGGATGCATCAATGCTGCAGTCACTTAATTTATTGATGAGGATGGGGTGAGAGATGGTGTCAAAGGCCTTCTTAAAGCCTAGAAAGGCTACGTCCATAGCAGCACCATCATCCAAGGACTTAGTTACCTGGTCATAAAAGGCAATCAGGTTGGTCTGGCAGGACCTGCCTTTGGTGAACCCATGCTGATTGCCCCCAAGCATGATCTGCCCTGCAGGCCCCCCACAGATGTGCTCCCTGATGATCTTCCCAAGCACCGAGGCAAGGCTTACAGGCCTATAGTTACTTGGGTCCTCCTTCCTCCTCCTCTTGAAAATTGGGACTACTTTAGCCAGTTTCCAATCCCCCGGCACCTGGCCAGGTGACCACAAATGCTCATACAGCCGGGCCAAGGGCACTGTGATGACCCCTGCCAGCTCCCTCAACACCCTTGGGATTTGGGATCTTAAAACTCCTGTTTTTAAGGTCATTGTCTCAGTCTTGGGCTCAGACTTTTTCAAATATTGTTGAATGAAAATTGTTCATTTTATTGATCTTCATGTTGAAATGTATATGTACACTAAATTTGGCACAGTTGTCCCCACTTTGCAACATCTAGCCTTTTTCCTCCGAAGTCTTAAGTGTGTGCACAGTGAAACCTCAGTTGCGCAGAAAAGGCCTGCGAGTCTGCTATCACATCAGATAACTACAAAAACAGGTTTGTCAGCCACCGCTGGCATAATGCTCCGTCGTAACAACTTTTAAAACCTTTCCATGCATAAAATCCGATCTTGTCAGTTAAATGAAATATTTATGGGAAAGAGATGGAATCGGCAAACACTATTAGGCATTCAGCAGTGTGGTTATGGCTTCAAGGGACAGCTTATTGGTCATGTGCTGTGGGTGAAAAAGTGTTGCCTAATGAATGACAGTTTGCTGGAAAAAAATTGCACATAATATGTTATGCTTGCAATGCTGGGTTCATGCTAGCCAGCCAAATGCTAGAGGAAAAACAGGACCTTTTTCCTGAGGAGGATGAAAGATTCATCTGCGCTGCCTTTCCCTAAATACTTCTGCTTATTTATATTTATTCTCCTAATTTCAAGACTCCTGAAGAAATTGGGCAAGTGCCACCACTAAATTACCATTGTGCTTTTTAATACTAAATAGTTTCTTAATGTCTGTGGGTCAGGGACTGCACATCTGTTTGGTGCTACATTATATTGACTAGCACATTGTTACAGTAAGCAAAATGAAGGGAATAGTAATTTCTGCAAGGTGGTTTTAATGGGACAGCTGGCAGAGGAAGGCACTGTAATGCCTAAGACTGGCAGAATCAGGGTTAATTTGATCATTCTCTATGTACTCATCCCATTTGTGTTCGATGCATACATATGCATGTGTGTGCGAGCACACACCTGTATATATATGCATCCCACACAAATGGGATCTGTATATCTAGATAGATAGATATGCATAGAGGCATATCCAGGAGGAGAATTCAACTTGCTTGCCGTAATAAGTACGGAGTTCACCAGTAAATAATCGTGCAATCTGTTGGAGAAAGGCGCGTGCAGTTCGAGAAGCCACAAGGGTTTCCCGAGTTCCTTGCGACGGGGGATTGAACCAAGCACGAGAGATGGGCTGAGGCAGCTAGTATGGGTCTGTTCATTTTGGTCCTGTGCAGATAACAAGAAACTGAAAGAAATGGGATGAAACATTTGCCCCAGTCTGATAACACGTTATCATATGCTTGTGCGGTGTGCTGCAATGAATTCCAAGTAAAATCCTCAATAATCTGCAGTAGTATAATATGTGCTATCAGTAGAGCCTGGTGGAGGGGCAGACCTTTTCCCATTAAAATATACTTGAACGGTTTGTACTATTCTTTTCTCCTTAACAGGCTCCTAAAAAGCTATACACCCCATGCCCCCTGCCAGGATATGGGACTAAAAACCACGATGAAGAGCACTGTAAAACTGAGGAGTAGTCTTTCTTTCCATGATGACTCTGTCTCCTCTTCTGAAGAAGAGGGTTCTTTGGCTAGTTAATGGCATGATGTGTGATTGTGTCTAAAATCCTTATTTTTGCCCTTAAACATGGACCAAATGCCCAGTGGCCTCATTATTCTTGCATAAAAACTTGGTATGACTCACAACTTGAGTCAGAATTTAATGCTCAATTCAGATGCTCTTAGACTGGTTTTAGTGAGTCTGTTTGCATAGTTATTCAGCATGAGGAAAGGTAGAAGTTTTTCCTTTTTTCTGTTTAGTAAATGGGGAAGCAAAAAAGTAGTGGTGAATTGTGTACGATGTCTAATCTTTCCTTGGGGTGCATCTCTAATTAAATGTCTCTCTTGCTTTAAAATTAATGGAAATGAGGCAGAGATGCGTGTAATCTATATACCCTTTAATACTAAACTACAACTTATCTAATCGGGAGCATTTACCTCTAAATCCCTTAAAGCTCTGCAGAAAGGTTTTAGTGACATTTTTATTCTTAAACAGCAATTGCCAAACTTGTATAAAAGAACATTCTTATCTGGAAATATTAGCTTATTTTGTGCTGAGAGTTGCAGTTTTGGCTCTTTTTATTGTGATAAGCTTGCACTGCTCTTCCTGTGTAGAAGAAAGAGATGTTTATTTAGTCCTTAAATGTTTAAGGAAACCCGATTGACCTTTCTAATGGAAATCAAAATGTCTGTTCCTTGGAACATCAGATGAATGAGAAATAAAAGGATCATGTATTTCATATGCTTAATTAGGAGCTTAATATTTTAATGTGCTATTCCTTTGTGTTATCATCTATCAGTCCTAAATTAATTGGTATCATCCATATAAAGGAAATGACTTATTTGGATGTGCTTATTTTATACATAGTTAATGAGTCATTACATATAAGCCAAAAAGGGATAATGTGGTAATATCCCATAAGTACCTGGAGTTAATTAAGTTAATGTAGAGAAAGAGGAGGGATCATATTCTGTAGTCAGTGTGGGGAGAAAGGAGTTATGTTAAAATACATACTTCGCTATGACCAGCCAAAGAAGTAATGGAATTGCCATTGGTAGAAGTGGTAGTTTTTTCATTGCATTTTTTTTAATTGCTTAATATGCTTTACAGCAAATCGCATTTAGCACTGGCTTTACAAATTTCAAGACCAAGGCCAAAAATTCATTTTTATGGGAAACCTTCTGTTTACATTGAGTGAAATTAGGCTCCTGTGTAAACTATGGTCACATAACCAAAAACTGTTTCATGATATATGTGCCCTGGAAGGTACATTTAAATAGCACAGGCACCTTTTATTCTGGCCTTCCTTAAATTTCAGAGGCTCACCTTTGCAATCTTAAGGCTTTACTACATGGTAATTTTAGGCAGCTCCTGGAGGTTTTAACCCCTGGATCAGCCAAATGTTAAGTGGCTTAAAGGATTCGTTATGTGGCTCAGTTACGCCACTTTAGGGCAGGATTCTCTCTGATCTGCATAACCTTGCTCCTGTTCCATTAAGGTACAGCCACTCTCCACAGCTGTGCTACTCAAGTTGAAGTCCTCCAGTATCCCAGGATGCAGTGTCCCTCCTCCACATGGTATTTCTGCAAACAGTGGAAGGTGGTGACAGCTTGAGCGAGGTCAAGGCTGGCAGGGAGTGACAGGGGAGTAACATAGAAAGCTGGAGCTGGTGCAGGGTGGGCAGAGCACAGCCCAGCACAAGAGAAAGAAGAAAGCCGCTTGAGAGGGTGCCAAGGATGTAGAGGGCACTGTGCAGGGGGACTCTGGTGCTGGCTCTCCTGCCCAGCCCAGCAAGGTGCTGACAACTCCATCACTGCCCTGCCTGGCCTGAAAGCATTGCACCATGCTGCTCTGCTGGTTTCCTCTGCAGCACCATGCCATAACTGGGATCATTTAGCAGCCTTGGGTGGGGAAAAAGAGGAGAGGAAGGCTCTTCCTCGTCATGGTGAGCCACTAGCATGCTGCCTGCACCAGGCTGCAGGGGCGACAGGTGACAATGACAGTTGCATGTTTCTGCCCCAGTCCGCACCTCACACCCCTGGCCATAGAGCAGGGATAGAAGCCTGTCCTGGCTCATGGGCCCTGCTCACCAGGCCTCTGGTGGGAAGTTGCAGCTGTGCAGGTGGGAGACGAAGAAGATTTTTAGCCTTAAGATGTGACTGCTCCAAACTCCAAGCCAGCACCAAGCTGATCAACACTTGAGCAGCTTGCAGCATAAGGGGTAACAAGGGCTATAATAAATTTTCCTTTCCAAAGTCCCTGTAACTGTTAGTGTACTTCGGAATTGCTGTAGGGTTTGCCCAACATAATTTATGTTGCTTCATGCCATGCCCCACTTTCCACAAGGGTTCTGGGCAGTTTGTAGTCCTCTTCCTTAAGAGAAATGCTCCTCGCTGTTTAGAGTCCACCCAACTGGTCGTCCTTCAGTAATTGCACAAGCTTTCTATCTTGCGCCATTCTCTTTTTTCCATTGAACCTATTACTGACCTTATCTTGCCATCAACAAAAACAACTACTACCCTGCCAAGTACATACTTCTGCTGCTTATTATCAACCTCATTATACACTGTGTATCCACACAGCATGTTCTGACTGATACCGTCTTTCCCTTTGCTTACCACTCCTCCTGTAAAGTGACACTGGGGAGTAAGAAAGAGCCCAGAACACAGCAAGTCTTAGTTGTGTGTTCCTGTCCATCTATGCCTCCCTCCAGTAGTCTCTATTGGGAGCTATACCCACTCCTTATGTGTTCTCTCTGTATACGCTCTTCTGGGGGTAGATGCAATCTCCTCTCGTTTATTCCTATTGCGTCAGGCCCTGTAGGGTGGCTTGCCTGATTGGGGCATGCGGGCACTACTGTATTACCAACAATAAATAATAGCAAGCATTGAGGATAGCAGTTCCTTATATTTTGTGTGTGTTATGGTGGTAGCTAAGGACAAACTGAGCATGGGGCACATCTACATGTTCATTAATGCGCTTTAATTTACTGCACATTTAGTTTAGTACTTCCTTAACCTGTGCATTTAGTTAGCACTAGCCGGTGCACAGTTACTTTGTGACACTTACTGTACCTTAGCCTAATAACACTGCGCAGTAGGCTTTTAGTGTGCTTTTTGCCCATCGTGCTACTGTGCAGTGTTATGCTAATGCACAGTAAACGTCTTGTGTAGATGTGCCCATGGTAAACCACAGCACAGACAACTTAGATGTTCATAGACAGGGCATGAAATGAGTAAGGGAAAGGGATCTGACATGCAAACAGAGTGACTAAGCTCCTTTCCATTGTCCTTAGTTAAGACAAATATATGATGTCAATCGTAGCTAACTGCTCAGATGCTTACCTGGTCCCTGTCACCAGAGTACAGGCGCGCTTTACTCAACATCATCCCACTTAACGTTGTTTCCTTATTACGTTGCCGGTCTGTTAGACAGCTTACTCGTTCAGAGTTGCTCAGTGTTTGGTTATAACGTTGTTCGGCCACCACCTGCTAGTAGGTAACTACTGTGACGTAATTGGGTTCGCTTCACATCGTTTCACTGCAAGTCACGTTTTTCAAGAACATAACGACGATGTTAGGCAAGGAGTAGCTGTATGAATGGTGTTCAGATACTTAAAAATAGAAATCAGAGTAATGGCTGGGGAAAGCTATTGGTAGAGCTGCCCTGAAACCAATGACCCATATAAATGTTGTGCTTTAATGGCACTAAACTAAAAATATTACGTGAGATTTGAAAAACAAATGGAACCAGAAGGAGATGTGCCTGGGCTGTAGCTGTGTGACAGAAGTGTTGGCTTAACAGTAACCCTGGCCCCAGGTATTAGCATAGCAAAGTCCTGTATAAATGTCAAGTCGGGGAACTTGAGTTCCAGAGTTAGCTCAAGGATTCAGGAAGAAAGCCTTTTGGGGGAGCCGTCAGTGCTTAGAAAGACGCATTTTTTCAGGTTTCAGCCTATCACCATTTGCTGAGTCATGAAGTGGCCTCGGTCACCGAGGAAGATACTGGGATAAATAAGGAAGCAGGTTTATGTAGCTGAGAAGTAGCGATGAGCTGGAGTAAGCAAAAGTGGAAGGTCTCTGGTTCCACTCGGGAGGTTATGATGGATCGTGTGCAAGTCGAAGGCAGACACTACACTACAATGATCAAATAAAGAATTCAGCATAACTTCAGCTGGCAATACGTAAATTATGCCCTTTTGTTAGGGAATGCATTTCCAAGACTGCATTAGATTTTTTTCTAGTATTACATCAAGCTACGCCTTATGGATATCAGCGCTTTTGCATCAAAAATTGAGGGAAGGGGCACAGGAAAAAATACTTGCCATGCAGTAAGAGCGAGGAAGGAGAAAAATGTCCGGTCAAGTTGGTTCATTGTGGGGTAGCAGATGCACGCATCGCGCCAGTGCAGGAGCAGGTAAACAGCTGACGGGGAGAGAGAATTCAGTCATAAATGCAGAAACCTTTATCTAGGATTTGTAGCTTTTGTGCACACATGCTAAAAGATGACTTCTGTGTGTTAATTCCCAATGTCAAATAGAAACCAAAGATTTCTGTCAGAAGTCTTTGCAAGCCTGGACTACTAAGGGATAAACAAAATGGAAGAGATGAGAGCTGCTAACATGCTGTGACGAACTAGGGAATTGCCTGTCAAGGGTGCATATGACATTTAGAAAATAATGGGCTTGGTCATGATTGGATTCCTAGAAAAATGGGTGAACTAAAGATTTCTCCCTGCACAAACTGACAATAATAAAGCACAATTAATACAAGTTCCCCCCGTATTATAAAGTAATGCAGAACTTTTCAGTTTTTACCCTGGTTTGACCTTGTTCAAAGGCCCGAAGAGACCAAAACTTAATAGTAAATGAAACCGCAACCCCTTGAGCTGGGCAGAAAGGCACCGTCTGAAAAGCCAGGGCTGGTCATGCGGAAGTATTTTGGAGCTACGCAGATATCCTTGTGGACAATGGGTGACCATCTTGCGTGCGAGACAGGAGCATCAGCCGTTTATTGTTCTAAGATCTACTTTTGTTCTGTATAAATATCACTTGCGTTCTAAAGCTGGCTGGCTTTATTCTGACCGGATTTATTCTGTATCATAAATCCTGTAAATCCTGTCGTTGCTCCAAGAGGATCAGAACGGGAGGTGCTGCAGTGAAGTTGGACCCGTTGAGGTGGCCACGCTGGATTACAGGATTCAATCCAAAGAAAAGGGGATGCCAGAGATGTGAGTGCCATGCCCTTGAGCAGCCCACAGGAAGGTCAGAGGTGCATTTAACCCCAGTTCTGTAACTCCCACTCTCTGGTGGTGGCATATATGCAACGGCAATTCTGTTTTAGTTCCACGTAAATCTCTGGCAACCTATTCAACATCTAGCCTCAGGCAACGGCTGTAGTCAGTTATTGTAAAATAAATCCTGATAATGAGTGAACCTCATGCTAACACAAAAATAATGAGAAATCAGCCTAGGTGAAGAAGAGCACGCATTTCTAGTGCTCTTTGTAGTTTGTCTAGAAACTGAAGTGGGGTTGGAAACAATTCAGCTGACACGAGGGACGGTAGCATCGGCGACATCGGTTGATATGCAGGCGGGTCACGTGAATGAGTTAAGCTGATGCAGGAATGCAGTTGTACACCCAAAAATAGAAAACTCCATCTTTTATTTTTTTGCATCTGGTCCCATTCATTTTCTTCATCCATCTGGCAGCCTAGGTACTCAAGGAGACAGGGAGCAGGTTGACTGGGCACAAAGGGGAGAGAGCAAGAATAAAAGCACGCCTCCACCATCAAGGCAAATTAAGGAATAATGAAGAGTAAAAGAGTTGATATATGTAGGATATTAAAACTTCCAAACTCTCCTATAATTACCAATGCCAAAGACTATCTGACATTAAATCTGCTGGGGCAGGAAGTTGGAAAGCTAGAAAAAAGTATTGTGAGGCTTGGTGACGTCGTCCACATAGCGTGCTGCGTGCTTGCACTTCAGGCACTCGGTGAATCACTTATGAGTGCCGCTGTTCATGAAAAGCAGGTTTTTCTTGCGAAACCTGTCCTCTTGATTCCTCAGTGTGTTAAAGCTCAGGCTCGCACAGTTGTGTTTTGGAAGAGAGGCTTGGTGGTGAAGGGAAGTCTTTGCATAGTTTTGGCGATTAGGTTGTCTAATGTGGGGCCCTGCACCACAGAATTGAACCAAACTCGGAGACGGACTCAGAATTACGCATCCTGTTACAAAGGATAGACTCCTTCCACATGCACCTTTGTGACCAAGGGTGAAATCCTGCCCCTCTTCTGTACTTGTGTGTAGAGTGCATAAGGAGCCTTATTTTGACAAAACAAGGAGCACCAGTCCCAAGATGCATCGAGGGAAGTTGAGATTAGATATGGGGAAGAATTTTCTCACTCAGAGGGTACTAAACCACTGGAACAGGGTGCCCAGAGGGGTTGTTGAAGCTCCATCCTTGGAGACCCAGGGAGACAAAGCCTTGGCTGGGATGGTGGAGTTGGGGCTGGTCCTGCTTGGAGCAGGGGGTTGGACTAGACGTGAGCCCATGATGTCCCTTCAGCCCTTATTTTCTATGATTTTCCTGCGCACAAGCCTTTGGTAAAATCCCTCAATAACACAACACAGCCCTCACCTGGGCAGTGGTCCAAGGGTCCTAGACTGCAGGTTGTAGGGTGAATATTTTTCCACAGCCGGTTGGTTCAGATCTAGGGCCAGCAGCAAGCATTGAACTGGTTATAATCTTGCTAATCCTCAGTAAGTGCACCATATACCCCCAATCTCTGTCTGGGCCCCTCCCTCTCTGTTTTTACATCCCTTTCTTGACCCATTCATTGCAACCGAATTAAGAGGGAATCCTAGTTGTAGGTTAGAAATGACGGTGAAAACAGGTAGCTTTCTTAACTCTGTGCCCTGCTTTGAGGCTGCATGTTTATTAGGCTGCACCCAACCAGGATTGTGCGGGAGCAGGAGGAATTTATTCTGAACAAAGTGCTTGTCAGAGGTTTCCCTCCGAAAGAGCAGGTCGCAGAAGCGCTCTCTATTAAAATCAATGCCCATTATGAGCATGGAAATTGAGCGTTTGATGCAGTAGTTGGCAGCACTCGCTGATCTGAAGCCCCAGGTGATCCTGGTCTCATGTTCAGGCACTGTAGGGTCCAGGATTTCCTGCAGTCTGTAAACATCCCTGGGAAAGAAGAGCTAATTATTTCTGAAACAAAATCCCTTTTGTTCCTGTAGCAAATGTCTTGCGAACCATACTTCAGTGAGATCGCTCCCTAATACTGTCCTGCAGCAGAAACAGGGAAAGCATCACTTCCAACCTGAACATTTTCTCTCCGTGCGGTTATAATTCGAAAGCATTGTGTACCGTTCCTTCTGGTTGGCTTGCTTTAACTCTCAAAAGCTTTTGCACAGTGGTGAGCAGGTGAGGATAATTTTCTCTCTGACCTTGCAGCCAGCTTGCTTAGGTTTCTTTCAAGCATCTGGACACCAGCTTCCTACTAACAGGATTGTATCACTGAGGATGAAACACGCTCTTCCTCATACACCAGGTTTGAGTAAATGTTGCTGCCCCTGATCCATCTTGTGCCTAATGCGAGACTTAGGAAGTCGGGTGGAGCTTGGGAGTGACATGCAAACACTGGCCACTATTCCTCAGACATAGTGGCACTGGTGAGCCCTTCTGATGCGTGCTTTCAGGCCTTACACCAGGGGTGGGCAGGTCCCGCTGGCAGCCCTGCCTTACACCCTGGGGATGTTCCTTGTCCGGTCCTGCACTACCACGTCGGCATCAGCTGATTATCCTAATTCTTCAGATCACGTTGAGGCCGGCCCTAGCAAACGTGTTTGGGAGAGCAGCTTTTTCCACTCGTGTCTTTGAGATTTTTGGGAAATGATTACGCTTACTTCCTCTGAAGCCGACAGTTGTGGGGGGTGGCTTGTATGTCTTGACACCAGACCATAATTATCATCATGTAGTCTTTGTATCATGGCAGAGCTTAAAGGGGTCTTGTTGTGATGTACCCAGTGTGGTTATAAAATTAAAATGGGTTTGCCCGAAAAGTTTGAAATCTATACAGGAGTCATTTGAAAGTTGTATGACACAGAAAAAGAAAAGTGCAACAGCAAAGGAGTGAAAGGCAAAAGTATACTGTGCTGATTTTACATTTCGGAGTTCATTAATTTTAGCTTGTACACTTGATATCAAATGAGAAGTTATACGCTGTATGTACTTCACTGTCATGCTCTGTAAATGCATCCCAGGGGGAAAAATGCATAACATTGGTGTATTGATCCAAGGCACTTTGCAGCCAAATGCATTTCCTACACCATTTATTTCTTTCTTCAAATGGCAGGCAGGATCTACGCAAGCCTGAATGCCAATCCCAAGACATCACGCTCTAAAGTCCGTTGTAACATTTCCTGCTGTCCAAAATAGTAAATAATTTGCCGAAGGTCTAGCTTCGTGTCAAAGGAGTTGTCGCAGACGGAAAGTTTGGAAGTGACAGCTCATTGTGCACAGAAGTTTAGAATAGCTCAGGAGGGAACTTGCTGTCTTCTAACCCTTGAGGTACAAAGCCACTTTCATACTTGAGTTATCCAAGTCATGAGTGTTTAAATGGATGGATGGGCTTAGTTTCTTTTAAACATTTTTAAAAAATGTCCAGAAGTGAGAAGTCGACGGGTGAGCAAGCTTTTAAAATGGCTCCCCATCCTTTCTTTTAGTTCTGTTCCCCTGGAGCCTTACCACTTAATTAGAATAGCGCTGCCTCACTTTTTTGTTTTATGTTACAGTGCCACTAAAACCCAGTCAAGTTTGACTCCACATTTTGCTGTTTATGGGTGAGCTAATCCAGGCTCCAGATTGCTTATCATCCCAACAAATGAAGCAAGATGGGGAACTGAGGCAGAGAGTCTGCAAGTAGCTTTATTTTACAGTGTTACAAAGGGAAGCTTTCGAGTAGGGATGCAGATTTTTGGAGTCCCCTGGCAGCATTTAGCCTCAATACTGACTCCTCTTTCTGTTTGCAGCTTTTTTATAACGTTTCTCTGTCTTCCCACATTATGTGCTGCAAAATAACGACTCGGAACTAAATGGAGACATGTTTCTTTTTATTGCATCAAACAAACCGCAAACCAAGGTGATGGGAAGCAGCCTGGGCCTAGCATGAGACTTGGCAAGTCGGATGGAAACGCTGCTCTAGTTCATCTTCTGGTGGGTTCATTTGCTCTGGATCCCTGAGATTAAACTGACAGGCGAAAGCACTTCTCTTGCAAGTGGTGGAGCATGCTAGTGAGATGGACAACGTGCCAAACAGCCATGGGTAGGGCATGAAACGCCCTGCCAGCAGTGTTGTCATCGAATGGCGTTCTCCTCTGAATTAGGCTCAAACGTCTGCAATGAATTCCTGGGTTGTATGACGACGTCACCTGGCTCAAACTCCAGGCTCAATTGGGCATTTGCAGGTACCGGCAGTGGTTAACGGTTCTTGTGCAGGTTGCGGTGCTTCTCTGGCACGGGGGAGTACAGCCACCGCATAGCACCATGACAGGATGCAGCGCGAGACGGCCAAGAGCCGGTGCTTTGTCTTTGTCCCTGGATGCAAAATGGGAGGTCTAATCATTTCATCCCCACTGTTGCTTGTGTGACTACACCGGCATGGGACATGCTGTCAGTTGAAGGTAATTGTGCAATAGATACAGCTGATTTACTAATTAATAGTAGTTAATTAACCATGGACTGTGGTGTACTGGGCTTCCAGCCATTGCTAAAAGACCTCTGGTCGGAGGTGGTTCAAAAAGAAGAGAAAACATTGCAATCCGTAAATCCACAGGAGCACCAGCTTTGGTTGACCTTGTTCAGTAAGAGGGACGAGGCTTTGATGCAGCCTGGTGTGCAGCGTGCACTGGAAATGTTTCTTTAGAAAGGTATTTTATCCTCCAACATTTTTATTGGTGACAAAAATCCCTTTTACCATTGGAAAAAAGCTCCAGGGAAAGAGCCACTATATATAGCAGGTGATTAATTAACTGGTAGAATTGTGTGCTTCTGGTGAAGGTCAAGACCCTTGTGTTGCAGAAAGAGCGCTCTTTAGCTAATATTTCTTTGCCGTGTTCTGAAATCATAGCCTTTGTGTTTTATTGTTTGTTTGTTCTCACTCTCCAGTCCTAAGACAGCTACTTCATTATTAAGAGGCTGCCATTCTCAGCCGTGGAAATCAAGATAAGCTACACAACAAGAGTAATTGGCCCTCATAAATAATCTCCCTTCTCTGATGGCTCCTGCTCCTGCTGTGCATATTATGCATGCCAGCAGCAAGAAGATGTTATGCTGCTTAATAATCCAATTCAAACAATACAAAATATTAATACGTAGGTTTTATAAAACAGTTTAGTTTGGCAGTCGGCAAAGCTCTTCCAGAGACTTGGGACCAGCTCATTCCCTGTCCCTGTCTGGGGCTTCACAGCATCCACCCACGTGAGGATGAAAAGCCCTGCTCCTAACCGCTCTTCTCCACACATTGGCAGACCAGGTTCTTTGGGTAGATGCGCTCTCTTTTTTTAGGCCAACTAAATAGTTGGCAAAACTGTTCTTTGCAAGCTTTCAGGAACAAATAACCTTCTTCAGGCACGCGCAGCGTCTCAGCCACAGCCAGCAACCCTCCTCCACGCTCCCTTTTGTCTAATCCAGACCCTTGCACAGCTGAGGCTGGGTTACACAAAGCAATCAGTAACCTCCGTACTTGTCTGCCTCCCTTTTCTTTCCCTCGCTCACTGTGATATCATACTATTGTTTCACACTGCTTTACTGGAGCTGTTTTCATTCTGCTGGAGATTATAAAGTTAGCCTCCCAGGTCAGCAACTATCTTCTCAACCCCCTGAAGTCACTTTGTGAGTGGGAGGTGTGTTCTTTGCTCTTCAAGAACTTCACACCGGAATGAAAAAAATGTGTTCCTTAATTATACATCCAGTCTCGTCAGGAAGTATAGTATTAATCAATTTTGCGTGTCCAAGAGACGCCCAATGATGCAGAGTTATGTGCTGGACAATAAAATGTACCTTCACCTTAAAATAGTTTCATAGAGAGACAAAAATACTTCTTTTGTGACCGAAGGCTGGTTTATAAGGGTTATTTAGATGTAGATGCAAGCTAATAACTCCCTCCCTCCCCCCATCCATCTGTCTAATTTCAGATTTAATTTCTGATTTCCAAAACATTTTGCCAAAAATTTCCTAAATTACTATCAGTTTTAGGTTCTTAATTTTCTGGGCATCCAGTTTGAGCTTCCTTTTGAGGAACTTGATTTTCAGCCCAGAATGAGCCCCCCGTCTCTGAAAATCAGCACCCTTTAAGGTTTCTCAGAATGGCATTTTAATTCACTAGTTTCTTTTCGATATGTAGGCTGCTACCCCTGTGAAAAGTAGCACAATGTTTTGCCTCTTTTTGTTTAAAAAAAAAAAAAAAAAAGGCAAATGTCTAACTAGATTAAATGTAATGTTCTTTCTGTACATGATGACTGTGCACCAGGCTTTCAGCGCCCAGTGTCTGATGACAAATGCCGAAGTAGTTAGAACAAAGCATTCATGCACAACATCACCTTCTGGTACAGTAATTACTGTCTTGTAAAAATTTGGATCATGTTGATGTTTCAAATGTGTCTTAATTCCTCAATGAGTTTTCAGACGGATGTGTCATCTTGCAGCATATATCCACCAAACCCCACCTCCCTCATATTGCTGCTCTTCGCATCTTCACCTTCTCTCAAGGTCTTGCTAGAAGTATTTCTATATCGGTAACCCAAATATGCTTCTTGGACACCATCCCAGTTATCGAGCCAAATTAGGAATGAAAGAAATGGAAGCTGTTGAATGAGTTTTGGTGCCGCCTGAGTTGTTCGATAGAGACTGTACTGGAGCGCTCACTTTTTCCTGGCGTTTCCTAGCATTCAGTAAGGGCACGTATCGTGGCACGGTGACTTGATGAAGAAGCTAAGCAGAATGCTTCCAGGTTGCTCTCTGTTGTCTTTGTCATCCCAAGGCATTTTCTGAGGCAAAGACTTGTGCTCAGACCCAAGACAGTGTGACAACCAAATAAGTCATCTGTTTTGTCTAGCGTGGCAAAGCTGCTAGGTTCTGTGCGATTGCCTTCTGTGTTTCCAAAAAGCGTACCCGCACTATTTGGGGTTGGGGGGCGGGAGAACGCAAGCTTGACACGGTGATCTAGAGCCAAAAGTGAATTTATCAGAGGCCCAATAATAGCTTTTAAAATGGCATTTTAGGCCTGCGGGTAGGGGACAGACAACCGTTGGTCTTTCCTTCCGTCAAGAAGCATCTCTTCTTGGTGGGTTTGTTTTGGCTGTCTTGTTCCTTTAGCTGGAATCAGTGCCAAGCATACTTGACAGGGATTTATCTGAAAAGATTCCTGACATTGTATACATTTTGCAAAGAAAATCCATTTTTCTTCACTCTTATGGCAGGAAGGGAAAACCCTGTTCAGACTTCTGGAGCTGGTAGAGTTAAGGGATGATTGGAGTGAAATGTGACCGTTTAATGTAAATAGCAAGCAAAAACCCTCTAATAGGTTGCTCTACTCTTCTTTTTCCCCATGACTTATGATAATACCTTGCTATCAGGGACTGTCATCCTTCACGGGCTTACATAAACTATTACAACAGGGCTTCCAACTGCCTGGGGTGTTACTTTGAGAGAGAATATATTATTATTAGAGTTGGTTTTCTCCTAAGCTTTGAATAGGAAACCATTACTCAGGTGGCTAGTTGCGAAGCTTGTGCCAGGAGGTGACTGAGCAGATGTGAGCTCAGCTAACAAGGTATTTAGATGTTGTAGAAATACAGCAATATTAAGCAATGTCATCCAGGTCTAAATACCTCCAACAAACTTTGAGGCATCGAACTTCCCCGCTCATCATTAATCCGTAGGAAATGTCCTGTCCCTCAACATCCCTGTGCTTGAAGTGACTGTCATTTGTACTAGTCATAAATAATATCATCATTTTTGCTATTTCTCCTGCTTTGTGTGACTAGAGAGGCGTGTTTTTATATATTGCCCTTATGTGAACTATAGTATCAGTAAATAGTTTAAGTGAATTTGAAAGTATGTATTTTTTTCAGTCCATTTAGAATAAAAACATGCCCCCAGATCTGCTGCTCAGTGTGTTGGAGCGGAGTTGTAAGGCCTCCTAAGTTTACAGAGAAGCAGTCTCAGGCTTGGTATGAAGAGCAAGTTTTGAAGTGCAGTTTTCACCCGGCAGATCTGAGGAATTAAGTCCTCGCATTTCCTGGAAACCCTTACAATCCCGCACCTGCCATTTGTTGGGACGTTCTTGTTTGGTTTTTGAAATACTCTGTGTTGCAGCACATAAATATTTATTAGCCACCTTTTTCCAGGTAATTCGTAGACTCAGACGTTAGGGCTGGAAGGGACCTCGGAAGATGTTCGAGTCCAGCCCCCTGCCCAGGGGCAGGAAGTCAGCAGGGTGTGAAATACTATATCTCTTCACTTTCTGTAGAGTTGAAGGTCAGCTGCATGAAGAAATGCAGCCAGAAGCTAATACACATGCGGTGGCAGAAGTGTCTCGATCAACTTCTCCCCAAAGGACTTGCCATCCTTGTCTTCATTGCACTGCTCCCTATGAAACGCACCTAGCAAAGGCAGGTCTCTCTGGGTCAGCCGTAGGAAAGGAGCAATTTCTGATGTTTCTGAAAGGCAAATTTGTGGTCGTGTTACTGTTGTGCTACCTTTTAACTGTTTTGTGTTTACTTTGGTCTCTTCTGCTTGCTGTTTAGGAAGGAAGAAAAGTGCATGAACACACCCAGCAATGATCTTACAGAACAATGTCTTTGAAGGAGTAGGGCTTTGTCGCAGCGATGGTGTGCTGGATGAAACGCCGTCTTCAGCGCTCACTTCTGTTCATCTAGGATATACAGAGTGTACTGCTCTCATGCGATGGAACTCCATTTGACTTGGACTGCAAGTTCAGTCCTGTAATGTCGAGTCCAAGAGTCCATTTTTGTGGAAATAGGAAAGATAAAATAGCGATTATATCATGTTTTCCCGTTCTTTCATTGTGCTTACCTTCCTCTTGTGCTAAAAAGAATAAATGCAAAGTTATCCCGGCGAGAAATGTGAGCGTGCTGGAAGGCGTATGCAGTGAATGATAGGAAGCAAAGTAATGAGAACACGTCCTCTTTGGTGCAGAATGGTTCGTGAACCCTGTGTCTCAAGGCTTATCATTATTCCCTGAATAGCCTTCTCGCCTTCATCCACTAAAGTTTACCAACAGGGCAAGGGGGAAATGTGATGGTAATGCCTTGCTAGCAATGCACAAGTGTTTTCAGCTAGAGATGTGTTCAAACGGAACGAATCCGGGGCTTGTTTCGGAGCTGGCAGTCTTGGAGGTTGCAGCTCCATCTGCAACTCGCCCACGCGACAGCACGCATTGGGAACAAAATTATTCATGCCGATGCTGACAGAGATTGGAGTCAGACCCACAGCAGTCTTGGAGCCGAGTCCTTGGCGGGGGGAGGACAGAAATTGCATTTTGATTGTGGGGTCTTCCTCATGCTGTGGGAAATGTTAGCTGTGGTTTAAATTGGTCGGGGCGTGTGGGGGACACTTACAGCGCAGGGTGAGAAATATATTGCTTAAAGGAAGCTGTCAGGGTGAAAATAATTTACTTCAAAAACCAGATTGCTTTCCCTGTGTTGCTAATAGCACTTTTAATATTAAAAAATGGAAGTAATTTAAGAAGCTATTTACCTCGCCCCATTCACACTGCCTATTTACTTTTTCAACTTCATTTAGATTGGATAACGAAAATAAATTATTTGAGTCCACTTACGATTGCAGACATGTTCCTCTTGTGAGTCCCCTTCACTAGCACAAATGCTAAAATATTTGCTTTGCAAACACTGTTCACTGAATCCAAACAAAAACTGTTTCCTTTGAAATAAAACTGCATGAAATATTTCTGCAAATGTAGCTTAACTTGAGTAAATCGCTGCCGACGTACCTTGGGAGTTCACGGGAGTTGCAAAACAATCCCTAACCACTGTACTGCAAGATTTACCTTTGATTCAGAATATCTAACAGGGAATTTTCTGCTTCTCTTTACAGATAAGCCACAATAACTATATTCTGTGGTGTGTATATTATAGAATAAGATTTCATTTTTCTGTGCTGTGAAGCATCATTTGGGAGAAGATTGTGTGGTGTTAGAGAAGCGTCCTTTTAAAGAAAATGTCGAAAGCTCCCCGTTCTGCGGTGCAGTCCAAGTGCAATGGCCTCTACAACTCCATTTCTAATTGTGGTTTTGGGTTCGTTTATACTATTCAACCTTGTCTCTCCAAACCGAAACCGAGTTTGGGACAGTTTGGCTAAGGGATGACGCTACCTTTGTCTTGTGTGTAAAGAATACTGAAAATCCAGTTCCGATTGATTGGCTGATGAGAAGGAAAGTAAGCCTTGTATTTAAAAAAATGAACCAGGTTTGAGTGTTACATTCCTAGATTCAGGAGTGTCGGTTGCAGCCGCGTTGGTCTGTCATTACGGGATAGCACTTCGGCCCTTCCTGAGGAGGGCTGGAAGAATGGGACCTTTGCATTGCTGCGGAGCCTGATAAACAGCTTCATTTTAAATGTTGATGGGATTGCCAAAAAGGATTTGCCAACCTATTCAGAAGCTCAGTAAATCCTGAAACCTCTGAAATAATTCTTTAGTCTGTTTACTTTTTGGCTTTTTAGGAGTTTGTTCTTCCCCGTTGTTCGGGCAAGGCAGTGTGTCCACATCTAAAGATCTGCTCTTCGGTTCTTAACTTGCCTGCCTTTTGAATCTGGAATCAGTTTAAAAAATGTGTGTAGCTTTCTTTTGGTTTTTGATAGATATTAGAGGCTGGAAGAAACCTCTTGGGATCATCCAGTCCAGGGTACGAATTGGTTGTTTTGGAGCATAAAGTTCCTTTTAAAAAAATAAAGAGGTCTTTGCAAGGCAAGCATGATGGATACCATGGTACCCCTAAAAGAAGCAGCCATTAGTGAAAGGCCATATAAGCACATAAGAACAAAGTGTGCTTTTGGTTAATTTATAATGCAATGGTGTATTATATCATTCGTATTTTTATTTCTGAAGAATAACCTGCAAATCTGCAGTACTTGCTCTAGAAACCTGGCGTAACTGCGATACGCAGGAGGGGTTCACCTGATTATCGCTCTCATTCTTCGCCAGATGACAGTTTCCCACGTGGTGCAGTATGTGCATGGTCTCCGCTGGGTCTGTCTGTGCTCTTATCTACTTGATTCTTATTGAGTCAGTTTTAAAGAATTAGAACAGCTTGACATGCCAGTATAGAGCTGGCCATAATAGAGCGGTTTTAATTTACTTCTGTAGTTCTGCTGCTTCACAGAAGGATGAATGGTGTGTAGAGGAAATGTTCCCAGTAACTCCAGTGGGATGTTGCTGAAATCCTTGCTCCTACCCCATAGGAGCACTTCAAATTAACGCCAAATGGTATCTGTTGCGTTGTATGTAATAAAACAGTGCGAGGTATGTTTTGCCGCATTCCCAGAGCAGAAGAATCGCAAGAGAGATTAGAAGACAACTGCTAACGACATCTGTTTAAACAGCCTGCTCCTTTTTGTTAAAGCAAAGGAAAGGGGAAAGGCTTGTGGCGGGGAGCAGCCTTACTGGTCGAAATTCCTCCTTTTTGCTGTTGCTACGAGTGTCAGTTTTATAGAGGCATCCCGGGCCCAGTCGCAAGAGAGAATGGGTGCCAGGTCCACGTGTAGACATCTCCTGTGGAGCAGTTTTCAGAGGAACTTTGGTTCTGGAAAAACAGGTGCCCACATATGATGGGGTGTGGCCGTGGGCAGGAGAAGCCCTGCTTCGAAAGCTATGTACACACACACACGACACAAAATGTAGCTTTGCATGGCGAGGCTGTGTTGTTTCTCCAGAGGATGTATACTGCATGGGAGTGAGACGCACGCCCCGAGGACGGCTAAGCAGCAATGTTCGACCTGTTCAGAATGGATCTGCGTAAGCAAGTGGCTCTCAGCTGGGGAGCGGTGAACCCCTTCTAGGGATGCCACCGTCGTCTGCCCTGTGCCTCTCCTGGGGAGGCAGGTTGGGACACGGCTGTGGCCAGGGCTTGTTTTGGGGCCACGGTCCTTCCTGGTCTGACCCCATGCTCTCCTCCTGGAAACAGGTGCGCTGGCTGGGGTGGAGGGGGTGTCCCATGCCCCCCCGTTTCCAGGAGGAGCATCAGCCCTTTGCCCTGCT
This sequence comes from Caiman crocodilus, assembly GCA_030014935.1. NCBI lineage: Eukaryota > Metazoa > Chordata > Crocodylia > Alligatoridae > Caiman > Caiman crocodilus. Next base: position 122,872 of record JAGPOW010002401.1, on the reverse strand, counting down.
AGGCCCGGAGGCAGGATTCCTGGCAGCCACTACTTAGTCAGTGCTTTACAGGCTGGATCTACAGACCGATCGGTGGCAGCCGTGGCAGGGGCAGGGCAGGGCAGGGCAGTAAGGTGAGTGAGGGTGAGACGCTGCATTCGGGACCCTGCCCAACTCTCCAGCCCCCTTCCGTGCTCATCACAATGCCTTTCCCCCCTCCCTGCCCACGGCACAGCCCTACTGGCCACGTCTCTGGGTTTGGGATTTAGGGATGCTTCCTTCCAAGTAGCATCAGCCCTGCCAACTGTTTTCAGTTTCTCCCTCCTTGTATTATAGCTGTATCAGCAAGGGGAAGGTCCTAAACGCCTCATTTTCTGGTCAGCTGCCTCTGTTAGGTAAGTGGTTCTTCACTGAGGTGCCATGAAAATCAGAGAAGTCAAGGAGTGGTGCCTCGAGCCTGAAAGGGTTGGGAATGGCTCGTCTACCCTGGGATGGGCTGCGCCTCGGCAATTGGGATGTTCTGCCAAAGCTTTTAGAAATGCCAAGATGAAAGGAAGAGCTGTATTTTCAAGAGAGGAAAACCTGATTGCTGGGAAGGAAAACAAGAAACCATCGTTCTCAATACGCAGCAGCAGAGGCTTGCTAGACCGGCGAACAAAATGGGCTTCCGCGACATGCTGCAGAGATCGGCGTAGTTAATGCCTTATCGGGTTACCAAGTAATTTCCACATCCTCCCCTTTCTGTCCCACAAGTCAGCATAATGCTAGCAGTGAATAGGATTTTAATAATCGTTTCTGAAATGCACTGGTAGTAAATGCAGCGTGAAGCTTTCAAGCATGCAAATCCTGAAAAACAGGTCTCCCTTATCTGTAGCAATCAAAGAGCCCGATCAGGCATTTTGGTTTCAACGTCCTCTTTTGCCTTCAAGGCCAAATTTGGGGCTTCGTAATATTTCAGAAGATTTTGGAAGACTTTCTTCGTTTGATGCTGCGTGAAGCTGAAACACTGAGCCTGAAGGACAAGAAACTACTCTTGCTATGACTCGGCTCTTAGTGTAAAGTCAGCGAGGAGTAGCGGCGGCGAGCTCCATGGCTGCTGCCCTGAAAGCGCGAGTGCGGAGACGCGTCGTCAGCACACTGCTGACCTGAGACGTCGAAGATGTCAGGAGGAGGAGAAAGAAAGTTGGGAAAGAAGAAAATCTTTGTAGAAAGAGAAATACATTTTCCCATGCAGCCTTCCCACACTTCTTTCATTTTGAACCAAAGGTGATTTACATTTGAATATTGTTCTTTTGTTAATGTACTGTCTACAAATACTATCATTTCTTTGTCAGAGTAATGACATACCTGCCTGCATACATACTGAGCATGCAATTTTATGCTTGTTAGACTTTGAATAGTAGGAGCTATGATGGTACAGGGTTTGTAATGAAATTATTGTCTGCCAGCCTCGTTATATCTGTCATTAGCTGTCATCAATTGTAAAACATTTCGGGGTGATTAAAAAGTGGAACAAAGCACTAGCTGTAACACTGATTTTGTAATAAGCTTCTAACAAAATTCTGCGAGTGGTCACTTTATTATGTTTTATGCAGTTTTAGTAAAAATTCTCCATTTTTCACTGCTACAGGACTGTTTGAGAGAGAGCCCTGGTACGTGGCGGGACTCTTCTCCAAATAAAAGGGGGGCACCTCGGTTTGCACGCGGATACCACACAGCCTATTAAAAACCGTTAGGTTGATGATTCGGGGTGAGGAAGGTTTCGTATAGAGTCGTCGGCAGTATTTGTGCTGCAGCAAGCTGAGCTTCCCTCGGGCAGCTCCCCCGCGAGCTTTGGCTAGACCCGCTCCAATTTCGCGTGTGAGATCATAACCCAACGCGCTCGTGTGAGCTGCAAGGTGCCGACATGAATTTTAGGAGAACCCATCTGTGAAACTAACTTCTGTAAAGAGAGCAGAGTCATTATCTGGGCAACAGCAGAGCCCGCCGCGTTAACTACCAAACTGGCAGCAACATGGACGATGCAATTAAAACTGGACAAACGGTACGGGCGCGTTGGGCTTGTTGCTGTTGCCAGTGACTGGCTCATTTGTCATCCCCCCCGGATGATCATTTGAATTCATATGAGTAGGAACTTGAATCGTGAAAGTTGTATAAGTAGTTGCAGGAATGAATATTCATTCAGATAGATCTTAAATGAAGATGCGTTATTCATCATCCATCACTGCTAATCATGAAATATTTAAAAAAGATTAAATTCATCTTTTGAAGAGGAGCAAGCGCAAAGCCTAGGCACCACTGTAGTCCCGTAAGGTCTATGTAACATTTAAGCACCCCTTCCCTCCACCAGGCCTTTTGTCAAGGACTAGATTTCCTACCCTTTCCCCGTCTCCTCCGCCTTCTCGCAAACACTAACTGTACAGGGGCCATTGTTCACAGTTAATCCTTCAGCTAGCTCTGAGTGCTGTACAGGGAAGCAGCCTGCCCGCTTAGAGCGAGGATAAATGATGTCTGATAATATTTTCCTTTGGCGTTCGTGATTCTGTCGGGTCAAGTCAAGTCAGTCCTGAGGCCACACTAACCATTGGGGCACCTTTGACGGAGCAGTAACTTTCCTCCCTTCTTCCCGGTGTTGTGCGCTCCTTGTACTATCAGCCCGTTGTAATGCCATCCAGTCTTTGGTGGAGGTGGTCCAGCTAGTAGGTCTTCCTCTCCTTCCCCTGCAGCACCCCAGGGTGGTGTTGGTGAGGGGGGTGATTCTGATGGATCTCTTGTTGCTACGGTTTCTCATCGGTTTTTCTTTCTGCTTTGCAAGTGCCTCCTGAGCAGAGCTGGTGCGTGTTGCTGCTACTTGTAATTTTTGTTATTCACACTTGGTTGGGTACCGATTGAAAAAAAATTTGAGTTTATACTAACTCGACAGGGCACATTTATTTTCTGTCTTTCAGATTTCAAACTGTAGTGTTATTACGCTCTAGATTTCATGAGGTTCTTTCTCATCCAGGATGGGATTCATGGATAGCTGAGCAGCCAGTTAGTAAGCGACTGGCATGTGGATTTTCATCTTTGTCTGGGATTTTGCATTATGGGATGCAGTAGAAAACCGCCCCTTGTTTAATTTGATTGAGATGGATGATCACAGAGAAGCTTGGTTTTTTCAACAAATGACTGACTTTACAAAATATTTAACAAAGCTATTTAATACTAGATTGTCTTGAATATCCAGCACAGCTTCTCCCAAGAAATCTAATTATCGCTATATTACAGTGAGCAAGTTAAATGCCAGTTAAACCTTTTTTGAGCGGGGAAGAGAGACGGTCCAGTGGATGCCATTTGAAATTAGAGATGAAAAAGACTTGGAAGGTTTCATCTTCCCTTCTGGTCCAGAGTTCTTCCGTGCAGTCTGCCACAAGTGCTTTGTTCCATCAGATTTCAACTCGCTCGAGCACCCGGTGCCCTCGGGACTGCTCCTGATATTCAGTGTTAAACGTTCCTTTTTGTTAATTTTAGATCTTTGTTCATCTTTAGACTATTTTATGCCTTCCTAACACTTCTTGGCATCCTTAAGGTGAGCTTATCTTTATGCAAGACTATGTATCTTTTTGGTCCCTCATTAGCGCCATCGTAACTGATTAACTGCACCTGCCGGTGTTTGCAACTGCCGTCACAAAGGAGATCTTCTTCCTTCTGTCTGGTAACATTTGTGTCATTACATTGGCTGAAGCTCAAAGATGACTTGTCCTTTGACATGCCAGCCTCTATTGCTGGAGCTTGCCGTTTATAAATAATTCTTTCTTTTAACCCGCTTTCTGTACTAATTACAGGTGTGCAGTTGCCCTAAAAGCCAAAGCGTTCGAAAGGATTCTGACACGAAGACCTTCTTCCCTCTAATGAGGAGTTTTGATTTTGAGTTCAGGCTGTACAACTAACTTCAAAGCCTTGGAGAAACCAGCTTTTTGTGTCATTAGATTTCTTGACCACTAGATGTGGAAATGAATCTACACGCTGTAACACGGACAGCTCAGTACAAGAATCCAAACGGTTATTATCTGTTAAGTTTAGCATAAAAGTAAGTGAGAGAGAAAACAGAAGTGGGAAGGTGATACTTTAGGGAACCTCTTTCTCGCTGCTTTTATAGCCTTTCACCCACGACAGCATGCAAGTCAGTTCAGCAGCGTAGTCTACACCTTTGGCTTTGGAGCAGTTTCCAGGCATGGTCTCACGTAGCGTGCGTTGCCGTGGTCTAGTTCAAAGTTAAAAAATAGGCAAAAAGCTGTAGGAGGGCTCGTTCTAAAGAGAATGGCTGCAGCTTTATAGTCATGCAGAGAGAAAAAACAGCTGTTGGCCATGCTGAGTAACAAACATAAAAACCACTCTTTGTAATAAGGTTTCTGAGTTGGAATCATGGAAAAGTCAGGTTGAAGGGAGCTCAGGAGGTCACATCTAGTGCCAACCCCCTGCTCCAAGCAGGACCAGCCCCAACTCCATCATCCCAGCCGAGGCTTCGTCTGCCCCGGTCTTAAAAACTTCCATGGATGGAAAGTCCATGGCCTCTCTGGGGAGCCTGTTCCAGTTCTTTAGTACCCTCCTAGCGAAACTGTCCTGATAGCCAACCTCAACTTCCCTTGCTGCAGCCCATTGCTCCTTGTCCTGTCATCTGCTCCACTAAGATCAGTCCAGCTCCAGCCTCCCCACCCTGCAAGGAGGTGAAGGCTGCTATTCAATCCCCCTCGGTCTGCTCTTCTGCAGACTCAGTCAGCCCAGTTCCCTCCGCCTCTCCTCCCAAGTTACATCCCCCAGCCCTACAACCATTTTTATTTCCCTCTCCCGGACCCTCTCCAACTTGTCTGCATCCTTTCTGTAGTGGGGGACCCACAACTGGACACGACTCCAGACAGGGCCTCATCAGTGCCACTGAATCGGTTAGGAAATGGTGACGCATTTCCTCAGTCGGGATAGTTGATAGAAGTGCAGTGCAAAAAAATTGAAATTAGTGGAAAAATTCACTTGAGGGCTTAGATCAGGCCTGTAATTCTCACAGTCCTTCAGGTTACTTCCTATTCGCACCAGACTGCTAGCATTCGTCTAGTCAGTGCAGAGTTACTAGTGAAACCCTGAACTAAATTTGGTTCGCTGGTTTTGAGGCCCCCCCCATTATTTTAATTTTTTGGAAAGGGCCTGTTGTTGGCCTGTCTAGCAGGCAAAGCACAATATGCTGATATCTATAAATGTCTGCTGGTGTAAAAGAGAACGTGGCCCCTCCTCCATCATCCTGGTGGATACTGAAATGAGCTATCCTTGCAGCGAATGTGGCTGTACTCGACGAGCTAGCAGCAGTCATTAGCAACAGATAACTTGGAGTTTAGATGGTGGCACATACCTTAGTTCCCAGTGTCACAAAGCCTTTTTAAAATCAACTCAGCTGTTGAACCCAGTACTTCTCTAGAGATTAGCAGCAATTAATTCAGCGACAGGGAATTGCTCTTTGGAAGGCGTGTTCCCTGCAGGTCATTAATAATTTCAGGAAACTAAATTATGTTCATTATTGGAAAATAACAAGCAGGAATTTATAAGGGATGTGACCGTGGCAGAATGCCCGGGACCCATTTCTGTCTGGTGGCAGCAAGCACAGATGGTAGTACCATTAGGCATTAGCAGACATTTGTCCATATCCTTCCCAAAAAGGGCACCAAATGCTGAAGTGACTGAAATGAGCAAATTTGTAGCTCAGGGATTGGTGAGAGGCTCTGCACACCCTTTGTTTCGTATTCATTTTAGTAAGCTGCCAGGGTCTTGGACCCTTTGTAGGGCCAAATCCTCTGGGAGCTGCTGCTCGGGACATTGAGGGCGTGTTGACACATGCACGCTTAATAGGCATTGGCCTGATTTAAGTCACGTTTAAGGGTGCATGTCTACATATGTGTGCCCTTAATGTGCCTTAAAAATGATGACTTAAGGCTATTCAAACCTAAGTTTGATACCTGGATAAAGCAGGCATCACATTTATGTGCAAATAGCTAAATCACATTAGTGAACGTTTAGACATGCTAATGCACATTAACGTGGTATGTGTCCATTGACTTGGGGCTAACTTTAGTCCTAAGTCAGTCCATACACCCGTGTTAATGTGCATTAGCACGTGCACGTGTGGACGCGTGCTGGGATACTAGACTGGTGTGATCTAGAAGGGTGCCCTCCTAGATAGCTGCACTTTGGCATTGGAGGCTTCTGCTGCAGTGCCCCAAAGCAGACACGGTAGTTCCCTGTGAGAAGACAATAGCAAAGCCAGACGGGATTTGGAGGTGAGGAATGAAACGATGAAGGGGTTCGAATGCAAGGAGGAAGGAAATACATTTGTTTCATTTGGAGAAAAAGCGATTGTGGAGAGGGCTGCACGACTGCAGCTGGGAGGCTGCCAAAAGGAAGAGTGAGACGCATTGATCTTTCTTGGCGCAGAGGGTAGGACGTGAGACAGTGGGTTTAAACCACAGCAAAACAGATTGTAATCAGCAGATCTCCAGGAGGCGGGAGGGCGAATCTACAACTAAGAACAATGGAACAAGCTGCCCCGAGAAGTCGTGGGTACTTCTTTATTATTTATACTACTTCTTTATCGGTACTTCTTTATTCTTCAGCCTAACAAAGGGTGTTTGTGTCTGAAAGCTTGCTAAGAAGAATTTTTCCAGCTATTTGAGTTGGTCTAATAAAAGATACCTGATTTACCCAAAGAACCTTCTTGTTTTTATTGGAGGTTTTCAAGAGGAGGCTGGATAGACACCTGGCTAAGAAGATTTTGGACGTGGGTTACCCTTCCAGTCTTGAGTCCACCGTCTACTTGGGGAGCAGCATGAGCTTTTGCAGGTTACACTCACCTCGGGGGCAACGGCAGGGACAGAACCAGCGCCAGAATTGGGAGGAAGGTGTAAATGTGGCCTCTCGTATCCTCTGGATCTGAGGATCAGGCTCACGGTTTTCCAAAGAGAAGCAAACTCCGGTTCAGACAGATGCCCAGCTCTAAAGAGTTTGTTAATGAAGATTCCAGCTATGGATGCTGAAGTGTGCATTTTTGTTCGTTTCCCTCGATTTGGACGGATTGGATAAACGGCTCAAGGGAAAACAATAACGATTAGAAAATAGCATTTTGTCTGCCGTGCATTTTGGGCTAGAGTACATGGGTGTTGACATGTCAAGTCCAGAGTCAATTGTCCGTTATGGTAGCTGGCAGAGAAAGTTGATATCAGATTTCCAAATATGATTGTAAAGAGCACTTCAGTGTCGGGCACAGTCGAGGGAGCTCCAAAAGAGAAGGAGTTTCTCCCGCGTGCGCAGGTCACGCAGCGGCACTCGTGGCCCAGAACTTTGCTTGGTTTCATACAGTGGTCTTGGCTGACGGCTCCACGGCCATGAACTGAATAATGAAGGTTCTTTAGTCATCTGTGACTGTACTGAATCCTTTCAGAAACTGCCTTGCTTGATTCAAGCGGTACAAAAAGGAAGGAAAAAAAGAAAGAAAAAAACAGTTTTCGTCTTTGCATTTCTTCTGCAAGAAAAGGAAAAGCAACATCGAGTATCACTCCCCCGCGTTATTCATATCCCGGGGGAAGAGATTAAGTTTTGTCAGTGCGGTCCATTGACCTTCGCCATAATCCACATGTTGGGAGCTACAGCTTGAAAATACTGGCCTTTATCTCCCACTTCTACCGAGGTTGTCTCGGGATGGGCTGGATGAGTTTTTGGCTTTCTGTCTTTCTTGAAAGATCTCTTCCCGTTGATTCAGAGACTCCTCCCCAGCACACACTCTTTCCAGTGTGCCTCACACGCTCCGTGCGCTCTTTGTGGGCCTGGCACTTGCAGCTAGCCTACAACTGTCTGCCAGTCTCGCAGCTCTGAGGGCTTGGGTGTTAAAAGCCCCAGAACGCTTAGTATGCCTCGTATGTGGAAGAGTGCGAGTGATTTCGAAATAGTGGGTGGACCGGCAGACGCTGCCAGCTCCCAGCAAATGTTGCCGAATGTACTGGCCTTGGTCCATGTTGGGGGTAGATTGGCTTGTGTCTCGAATCACTTGAAAGGAGGTGAACGAAATATCTGGAAGAGCAGGCAGTCAGCGAGGTGATGTGCTGAACGGGGGAGGCCAGGCCCCGGGAGGAGGAGAGGGAGCCAGGCGGGGAGGCGCTGGAGCGGGAGCTGGCAGTGGGAGGGACGGCACAGGAGAGCCTGGCGCCCGCGAGCGGCGGTGGGGATTGCAGCTTTTCTACCGACCGGTGGTGCGTTGTGCAGTCTTGGGGCTGTAGAGACCAGCGTCGGGCTTGCAGGTCCCGCCGCGGCGGTCGCAGCTGTACGGGCCGTGAGGGCTGCGGTACGAACAGGCTGTTTCCTTCGGTCACGTTTCTGTTGCAGTGCAAGCGACCGTTTTTCTTACAGCGGTGTTGGACTCGGTGGTTGAGAAGGGAGCCCCGCTTTGCCCCAAGCCTTTGGGGGGCCTTAGCGGGAGTCAGGACGGTTCTAGAAGCCTTCGTATTCTGCTTGCGGGCGTCTTCGAAGCGCAGTTTTGAGCATCCTACTCTTACCTCCCCACCTGTAATTTGCCCGCGTAGGATGTCCTTCAGGATGGTGCCCATCTTCCATCCTGCGGAGATGGCCAAGCCAAGGCCCAGGAGAAGCACAATAGCATTTTAAGATGCGGAAGTTTGAATAAGCCAGATTTCACTCCTCGTTGCTGGCCGATGTACTCCTTGATGGCTTATTATGTGGTGTTAATGACGTAACGATGACCCATTCCTTTTGCACTGCCCGCAGGGGTTGGGCCCAGGTCTGGCAGCGCACACCCCTGCCACTTCTGGCACAAAGAAATTGCTTAGCTGGTCACGCGCAGCAGCGTGCGGCCAACAGCGAGAGATGCGGCATCTACATTACACAATGCTCACCCGTTTGAGCCTTTTCCTTTGCTAATTACTTTAATCTCACATGTGAAAATGATTGGTCTTATGGGAGGAGTTTCATTTTGAAAAATGGGGCTGTTCCCTGGCATGTGGTGCCCTAGAGGCGTTTGTGGTGTACACGGCCTTGAAAGCTGGTTTTTTTTACTTGTTCAGTCCTTGTTTTTCCCCCTGCCTGGAGCCTGAGCCTCGGTGGGGAATTGGAAAGCTGGCAGCAGGGCTGAGCTGAGGTGGGGTACGGAGATGACGGAGGTAGCTCAGACCTGCAGCTGAAGACCAGCAGTGTTTCAGTGCAGCTTGCTCGTGTTTGTGCTACAGCTTCGTGTCTGGTCTGCAGAGAGGAATCTGAATGCCGTTCACCGTCCCAGTGTTCATTTTGCTGCTAAATACCTCTTTGCCTTTCATGTTCATCTTTTTCTGGCAGCGGTAAGATAACTCAAAACGCATTTAAATAAATAGTCTCCTTTTTAATTCTCAGTGTTCAAGAAGCACTTTCAAACATTAAGCCTATAATCATCCCAAATATTTGTTAGGATGAGCTTGGAATAGGTTGGGGGGTGGGGGGGGTTGTTTAATCCTCCTCTGTGTTTGCATTTCTGGCTTGCTGTAGCTGTTCATGCGGGACCCGCGCTGCTCTGTGTTTCTAAGAGCAGCCCCAAGCTGGGATTCTAGTGCAAGTGGAAAACGCTCTGGTAATATGTGGATGTCCGAGAAGTGAAGCTGAGAGCCACGTTGCCGCGTGGCATGGTTCAGATTGTGCCAGGTCTGCGATCAGTAATTCCATAAGTGATAGCGAATCCTCCGAGACTCGTCGTTCTCCGACGCAGCACAAAACACAGCTGCTGATTCTATTAAGAAGCTGTCCCAGTTTATAGAAAAATGAGCTTGCGGGGTGGGGAGGGAATTACTTCTGAGGAAAGACTGGGGGAACTGGGCTTTATTTAGCCTGGAGAAGAGGAGGCTTAATAGCAGCCTTCACCTCCCTGGAGGGGGGTTCGAGAGCGGCTGGAGCTGGGCTGTGCTCCGGGGGGCAGACGACAGACCGAGCAGCAATGGGCTCCAGGTGCAGCCAGGGAAGTTGAGGTTGGACGCCAGGAATGATTTTGACAGTAGGAGGGCAGTAAAACACTGGGACAGGTTCCCCAGAGAAGTTGTGGAGGCACCGTCCTTGGAGGTTGTGAAGACCCAGCTACAGCGTGGGACTAGCCAGCGGGCTCTCCCCACACTAGCACCCTCATGCCCCAGCGAGCCCCGGCCACCATTTACATGCGTTTCGGTGCACATAATTGCTCCACTGTAAGATAGTACTTGTCCTGAGCAGGACTGTGTTGCAGCAGAGTTAATCTCCAGCTTCCGAAGATGGACGCACATGGAGACGGTAATGCTTTACTGCGGAGATAGGTAATTAGTCGGCTCCGTAGCAAGTGCACGTGTAGACGCACCCAAGAGCCATATCCAGATGAGCTCGGATGTGTGGCTTGTGGCAACGCAGACCCCTCTGCGGCGTCACACAGGCAGATGTTCCCTGCACTGCCGCCTTGCAGCGGGGGGGGTTGACCTTGGGAGAACCCAGGGTCAAAAATACCCACTCCAAAGAATGGGGCAGCGCACATGCACGTCACCCAAAGCTGGAGCCTGGCAAGCCAGAGCTACACTCCAGCTGCCCGCCAGGCTTCCTGCCACAGCTGGGGGCAGGCCCCCAGGTAAGGCTGCTGCGACAGCACAGTTACCGGCCCAGGCTGACCTGTTGTGCACCAGAGCACACGTGGCACGGGCGTTCCCCGGGGACAAGTAGGAGCGGCACAAGGTGCGTCACTGCTCATTGTCCTCAGGGAAAGTACCGTCCACACTCATCTGGCCACGTCCCTGGAGAGCAAACTAAATCCCCCAGAAGCTTTTTTTATTCTCTACATGCTTATATTTAAGGGGGTGAATTTGAGACTATAACCGTAAATTTGGTAGTTCTTCCATCTGATGGTGACTTGTTAAGAAGTAAAATAAAATTCTGCTAGTTCCACTGGCTCCCAAGATGCAAGGACTATTTGAAATGCATGCATTTCCTTTGGACTTTTTACTTGAAAACACTAGCCAGGCACCAAAAACACTACTAGGCAACAGCAGGCAACACTTTCTGTCTTCAGTGCTGCTCTGTATTTATTGTATTTTCTCACTTGTCTCTTTTATTTTCTCCTAATAATAACATGGCTTGCCCACTAGCTGGAAAATTAACTTTCATGGGTGTTGCTAACACACTGGCTAAGTTTCCTAACTTGTTTTCTGACCAATCAGTTCGATGCTTGTACACCTCTTAAGCATTATCTCATTTAATTTTCTGAAATTTTTCCTGGCTTTGTTAGCATCTCTCTTGTAATCACCAGCAGTGTTGGAGCAGAATGGTTTTCTGACGGATCCTATCACTGGGGGAGCATGTCAGACCAAATAAAACTGCTTCTACAAGAACCAATTTAGGACTAACAGCCTTGGAGAGCAAGTCAATTTGTATCATTTCCTTATTTTCCACATATTAAATGCAAATGTCTACATTACAGAAATAGCATGGCTGAGACTTTAAAAGCACATAAGTGAGGAAATTCAAAGGTCTGGTTCCTCCAACAACAATAACTCCTCTGCTTTGTGTTTGTGTCGGATTTTTCTTTCTGCATCTGGTGCTGTATTTAATGTACTCTTTTGGGTATGGGAACTTTTAATTTTGTGTATGTAAATACATTTGTTGTAAAAAGGAAACGTGGCATTTCGATGGGGCGAGTCTGTTGGCTATTCTGTGTGTTTGGGTATAGCTATATAAACACACGGTCCAATGACTGACTATTAAGATAAATGACTTTTCCTTTTCAGACCTAGCAAAGCTTGTGTGCTCGAGAGGGCAGGACCCGCTACGCTGTGCACACAACCGAACGTCAAAATCCCTGGTGCCCTGCAGGAAAGCTGCTAGGCCTGCTGGTCTGTGTCTGTATCATCTGTTAAAAACAGGGCAGCTCTTCACTCTTACAAGTCCATACATGGGAAGATCAACAGATAATGCTGGGAGGGAGGTTTAGGAAAGAAACAAGAGAGCAAGCCCTGGGCCTACAATTAAGTTGTTCTAAAACTGGGTAGTTAATGCACATATGAAGCATTTCTCCCCGCCGCCCCCCTTATGTTCACAGCAGTCAGCAAAACACCTGAGTAGTTGGGAAATAACTTCTCAGGGTTGACTATCTTAGATCAGGGGTACTCAGCCTCCAGCCTCTGGGCCAGATGTAGTCACAGAGCACTCATCTGGCCCATGAGGCTCCCTATGGCTCGGGAAATTTGGTGCCAGGAGAGCAGTGGCCATTAATGCCACCACCCCCACTGCCAAGTTCCTCCAGCCCCTTCCTTTCCCCCACGGCCAGATGGGGCTGGGCCAGGCATCATCCTCCCCGCGCAGCCAGACTGGGGCCAGGCCTTCCACGCGGGGAGGGCAGGGCTGCTCTCTCCCATGCAGCCGCTGCAGGCAACAGACTGGGGCCTGAGCACTGCCCCCCCACCTCACCGGGGAAAAGGGTCATCTATGCAGCAATGGCGTAGATTATTAGGCTTTTTCCTTCCATTCATGAGTTTTAAATCGGAGGTTTGCCACTGTCCGGACAAATGGCAGAACGGACAGACATTCTTTGACATCATCCGTTATTCTAATATTTACAAAAAAATAGAGTAAGGCAGAGCTGTCACTGTACATGGTAGGAACCGTCATTCAAAACAGCAGCACTCTGCGGAGAGAGCTCTAAAAAAACAAAAGAAAAAAGGCTAAGGATGGTTTGGTAATATGGCTCACAGTTAGAAACCTGCGAGTTTTAAGATTTTAATGCAAGACGATTGCTTTGAAGAGTCGGTTCCACATGACAAACTCTGCTCGTTGCTGGTTCAGTTGCTTTATCGACAGAACAGTAATCTTGTCGCTAACAATCGGTGCTTCTGTGGGTATCATCAAATACAAGTCAATAAAGCAGCAGTCGGTGAGTATAAAAGGAAGAATACAAGGAAAAGTTGGATAAATTAGAAAGTCAAAATGAGAAGGATTCCAGTTCGCTTGTAAGCTTTGGATGTCATCACAAAATAGACAATAAAGGAGTAGTAATAATATTTAAGGTAGCATCTTTTAGCCAAAGAGACCAGAAGAGCTAGCTAAGCGTGGTCAGTATAGCTGTCCCCAGCGTACAGGTGAGGAAGCGGAAGGACTTGCTGCCGGAGACCTGTGAGCACAGGGATGTGTGTTCGCCCTCAGCGAGTTGGGGACCGTTCTTGAAAGAGGCTGCACCCCTTCATTGCTCACTGGACTTGTAAGGAAGACAATCCAGGTCTCCTTACCCCACCAGTAACACCTTTTGGTGAAAGGGGACAGAAGCAGCTCAGAGCTCCTTTAATACCCGGTCAGACTGAAGCTCCAAAAAAGAACGATTTTTTCCCAGCACCTGGTCATGAAAATGATGCTTTCTTTGCACTTCTGCCATGCAACAGTTTGGGGAGTGTTCCTGATGCTACAGCTGAGTTGGGGTTTTGGGGCAGGTGAACATGACCATGTAGCATCTTGATGCCTGTCTTGCTGGGGTCACCTGACCCCAGCAGCCTTTCCTGCCCAGGGGCAGGGGGCTGGACCCGATGGTCTGCAGGGTCCCTTCCAGCCCCTAACAGCTGTGAAACTATCCATCTCCGAGCCAGAGAGCTGCAGCAGGTGTGCCTGGGCGAGGGCTCGCTCGGCAGAAGGGTGTTCTGCCAAGGTTGGGCAGCGGAGCCCAGCCAAAGCTAAGGAAAGGAAGAGCAAATCGGGCATCCCCAGTGGTCAGGGCTGCATGGGTCTTGTGTGCTCCTCAGCCAGCCCCTGAGGACTTTGTCAGGGCGGCAGAGGAGCAGGTTTGTGGCGAGAGAGAGAGAATGTAGGGTCAGCTCCAGGGTGTGCAGTGTGGTGGCAAGGCGGATCTGGCGAAGATGTAGCTGCAGCAGGAGCAGCATGGCACCGGACCCCTCTCGCCCTGTGCAGACTGTAACAGCTTCAGCTGGAGGAGGTGGTGAAGCCACCAGGAAGCTTTCCTTGTTTTGCAAGAGAGGCTCGGTTCTGGGAAGTGGAAGGGGAAGGGGAAGGGTTGGCTGCTTAAGAGTGCTCAGGGCTATGTTATTTCCCCCCAATTTCTGGGCGAAGGCATAAGCTGACATTGTTCGAACATCTTCCACAAGTCTAGAAAAATGAGCTGAACCCTTTCCGCTGCCGACACCTGCCCAAAGGTTTTCGTAAGGGACACTTCCTAAGAGGAAATGACTTGCAAGAACGTATTTCTGTGCTTGGCTGTTATATGTAATCACACTGCTTGGGCTTAGTTGATAACACTTCAGGTAGAGGAAAAGTCATAATTTGCCTTATTTTTTTTTCAGGGCTAAACTATGGAGAGTTTAATCTAGCTATAAAGCAGCTAAACGCTGCAGGATTCATTTTATTTAGAATTGTGCCACTTCTTTTCTGGATGGCATTGGAGTTTTCTGTATGGATGTGTTATTGTCTGTAACGTATGCTAGCTGATAGTTTGATTTCACAAAATTGACAGAAGCATTTCCTAAATACCGTCTCCATAATCCAGCAGTTGCTTTACCTTTTGTGCAGGCAAGTAAACCACCCTAATAAATTAGAAGCAACATGAATGACTGACCGGCTGAAGTGAGACTGTAAAAGGTGTAGTGATGTATTATTTTTCCTGCGTCCAAATTCAATATTCTGAGATGTTTAACAGTTGAAGGAACATTAACTTTACTGCAAATATTAAACGTTCATATCAGATTGGAGTCGTGCACAATAGAGAGTTATGACCCCTGGCTCACCTTACAGTGAGACTGTACCTGTAGATCGCCGTTTTATGGCACTTTAAATTAGAGACATTATAGTATGTCCAAAAGCTGCTCACAAAGTGTTTATCTGGCCCCTGCTTGTAAGATGGCTGCAGCTTAAACAACAAGACGGTTCCTTTTCCAGAATAGCAAGGAGACCTGTGTGTTTTTTTTATAGTCTTTTAGTCTAGGCAGCTTTAACACCCCTCTGACCGTGAGTCTCTCCTAGGAAAAAAGCCAGAATCCAGCCAAAGGCAGAGAAGACTCGTGGCGTCAAGCCCTCGGGATGGGACTGTTCACGGGTTATCCATTCGTGGCTGACTCTTCTTCACAAACACCAGGAAGGGGATCTCCCTTGATTCCACCATACCTACATACACCTGTGAGCTTTATGCTGTGCACGGGTGAGGGCACACCTGTCTTTCTTTCCTCTTTGGACTCTGTATAGCTTGCCATCCATGTTGAAGAATGATAATCTGAAGTTAGAACAACTGCAGAAAAGGGGCACTAGGATGGTGGTGGAATGGGTATCAGTAGTGGTACACCACCATCGGTTCCTATCGTGTCGACACTGATAAAAGAAAAATTGACAGGATCAGCATTCAGTTTTTTTGGCTGATATGGCCAATAATGTTGATAAATGCCATGTGCATGCATGCAGCTGCAGCATGCACGCAGCTAGCCCGGCAGCTTGGAGAGCAGCACCCCACTGGTAAGTCTGGGGGGGGGAAGGGGGCAGCTTGAGGTCCCTGTGGTGAGGGAGGGAGTGGGGCTGGGGCAGGGGCAGGCGCTGAGCAGCCAGGGTGGGGCGCAGGACAGAGCTGCAAGAGGCTTGTCCAGGGGGTGCTGGGAAGGGCAGAGGTGGAGCCCACCACTATGCGCACCCCCGGGGGAGCCATGGGGGCATGTGTCCCCAGCTCTGCAAGGGGTGAGGTCAGGCTGCCACTGCAGGCCAGGGCTGGGGCCGGCACCAGGCTCTTCCTGGTGGGGGGCTAGGCTGCAGCTGTGGTGGAGGTGGGCGGCTTCAGGGGGCATGCGTCCCCGATGGCTCCCTGGGGGTGCACATAGAAGCAGGATCTGCCCCCACTCCCGTCACCCCCCAGACAAGCCGTGCCGCTTTGTCACATGCCCCACCCTGCCCCAGCCCCACTCCCTCCCCCACCGCAGGGGCCTTGATCGTCCCTTCCCCCACAAACTTGCCAGCCGGACGCTGCTCTCCCAGCTGCCAGGCCATATATCGGCAGTCGGATCAGTATCGGCTGATATGGCTCATTAAGAATCAGCCATCGGTATCGCCCCAAAATATCTTTATCAGCACACCCCTACTATTCAGAGGAGATGGAAAGCACTTGCTTTGTTCAATCCAGCAACACGGAGGCTTGCAGGAGGTACAGTTGTTGTCTATAAACACGTTTGGGGCTAGGCACCAGCAAGGGGAAAGAAGTTCTTAAAGGGGGAAAAATATTGGCACCCAGTCACGCGAGCGTAAATTGGCTACTGACAAATTTATGCTAGAAATAAGACCTGTAAGAACGAAGCTTCCAGGTGTCTGTGTTAGTCATCAGAGGGCTGGCGTTGGGGAACAGGAGAAGCAGGGCCAACCCCCCTAACGACTGAGATGACACTGAACGAGCTCATGAACGGGGTCTGGTTGATGGGGACTGGGCTTGATGGCCCTTCCAGGCCTGTGTCCCTACCAGCAGAGCGAGAAGTAAAGCTGGTTTCAGAAAAGCTGCTTTGGACGCGTATTTTGTTTTGTGTGACGGGATGTGGTTTGGACTATTTTGGTGTCGAGCAGCTTTTGGGGCTGCTTTTTCTTTTCCTGTTCATTTCCATCGGCATTTGTGCTCATCCCCTACCTAAGCCTGTGTAGCTGCCAGAGACTTTTTCATGGTAGGTGCAATCTGGAAAAAAGAAACCCAGATTCTGCTGTTGCGGGAGCCGTGAAGTAGAGGTATTTTTAACAACGCTGGTCCATTTTACCTGCGCCGTTATTGTTTCCTGCGTTCTTTAGAATGAGGGCACCGATGTCCGGAAAGCACATCCTTCTACAGCTCGCTTTCCTGTCCGAGTTGAAGTGCTCGGGCAGAAAGAGCGTTGTTCGGTGAGGCTTGTACCTTTGCGAGAGGCGTTCGCTGTCAAACGGCGAATGCCTGGACGTGGCTGGTCTCGCACCAGTTCGGTTCCTTTACAAGTCCTAACCTGCAGGAGATCTTTCGCTGCATCTTTTACCAGGTGTTCCCAGGTACTTCCGCGCGCCAGTCGGTATGCTGTCTACACGCCGTATGCAGTGTGGAGAGGACGAGAAAAATTATCCGAGAGAGACCGTGTTTCTGCTGTCCTTCAGTTTGGCTGCTTACGTGGGCGTCTTTCGTGGGAGGGTGAGCGCGTGCATGTACAGAACCACATCCTGGTCCAGCGGTTTCTCATTCTTGATGGCGTCCCTGTCTCTTACCTTCATTCTTCGGTTACGGGTGCTTGCAGGTGTTCTGCAAAAAAACACGCGACTTTTGTACTGGGTCCTCTAAACGCTCAGATGAGACAGAGCTCATCCTGGTTTCCTCCAGCCTGTGGGGTTTTCGCAGGATGTAATGCTGGCCGGTTCAGCAGTGCACACCGTGAAAATAAGGGTGCCTTATATTCTCTCCCAAGATTTACACTGTTATTGCTCAGTCCCGGGTGGCTGAACGCCACTTGTCCCTCTAAGCCACGGTTCTCAACCTTTTTCACACCCAGATCTATTAGCACAATTGTCAGCTTGCCACAACCCACTCTCAGTCTCTCTTCCCCCCCACCTCACCCTCCTCTGGCTGCTGCATCCAGCCCAGTCCCTCTCCAGCTCCTGGGCGTGCTCTCAGTAATGCGGGGTGCTCGCCACACCCCCGGTTACGTGCCAGCTCCATGCAGGCTGCCGGCATTGCAGCCTGGATGGGGAAACACCGCCCCGTGTCCCTTTACAACGTTCTCGTGGCCCGCAGGTTGGGAAACGCTGCTCTGAGTGGGCCGCCGACTGCTCAGTGGTCACACAACTCGTTAGCATGCCAGAATCTCATTTATTATTGGCATGAACCAGACAAATTGCTCTGCCAACCAAGAGCAGCCATGCACCGCCACCCCGCGTGCAAAGGGCAGGGACTTAACGTGAGCAGGGTCTTGATCAAGCCTCCATGCTCTGGTCCCAGCATCCCATCTCCAGCAGCGACCAGTACCTGCTACTACATCGGAAAGGCAGGAAGCCTGCTTTGGCAGTTGTTCTAGGGTAATCTTCACACTTCTCTGTTAACTATAATAGGGACCTTGAACGTGGCTCAGGATCAAAGAGGAGGCAGCGGCGTGTGAACAGCAGCGGCGTGACATGCACTTGGCTTCCAGGCCCTGCACACAAAGCAGGCTGTTCGTGTGTTTTACAAGCTTCGGTTTTTGTTTGGCCTTGGCAGCTGTAGATAGAGGGAGGCGACAACCACATGGATGCTGGTTGTTTGAAGCCCACCCTAGAAGACGGGGCCAAGCACCTGGGAATCCAGAATACCGGTGACCGCAGCGCCTGTGCACAGCCTCACGGCGACATCCGGGTAAGGGCCGTGAAAGAAGCGGCCTCCGCAAGCAAGGAGCTGCGGCGTCTTTGCCAGCTCCCTCTCTCTCTACAGGTCTTATGAGAACTATTGTTTTTCTTTATGTCCACCCCTGGAGTGGGTTTGAATCTTCAGATGCGTCCCGGTCTCACGAGCGCACGGGAAAATATACCATCCACTGTTTTGGCATTGCTCTCTGCCTCTAGAGAAAATGTCTCGCTACTAATATATGGTATAAAATTTCAGGCCGTTTTTCAAAACGTACAAGAGATGCTTCTGGTCTCTGCCCAACATTTTCTCTCTTAGTGGATACAACCACAAATTTACTGTTTGAAAATTGAGCCTCGTCATGACAGCGAGCACAAAAAGTAACTACAGCGGCTATATTTTCTTGTGTGCGAGTTGTTAATTTAAGGCCAGCCCAGTGAACTCTCTACACACACAATTTCCATTTGCTTTCATGGGGGTTTTCCTCGCTCATCCACTCCAATACCGGAGTTTGCCGTAAGGTCTGAGCGCTGTCAGTAAGTGCAGCTATTTGTGGCGGGCTGTGCGCCCAGAGCGGAGATCACGGTGACCTCCTGGTGATGGCAGGCGGGTGGGTTGAGCTGTCTAACACACCTAGCATTGCAGCATGGATGTCTTGTGGTCCACAGGTTGCACTTTGGTGGCTGGCATCACACACCTGGTACATGTGAGGGTACATCCGTACCATGTTCTTGGGGTCCTGGGGCAGACGTTCTCCTTCATGTCGAGCACAAACCCGGTGGTGATGCAAGCGTGGGCTTGAGCAGTTATTTTACAACAGAACTACGTGTCTTCTCTTTGCAGGCCCCTCAAGCACGCCCAAGCCCATCGTCCCTTATTCAGTAGCAAGACATCAACTCCTGGTCCCTGGTGCTAACCTCCATTGTGTTATATTTTCTGATTTAAATCCTTTGTCTTTTTTCATGATACCTTGGGATTAGGAGGGGTTGCCTTTAACATACCTCCCTGCCTGTAAGCATCTGGTGCCTCCTGTCGCAGGTTGGAGGCTCTTTCAGCTGTGAGCCATCCTTCCAGTCAGTGCCTGTACAAAAAAAGCCTGTCGCAGCAGATGGTGGTGGTGGGTTGGGCTCGTATAAACCAGAATAATCCATAATATTACTTCAGTTGATGCTGTGAAACCTCGTGCGTCCAGTCAGACCAACGAAGATCCCTTCCAGCCCTACTTCTCTGACTTCTTCTCACCAGCGCCGCTCGGCTTTGCAGCGGTTTCCTGACATCGGGAGAGACCAGCAAGAAAGCATCGGATCCAAAATCCATTACAGTGAACGGAGAGATTTGCGCCGGTTTTATCGGATGTAGGATCAGGATCCAAGTTAGACCTTGCCGAATTTTTGGTTCGTTTATTGTGGGTAAACGTCGTCGGAAATCACAAAAGAGTTGTGTTCGCTCTTTTTTCCTTTTTCCAAGTAACACAATTTAAAGGCGTAATTTAAAACCATGTCCATCTGTTGGGGGAATTGGGATTCATAAAACTGTAACAGTAGTCTGCACGATGAAGTTCATAGTGGAAATAAAAGCTGACTCTAAATTAGGCACATCATCACGTTGACACCCACTCCCAGGCATTTACTAGGACAGGCTGGTCGATGCCCGTCAACCAGTGATACCTGTCAATGGGAGCTGGGACCCGTGAAGGGGAGCGGGGGCTGCCCAAACCCTTTGGCAGCGAGGTAGTGAGAGGTGGTCAGTGCCTGGGACCACCGAGACCCCTGAAGGGGAGACTAATCCATGCCGGGTGCGGGTTCCAGGAGTAATGGGCCAGGTAGGAAAAAAGCACCTTAGATCATCTTTTATCAGGTAGAACATGACTTTGAGTCAAGATAATGATGCTAAACTGAAATCCCTTTTTGATTTAAATTAATAATACTCGTAGCTTTTTCCTGAGCTTTTATAATAGTAATTTCAGGCTTCACGGGTCGTATTTCTCATCTGTTGGGAAGAAATTTTCCTGCAGCTCAGAAGCAGGACTTTCTTTCCAAATTGCATCCCCGAAGTGACGATTCCTCATTGACATCTGGAGACTTTTTGTCAGTAAGACCATCAGCTGGTCGGTACGCGTCCAGGACATGCTTTAACACGGCAGCTGCTGTTGCAAGGCGTTAGCGTACAGCCAAGGAGAGTAGGTACGTCTATGAACTTTGCAGTCCCCGAGCACATCTGTGACTAGCATTGGAGCCTGCTTTGTCTCTGTCTCCCCTAGTTATTGTAATGTGCGCTTGGAACCAGTCCAAGTACAGCTTTAGCCTTAGGTTAAACCTATCTGAATTATTGTCCTCAGCGAAGGTGTAACGATTCCCCAGCCCTTACGTGGAGGGATCCGACTATAACTGATGTCAGCTCTGTTTTGCTTCGTACTCTTGTATGTAAGACACATCTGGGCAGTTCCAAGTGCTCTCTTCCTGTCCATTAGCATGGTTTTAGCCACCGTCTTCATGCTTTTTTTGTTTTCCTGGTCTGAATTTTGCATGTCGGACTTGGGTTCTGTCTCAAACCATTCAAGGATGTGCTTGGATGTGTCCGACTGCAGACTCGGACCTGCTGCCATCAGACGGCAGTTCTGAATCTTGATCTTTGTGCTACAGCCCTAATGGGAGTGAAGTCTGAAGCCATCCTACACGTCTGCATAGCAAGTGCATCCTATGTATAGCTAAGGGAACGGCAGCGAGAGTGCCAATACAACTTGCACACTGGCAGATGGTGTGTTGAGAAGCATTTGCATGATAATTATCCTGTAGGTTGATGGATTCATAGTCGTTAGGTGCTGGAAAGGGCCTCACAAGATCATCGGGGCAAGCCCCCTTGCGCTTGGGCAGGAAAGACTGGTGGGGTCAGACGACCCCAGCAAAGTGGGCGTAAAGATGCTTTTTGAAGATCGCCAGGGTGGGAAAAGTTCAAGTCTGCCTGAACCTTTTTAGGATTGAGTACGATCCCGAGTTAGAAGACGTAGGAAATTGTTTGTGGTTATTTGAAATGCTCTTTCTCTAATAGACTTAACGTGACTGAATTCAGCAAGGGAAGAACCAGCTCCCATGCATCGGTTCTGTTTTTCTGCTCCTGTTTCCTTCCAGCATCTGATTTTGTTTTTATTATTATTATTATTATTATTATTATTATTATTATTATTATTTAATATCTTCCTGCCGCAGTTCAGAAAGCACGACCTTTTCTGTGGCAGGCAGGCAGTGGCAGCTAGGCGCACTTGAAAAATATTCTGCTTCAGTCGGACTTCGACGTGCAGCCCGCTGCTTAGAAGTGGTGACCACCGGGCACGTAGGGCTCAACACGCTGCTCCAAAAATGCCGGCTCAGCGCAGTGCTAAGTGTGGGCTGGCTTTAAAACTAGGTGCTCCTTTCTGCTTCACTGATCAAGGGAGAAGCTGGAGCAGTGGCTCGGAGCGTTCTGGGAGCGCTGCCCTCTTGGCGTGCTCCTTTTCCCTGCAGTCGGCTGGAGAAAAGCCAGGAGCTACTGCTGGAAGTCTCAGAATTCACTATTCATTTCAGAGGTTAAGCAGATATCCAATGAGTGACCCCATTATTACATACTAATCACTACCAGGATGACTGAACCCTTCAACAGCGTTGGTTCAGTTGCCTGGCTTTTGGTTTCATTGCAGAAAAGTGCCTTACGAAGGAAAATGTGGCTCGATGACGGATCACATCCATAATCTAAAATGACAGCACATCTTGTCATTGCTACCTGTGTGGGAACACATTTACATCAATGGGGGTGGGGAAATGTGGCGCCCGTATATCCATCACAGTACTCTGCTAAATTGCACCAGAAATCTGTTTGTTTTTTTCAACGACGTGGTTGAAACGGTGACGTCGACCCCTGCAGAAAGGTCCAGACGAGACGCAGGCAGCGCGGCTCCTCTTCGGATCGAGACTCGAGTGGAGTTGCGGTGTCAGATTGCTGACTGCCTCCACTCGGGGGGGAATTTCGCAGACGGCGATGGTGACAAGAGAATGCTTCGCATGATTTAATTCGGAGCAAATGGCAAGGATGCATACTTTCGTAGTCACGGTTTTGTTTTGGCAGGATTATTCCCCTGTCTCTTCTGAAGATGCTTATAACATACAAAATTATAAATGTAAAGAATTGTGATGCGGCTGCAAATTGAGCTTTGGTCTTTATTGAAATCCCCATCTCTTTAGATGAAAGACACTTTAGTTTAAAAAAAAAAGTGCATAATGGACAAAGACACCGTGCGCTGAGAGTGAGGGGCTTGATCTAGCCCATTCTTCCGAGGCTGGCATCTTCCACCATCGACCTTTGGACTTATTCGAGTCTCTTTACCTGTCCGGCCAGGCTTCTCTTGGCTGTCTGGTACCACGTAAACCAGCACAGCCTGTTCCATGCTCGGGTTGTCGGCAACTGAACTGGCACCCCCACCTGGGCTAGCCTGGGTGAGGATGGTTGTGGCACCCAACGGGACTAAAAAAGACCCATCAAAGGGTGGATGAGCTCCCTGCGAGCCAACGGCCATCCATACTTGGAGAAGAGATGGGCGCTGCCAGATCGCTTGGCCTGAAGAATCGCCGATGATGTGCAGCAAGTCGGCTAAGCTCCTGCGGCGCGGAGGAGGGTTGTGACGGCATCCGAGGTGCCCCAGCGGTCTCACTGACTTGACTTGACTTACCGGAGAAGTGGGGAAGGAGAGAACTGCTGACATCCCACTTCCTCTCTCTCCCATTCCTTGCTTTGTCCATTCTTTGCTTATATGGTGGCGAGGGAAGTTTTCGCTGGATGTTAGAAAACATCCGTGCTAGGAGGGTGGTTCAGCACTGGAAGAGGCTACCCGGAGAGGTGGTGGAGTCTCCGTCCTTGTCAGGTTTTCAGAGGCGGGTAAGCTCTGCTGGGACGGTTGAGTTGGAAATGGTCCTGCCTGGAGCAGGGCGTTAGACTAGGTGGCTTTCTGAGATCTCTTCCGGCCCTGCCTTTCTGTGATGCTGTGTCCCTTACAGTCTGACCCTTTTTTTCCGTATGGCGTTCATACTTGCATATTTATCCCACTTCTCCTATATTAGCAATATTTTAGAGCTTAATGTTAGGACCACACTTGTTGACTTAGTTGAAACACAGTTGACTGGAAGAGTTTTTCGAAAGCAGATTTGGACAGAGTTTGTCTATTTTTTATATAGTAGACAAATATAAGGAGGTGTGAAATATGCTTATTATGAATATATACTACATAATGCTGTTTTAAAAGGCATTGCCATTTCTAGTCACAACAGTGTTCATGCCTCCGAATTTTAAAATTAAAGTGTGATTTTTCTCGTTCGTATTTGCCTGCCCCGTGAGGTAACGAGCGGATGTTGCTAACGCCACCTGCCCGCAGGCCTGCAAACGGCAAGTGTTTCTTGCGAGGTCAAGCGGGGAGATTATTTGTGCCACCTTTCGGGGACATGTAAAAGAAGTGTAAACACGCATTGCTGATTTGCATGATTAGCCTCTCCCAAAGAGCAGCGCACTGGAAAAGGCTATTCTGAGATTTATATTGATCATCCATTAAACTTTTAATTTGAAATGAAAGGCTAGGGCTTTACTTAGATTGCAATGTGATTGTACGTGCTCATATTTTTATTTATCACCATAATAATGTAACTTGCGAGTTAAACAGTAAAAACTTGGGCGATATACTATCTGGAAGTTCAGCGAGGCGGATACAACTCTGATTACATGCCTTGAGGCTCGGGACTCTTAAAAGGGACTTTTTGTCACTTTAAAAAATGCCCCTATTGCTCTGCATGGCATTATGTTAACTGTCTGGAATCTTCATTTTCTATTAAAGTAATACAAATAGAGCTATAATTGCATCATTTCCATCATTTGCAGGGTTGCATGCATATGCAGGCACGTATGCCCAACTTACGGACTGAGACGAGACTGGGATCAACATCTGTCTGGGATGATTTTAGGCTGCCAACACCTGCATCTGCTCATGGGGCTGACCTGCAAGGTCCCTGGCACCCTGTGATTCGATGAAGGAAACCAGGAGTTGAAAAGAGAATTTTACAGGCTTTACATGATATGACAAACGGGACCTTTTATAACACATTTTGGGCACGGCAAGCAGATCTGTGAATTTTATACTGGCGCTGCAGCAAGAAGGAAGCCTGCATTCATTCCACTACCTCTCTAGGACTTGGCCTGAACAGATGAGCATAAAACCTGGTTTGGAATAAAATCTTTATATTTTTTCCAACGGAGGCAGATGGCGAACACCTGTCGCTTACAATTAACAGGTTGCCACGACAGTGTGACAGTTGGAAATGCTGCGTTTGCATAGCACGAGCGCAGGAGCACAGTCTGTTCCTCTCGGCTAGGCTCGGCCATTGGATGGCCCCTGCAGAACCATTTCATTTGTCCTGTCGAAAAGTATTGCTGTGGAGGTTGAAGTAGGTTGACCGTGTTCTTGTGTCATTTGGATGCAAGAAATGGGGACACAATAAATTTGAGAAGTTGGGAGGAACTCTTGCCCCCTCTTTGCAGACAGAATGTTGGGCGGTGTAGGGGCAATAGCTTTGGGGGAGAAGAGGGTGAATTTAATTGCAGGAGTCGTAATGCAGATGGTAAAAGATGCAAATAAAGGGGCATGCTCAAAAAGCCATGGGCAGAAATGCCTTTGTCAGGCAAAGACAAACCCGTGCCTGACTCCCTTAAATGCCGTCGCGTTCTCCAAAGGCTGTTGTCACGTAGACAGCCGTGTGCAGCTCCAGCATAGCACGGGCAGGCTGGTCTCGAAGTCGTGGTGGTAATACCACTTACAAAGGTAGAGTTCCACATTCCTACATGCGCTCCCTCGTGTAACTCCCAGCAAGCCCCCGGCAATCTGATTAAGAATACGACGATTTGGGATTTTGTCGAGCAGAGCGTTTTGCAGTTCTGCCAAACGTTCACTGCATTTCAGTTAGACTTTTTTAATACTTTCTCTTCACATGATGTGGGGCAGGGGGGTCATGCTAGCTGTTGGGAGACATCATAGCGGGCAAAGAAACCAGCACAGGAGGGGCACAAGGCATTTCGCTCCCCGTCTCTATATGCTCTGTGTGCATTTCATTTAACATCTTCCCCTCTCCCTTCCTGTTTCTCATTTTTAGGCTTTCTCTATTTGACTTTCTCACTAGGCAGAGTAAGGAACGCCCCTGAAAAAGATGTAGCTATGGCCTCATTTCAGCCGCACTGCAGTTCGATAGTGCCATTTCCCAATCTCTTCCTTATTAAAAACCCGCGTGCAGTGGCTCCTTTCTGGAGGCTGAGATTCAGGGCTTTTTACAAGGCCCACAGTATCCTGAATCCTGGAAGGCGATGCAGTCTTCGGTGAGATGACTCGGGGTAAGAGCTGTGTTGGCTGCACCTTGGAAGGCCAGCCCCCACGCAGGCAAACCGAAGGCATAGCCTTTCCCAGTCGCCAGGTGAGCTGACGTTCACAATGCAGTCGCATTTCCCCCCCTTTCCAAAGTGCAAATCCCCGGTCTGCGGTGCTCAGCGTGTTGTTCACAAAAGTGCAGCTGCGTTGCTGGGCTGGCTCCTTCCCAAATCGCCCGCGGCTTCACCGAGCGCGGTTGGGCAGCTGAGCTGCAGGCACTAATTCTTTCGGCTAGGCGACGTGTTTGATCAGCACTGACATTTCCATTGGTGCGCAGCTACACGTAACCCTGCAATGGTGTTTGTACTGGAGAAGCAGAGAGGTGGGAGTGGAGCAGAAAAGCAGAACAGATAGCGACCGAGAGAGAAGATAGAAGTTGTCGCTGAGACATTTTGGTCTACATGCGTATCTGAATCCTCTCTGAAATGTGTCGGAGATGCTGATTTATTCACCAGTTGCAAATCCTGTCTTCTACATCCTGACTTGTGTGTGCCACACTTTCCCCACAGCCTTACGGATGCTTGATCTTGTGCTGCAAGATCCCAAGCCTCCCCACTCTTGGATGCCTCTCGAGCGCAGGTCCCAAATGCCGCTGGGTTTTGGCAAGGTTTTGTTGCACAGATAAATGCCCAGAGGGAACTGGGATAAAACCCGTTTTAATCTGAAATAAAGACGGGAGCCTCGATCCCCAGGGTTGAGAGGCGAGCTCAGAAACTTCCTGCGCACCCTGCTCTTTTTTTTTCCCTTAAGCATTTCAGCATCTATTGTCTAGCGGGGCACTGCGATCGGGGAAATGGATGATTAGCCCATGCGACACAATTAGCATCCCCAGAATATTGATTTGACATTAATTCTACTGTCAATAATAGGTGGATGTATAAAAGCTGCAACAATTAACAACCATTGACTAATGCCTGGTAATAGCTTTTGTGGCCAGCGTTTGAAGCCCCAGTGGTAATGCCTCCCAGCAGAAGCAGCAGGCATCGCTTCTACAGATCTAGCTTGCAGTCTTTGACCAGGTTTCTATGAAAAGAAAGATCTAAATGGACTATACTAATGGACATAATTTTCAGAGGTAAACCAAAAGCATCATAAAATGCGTCAGAAACGCGCAGGAGTGAGAACACGGCATGACGTTTCCGAGTTTTGCCTCTCGGGGATCTTGGGAGTAGTGGAGCCAGGGGCATGATTCACCGGAGAGGGATTTTCTTACCTAGCATGCAGGCACCTACGATTTTGCCTCCTCCCAAAAATGTAGCTGTGCTCAGATAGAAGTGGGGGAAGGGGCTGCGCATGTAGTAACATGTAAGAGCAAAGCGGGCAAGCCCCTGGTGCCAGCTCCTGGCGTTCAAGGAGGTCCGTAAGTGTAAAATGGGGACAGATCGCGCACCCCCCGCAAGGACACGCAGAGCAACATAATGTTAATTGGTTGAGAGAGAAACGTTTCGTAGCATTCCCCAAGGAGGGAGGCCGTAGGGAAGTTCAGCGCGTGGCCGCCCCGTGAGCGGCACAGCCGACTGCTGCGCTGGTTTTGCCGGGGCGTGGATGCTCTGGCTGTGCCCGCCCAAAGGTAGTCTGATACCCCGATCACTCTTCCTCACGGGCCGCACCAATTACGGTTCTCTGCTGTCAGGCATCACGTCGTTACGGACTAATCTGCTTAATGTTTTTTGTCTGATTATCTTTTCTTTTTAAGAAGCCATTACCTAACCTGCAAATAGGCTTTTAAGTGCTCATACAATGCTCTCCTCTACCGAAACGCTTCTCTGTTTGAAAATTGCAATATTTCAAGTTATGACATAAAAAATACAAAAGAAGGATCTTTGGAGGAGGGAAAAAAAATCTCACTTCAGGAGTGTAAGTGCTTCCAATTTAAACTGGCAGAAGAGTAAAACAGTGGAGAATTTCAGCTGATCCACCCTTTTTAGACCATGGTACCATCCTGCGGGCTGCGAAAGGATCAGAAGGGATCCGCTCCGCTCGGCTTTGGGTCTTGGCATCTAAACACGAGGCAACATCCTTACGCTCTCAAATGCCTCCCTCTCGCTTGCGGGACCGACGCTGCTGTCGGCCGCTCGCCTGCAGGCGGACCGCTCAGAAGTCGACCAGGTATTTCTTTGGGATAGTTAGAGTGAAAATACTGTGTCACAGGAAAATATTGCTCTGCAATAGAGCTTGATGCGTGGGAATAGGCCAGGAGCTGAGAATATTGCATCTATCTGAGGGAACACAAAGTTGAACGGCAAATAACGTCTTGGAGATGGGTTGTAGCCGTGCTGGTCTGCAGGCAAAAAGAACTGGAGCTCGCGGCGGAGGTGAGAGCTTTTATTAGACCGACTCGATGGTCACAAAGAAAATGTCGTTATTTGCAAGCTTTTGGGCACACGCGTGGGGTAGATTTACACCTTATGGACTCGCCTAGGAAAGTAGATGGATAGGTAGATAGATGCAGATAGTTATATCTATATACAGATAGTTATATAGATAGATATATGTAGATCTAGAGAGATACAGATATCATATGTATAGATATCTATGTATACATCTATATATATGATAGAGCGCTCTCTCTGTATATCTGTGTGTGTGTATACACACACATACATACATGCGCGCGCACACACATATAAAATCTATTATATGCAGTATATATCGATATTTCACAAGCTCCTGTGAACTGCAGCTCACTTCATGAGATGCTGTGAAAGGACACGCAGCCCACTGAGTTCAGCTGAGCATAGTGCCATCCTTTTCCAGCGTCTGATGAAGTGAGCTTTAGCCCATGAAAGCTGCGGGGGCGGGTACACACAGATGCTTTGGCTAGTCTATAAGGTGCAGATCTACTCAACCTTCTGCTGCACTTCAGGCTAATATGGCAAGCTGTCTCTCGATTAGTGACAGGCCCGCTTCTCTCTTCGTGTTGGAGGAAGCAGAGCAAATGCTTCAGCATTTGGATGTGTGCTTCCCACCCTGTTGCGTGGGTCTTTTCCATAACAGATCTCTTGGGGAAAGCTTCATTGAGGTAGTCATTAGCCAGGCACAGAGGTCTGATGATATTCTGCACGTGCTTCCAGCTCTTGATGAACTTGAGGGATTTGAAATTGTTCAGGGCCTTGCAAGGTCAGCAATTCTGCAGGAAGCGCTGCAGTTTCCTTGCTGCTGAACTGAGGATAGGTGCAAACCTGGATTGATGCCAGTGTGTGTTAGATTGTAGGAAAGGCATCTTGCTGGGTTAGCTGAAGGGCCTGCGTGTGAGTATAGATGCTGCGCGCATCTCTCCTGGTTGCTGATTTCTCCCCGCAGTCCAGATCTTCCAGTGAAATTCGGATTCACTGCTGAGGAGAGGCTTGCGATGCTGCAAGCAGATGACCTGCTCAAGAGATGCGGATGTTGTTTTTTTTGAACAGCTCTTTAACTTGGCAGGAAGATGCAAGAGGAATTCAGGGAGTATAAAATAGGCTCAGAAATGAGTCCTGAAATGAATGTGCTTCCAGACTTGTCAAGAAGTGCTTCCGACTGTCCAGAGCTTGGCTCTTGTAAACCCCTACGTGAATCCTGTATCCATGGACACCATCAAGCCTTATGGTCTTAAAGTTTTATTTGCTGAAATCTGTTCAGTTGATTTGATTTAACATCCTTAGGCTTTCAGCAGGTTTTTAAACCTAAGAGAGTTTGATACCATGATGCTGAATTTCTTGGCACTCTCTGCTGAATAGGAGCCTTCGACCACCCGCCGGGGGCTGCACAGGGGATGGAGCTGGGCTGGGCTCAGTGGGGGCAGACGACAGGACAAGGAGCAATGGGAGCCGAGGCTGGATGTTAGGCAAAACTCTCTCGCTAGGAGGGTGGTGAAGCACTGGAGCAGGTTACCAGAGCGGCGGTGCAGTCTCCATCCCTGGAGGTTTTCAAAACCCGACTAGACAAAGCCTTGGCTAGGACGAGATAGCTGGGGATGGTCCTGCTTGGAGCAGGGGACTAGGCAAGATGTCCTCCTGAGGTCCCGTCCAGTCCTAATTTTCTGTGACTCTTTGATTGAAGACTGGTAAATCTGCCTGTCACATCACAAATGTATGGGAAACACAATTGGAAATCTCTCCTGTGGAGCAAAATAATAGGTCATCAGCAATAAACCAGTGAGACCTTCAACAGCTTATCCAGTTCTGGAATTATTAGAATTAAATCTTTCTGCCTGAAAATATCACTCTGAGTCCAGTCGAGTGTGGCCAGCTAACCTACTGTCATAGGAGCACGCCCCTTTCTCTGCCGTTCACGTTCCTTTATAAAAAAGAAAATCCTCTTAAACCTCCCTGGCGGCAGCATGCTAGAGCAGTGGTTCTCACACTTTCTTTTTTGCAGACCACTTGAAAATTGCTCAAAATCTCAGCAGACCACTTAATAAACTTGTTTTTGTTCTACCTGTTCATTTAAGCAAAGGTCTGGGAAGTCGGGCGTAATGTTTGTCAGCTTTAGCTTTGGGTCACCTTTCTGCAGACCACCTGAATGGAGCTTGGTCCGCGGTCCACAGTTTGGGCACCTCTCTGCTAGAAGATGTGCTGCAAATTGAGCACGACTCACGTGCACGTCCGTTTTATAGGTAGCATATGCTTCACTTGTGCCGTGTACGTTACTGTAATTCAGCTGTAACGTGGGGAGTGACGGGTTTGGATTCACCAAGCCTTTCCATTGAGGAGACCCAGATCCATCGCGTGTCATCCTGTGATGGAAATAAATGATGGTTTTCTAGCAGGAAGTCACCGGGACATTCGCTTCCAGAGGTTCATCCAGAATCTGGCAGGGCGCTGAGCTGGCGTGGTTCATGCGCTGGTTTCCATAGCTGTGGAAAGCAAGTGGCGTGGGATGGCGCCGCATCCAGCTGCCTCGGGTGCCTCAACTCAAACGATTTGCCTCTTGAGTCAGTTTGGAGGATGCTTTTGGCGTGAGCCTAGAGAAAGGCTTACACTCGCGCCTCTCGGTTCTTAATGCCTTGCCCACCTTTATGCCGCTCCGCTGGAGTTGGGTTGACACTTTCTCTGCCAGTAAGCAAGGGTGGGATTTAGCGCATTGCATATGGCATCTTGTTTCGATTTGGTGATTCAAGTTTTAATCACTGGAGACACGGGGCCCTGGCACATGCATTACTAACCAAAATCCTGCGTCTCGCGTGTTGGCTGGAATTTAGGAATTCCCCCCCGAGGACGTTTTCTTCCCTTCGATGCATCCCACCGTGTCTCTGAATATGAAGATAACTTCTGACTTCTGTACAAATCCCAGGAGCATTCCTCTCGTTTCTTTCTAGCAAGAGGATCCTGTTAAGTTCCTTAACCCTTTTTCTTTACAAATAGCGGCAGCACAAGAAGTACCAGAAATACATCAGAAAAAGCGTCTCGGTGGCTAGTGGATCATCCTGGCGACTTCGTGGAGATGTACCTAAGGTGCCAAGGCACAGGTGTAGGGTCAAGATGCAGGGGCTACGGGCCCAAAGTCTGGGGTAGCTAAGACAGATTTTAAAGATCCATCAGGTTTTGAAGTTCAGCGTATTGGCATCACCATATAGTTAAGTGCATTTTCAGTGCATTGTTTGCACTTCTGGGTCCAGATCGTTTTTTAACTATAATTCAGGACAACAGCAATACTTCAGGGATGGATGCAACTTTCCTTTATGACATTTGCAGGGACTTTGTAATTTGTTTTACAAGAGCAATTGCACCACAGTCACTATTGGCACCAACATTGTTAATTTAATGCCATAGCTTCACATTAACAACACTTAATTATTTTTGTAACAAAATAGTGGCTTAAGCGAGGTGGTTACACGTTGGTTTCTTATAGCCCAGATGGTAGCTAATCCATTAAAATGCATTAATATTTGCTAATGACAAAACAAGGGAATTATAACGTTGCACTGCAGCCTGTTTTTAGATAATTACGCGTCAGTTAATCATTTGTACCAAATAGGAGTGAAAACATGGAGCCATTAGAGAGAAGCAGGTTGCAGAGTGCACGATGAAGTGATTATAAAAACGGGATTGTCAAAAAAGCAAATATTTGAAAGAGGAAAGCCAGTAATGCACCATGTTAAATATTTTAGAAGCTCGTGATGAAGATAGTCATTAGGAAGAAAGACGTTACTAATGGGAAGTTATTACAAAAAATTAGATACAGTTTGTCTCTGACTGTAATAAAGTAAATATTAGAGTCATGCAGTTCACATTATTAGGTGCATTTTCCTACATCATTTGCCTTGGTGGTACTTAAAGGAAAACTTAGTTTATTGTTTTCCAGGTAGCACTGAAAAGTAGTGTCGGCTATCCTCAAATCTGCACCCAGATTCAGAAATGTGAAATTCTGCTTTGCTGGACAGATCCGTAAAGGTTGTACTTCTGTAGTTCAGTCTCAAGGGGAAAGAAGAGCTGGAGTGGGAACTTGAATAACACATTGGTATTAATTTATTCTCTTATTAGGTATTCCATAGGGACTTTATGCCCTGGGAGAAAAAAGAAGCGCGGTTTAAAAATTCATCCTTAATTAAAGAATTACTCCAATAAGGCTATAACTATACCCATTCTAAAAAGTTACGTTGCTTCAATTCTCTTGAGATTTCCCCCCCCCCCCTCCCCAATCAGACTCGAGACAAGTGACCTAGTCTAAATGCACGTCTTGATTAGGAGGAAAGTTTAACTGCTTATCGTTTTATATCATCGCTCTGCCGTCCTCATGGTGACCAAAGGAATTGTTCCCCGTGGAGCCTTTGCTGCGGCTGCACTGCCGGCGTGCTAGTAAGCTGTGCCGGCAGAGACCTCTCGTGGGGGATGCACTGTATTGCGCCGCAAGAGGCAGACCGGGTTCTTTGGGCAGGGCAGATGCGGTATCTTTCATTAGACCAACTAAATAGTTGGAAAAAATTGTTCTTTGCCAGCTTTTGGGGCACAAACACCTTTCTTCAGGCGCAGGGAGAGTCTGCGGGTGTCTGCGCGCTCTCTTGGGTAGATCAGAAGCCAACGTGCAACGTGCAGGTCTGCAAAAATGCAGATGCGTGGCAGTGAGGTCCAAAGGGAATGGGAGACGATAGCGGTGAGAAGGGAGGCGGTGATACCATGTAGCTGATAAAATGCAGGCCGGTTATCTGGGGTTATCAGATGGCAGGCAGGTTGGCATGTACCATAAATCCAGTGTCTTTATGGCTTTTTCCGTGTGCCTGGCTGTACCCCTGGCCCATGCGCCCTGGGTTTTCTGGCCCAGCTGTCCACTGTACGGCATGATCTCTTCACAACCCTCGCCATGGCAGCTGTCCTAGTTGTACATTTTCATGCAGATTAGCCTGACTTAAGCACTGCTTTGCACACTTACCGTAAGGGGGTTGGAGTGCTGCAATTGCTGGAGTATAGTTCAGGGACTGTTGTGGAAAATTCAGGTTGAAGGGACCCCAGGAGGTCGCATCCAGTCCAGCCCCCTGCTCCGAGCAGGACCAGCCCAACTGCATCATCCCAGACGAGGCACTGTCTAACCGGGTCTTCAAAACCGCCAAGGATGGAGACTGCAGCGCCTCTTAGTCAGAGAGTTTTTCCTTCTGTCTAACCTCAACTCCCCTTGCTGCAGCTCGAGCCCATTGCTTCTTGTTCTGTCGTCTGCCCCCACTGAATCTCTGCAGGTAGTTCATAGATGTTGGGGGCTGGAAGGGACCTCGAGGTCATCAGCTCCCACCCCCTGCACTTGGGCAGGTGAAGGCTGCTATCGAATCCCCCTCAGTCTTCTCTTCTCCAGACTAAGCAAGCCCATTTCCCTCAGCCTCTCCTCACCAGTCCTGTCCCCCAGCCCCACAACCATTTTTGTTTCCTTCCACTGGAGTCTTTCCAACTTGTCCACAACCTTTCTGCAGTGGGGGGGGCCCACCCACAGCTGGACACCGGACTCCAGATGTGACCTCCCCTGTACTGCATAGAGGGGAAGAATGACCACCCATCTGCTGGCCACGCTCCTACCCATGCAGGCAGCAAGTTTTTTTGTCTTGTATCTCTATTGACCGACTCGTATATATGGTTAGAGGGAGAGAGTAGACAAGCTTTCAGGCTTCAGGTGCCAAGACATGAGGAAGGAAGGTTGTGTTTAGGGCATGTTGTCTCCACTGCCTCAGTCTGGGGTGACTGATGCCCACGGGAGCGCCGGTCCTGGAGAAGACCCCAAGGCACCTGGGACTTGCGGCAATAATCTGAATGTAAGAGACTCAGACGCACAATCGGGTGCTTCCCTTCTGTTCGGCAGGAAGATTTATCCCTTTCTTGGTCAGCTCGCCCTCTGTGACCCTGCAGAGCAGCTCTCGGGCCCCTGCTTAGAGCATGCAGCGGCAGACTGGGCTTTCTGGCGCAGACGGGATGTTCCTCGGAGTCTCGGATGTCGTGAAGAACAAGCATCGGACGCAAGGAAGCTCCACTACAGTTCTGTGCACCTAGCCTCGCGTGGCATTTGGGAAGTGATGGGGAGGGAGGCAGGCATGTAACACCAGCTGGAAGCTCACATTTGGCTGATAGAAATGTGCCCCTGGGGAGCCAGAGCTTGAAGCCCTTTCCTTTGCACTGGAGAGCTGCATTCTGCTACCCTTTGTCCCAGCATTTGTGACTTAGAGGCTGATTTAGGACCCTGTGATCATACTAGTGCATATGGAGCAGACCTTCAGCTTGTGTAGTTGGAAAAAAAATGCCATGCTAATTCCCTGACTTCTCAGAGACTGCACTCTGATGGGCTCTGATCGCATTTGTTAGGAGATTTTATGGAGCAGCTCGTTCTCTGGTCTCCGACTCGGTACTGAGCTCAGACCTCTGTGCAGTGTTAGGGGCTGCTGTGGTGTTGGAGATAGCATCTTCCATAAGTTTCCAGCTGAAACAATGACCCCTTTTGAGCATAAAAGGTTACAAATACCAGATATTAGAGTAGCGGTGGAGGGTATCGCTCAGACTTTAGGGTAGGTGGTATCATTCAGCTCCTCTTAAATTCCATTGGATTACATTATTTTGGATATAATTATCCTGTGTCAGAAAACACTGTTTTGTGCGTTGTTTAACAGCGGTCTCATTCTGCCCTAAGCACGACTGAGTCCGTCATTCATTTTACTTGTCAAGTCTGTAAAGCACTTTGGCTCCCTGAGGTTGTGGGGCAGTACGGATGCTAAGGGCGCGATGTAAAAGCTGTGCTGGGTGGGGTTTTAGCTTCCTGAGCAGGTCCATCTGTCTCTGTCCCCCGGTCTCTCCCTCTCTCTGTCTTCGTACAGGCACAGAAGAACAGCTTTATGAAGATTTGAAGAGCTTCTGTCATTAGACTAAGTAGGAGACAGTGACACTGAAGAGCAAAAGGATCATAACTGCTCGTAGGGAGGAAGAGGGATTGAGCCTGGTATGTGGTTGTAGGACTGAGTAATAAGGTGAAAATGCTAAATAAAAATAAAAGATGGGTATCGTAGCAGGGGTGGTTTTCCAGTCCAGTTCATTGGGATGTGAGGGTACTGCAGGAATTGGCTCAGGTAATTTCAGACTATTGGCTATCCTTTTTGAGAACTAACAGAGGTTGGATGAGGTCCCAGGTGACTAGAAAAGGGCAAATATTGTGCCCCTCTTTAAGGAGAAGGAGGAGGATGTGGGTAATTACCGACCAGACATCCTAACCTATATACCCGGCAAGATCGTGGAGCAGGTCCTCGAGGAAGCACCGAGAGGAGAACAAGGTAATCAGAAACAGTTGGCGTAGACTCACTAAGAGCAAGTCATGCCATACCAATCTGATTTCCTTCTCCGGTAAAGCGGCAGGGTCTGGATGAGGGGAGAGCAGCGGACAAGGTATATTTTGACCCTTAGCAAGGCTTTCAGCTGGGTCTCCCATGACATGCTAGGCAAAAGTACTGTAAGTGGATTCATAACTGGTTGGATCATCCTAGTTGGTAATTACTCCTCAATGGCTCGATGTCTAGTTGGGAGGAGTTATCAAATGGGGCTCCCGAGGGATATGTCCTGGGTCTGGTATTGTTCAGCATCTTCATTAATGATTTGGATGATGTCATCGAGTGAAAGCTTAGGAAATTTGCAGACGATACCAAATTAGGTAGAACTGTGGAAACTGTGTCGGGCAGAGCTAGGATCCAAAATGACCTGCATCGACTGGGGAAATAGTCCGCAGTCGGATGAGCTGCACCAAGGACAAGTGTCAAGTCTTGCATTTGAGATGGAATAACTGCGTACACAAACGTAGACTTGGGAACGACTGGCTGGGCTGCAGTGCTGCAGAGGGGGGCCATAAGCTGAAGAACAGGGTACCCTTGTTGCAAAAAAAAGCCAACAGCGTCCTAGGTTGCATTCACAGAAACACCACTTGCAAATCAGGGGAGGTGATTCTTCCTCTCTCCTCAAGACTGTTGAGGCCTCGCCTGGAGGACTGTACAGTTTTGGGCCATGCTTCGAGGAGGACATGGGCAGCCTGGAAAGAGTCTAGCACAAGGCAGCAAAAATGATCCGGGGACTGGGAGACTAGACTTATGGGCTAGGGACAGAAATTACACACAGACTGGTGTAAGTGGTCAGAAACCAGTTCAAATCTGTAAGATAACAGAAGTTCAGTGCACATAAGCTGCTTTCAAAATAGCCCAAACTGGTTTAAGATAAACCTGGGTGGATGTCGTATCAGACTTAACTGTTTTAGATTAAATTGGTTTATTGAACTTCTGTCCCAGATCCCCTCCAGATGCAAGTTAACTCATAGTCCCCCAGCATCCCAGGATGCACCTGCCTACAAACTCTCCCTTGCAGGGTGGGCAGGCTAGCCTTGGCCTATGCTGTCTGCTCCTGCTGAGCAGGGAGCTAGCACCCCCTAGCTCCTGGCCTGGGCCACAGCAGGCCTGGGGCTGCATTTCTGGAATCAAAAGTGAATGTCTGTTCACCTGCTTATGGGTTCAATCGATGCAGCTTAGACTGACCTGAGAAGAACGAATCAATTCTGCTCGGGCATTTTCACTGTCTGTACTTAGCCAAGGGGAAAGACTGGAAGAACTAAGGTTATTTAACCTGGAGAAGGGAAGACTGAGGGGAGGCTTGATAAACAGTCTTTAAATACCTGACGGATGATTACAGAGAAGATGGAGACAAGGGCGGGGGGTCCTGTGAATGCAGGGGACAGCAATAGGAGCAATAGCTTCAAGCTGCAGCAGGAGAAATTTAGGCTGGCAATTAGAAGGAGTTTGACTGCGAGAGTAGTCAGGCGCTGGAAGAGGCCATCTGGAGAAGTTGTGGGTTTTCCATGCTTGGAAAGTTTTCAAGAGCAGGTTTAGTCGAGGATGATCCAGCCTTGAGCAGGGGCTGAGCTACGTGACCTTATGGGGTGCTTCCCAGCCCTCCGTTCCTGTGAGCCTATGTGGACGTGCGCCAGGAGGAGTGGTGGGAGCCCCGTTGCTTGTGGGGTTTAAAAGTGGGGCACAACAGTGGGGGGAGTACTTCATCAGCAAATGCACAGTAGATTGCAGGCTCGTTTTCGATTTGACGTGTAATTAATTCAAAATCGTTTTCTTAGTGAGGCAGCTTGCATGTTTCCCCGCGGTTTGTTTTGGTCTCTTATCCTGAGAGATCATTTGGTTGAAACAGGGCATTTGTATCAAGAAACAGGGAGACGCGGGCTTAGTGTGATCGATCCCAGATGCTAGTGGCATCAAGGGTTGTGATGCGCCCTACTCCCTGTATCAGAAATATTTTTAAATGGAGGAATTTAGTTATGCTTTTTATGGACATAATTTCCAAGAAATCACAGCAATTTATGTCTAACTGAGTGAAGTAAAAAGAAAATGAGAAAATTGACTTTTTAAATAAGTAAATGGGCTTTTATAGAGTCTATTCAGAGAGGATGTATTTTAGTGCGTGCGTGCGTGCGTGCGTG
>JAGPOW010002401.1:70028-84293 GCA_030014935.1 Caiman crocodilus | reverse complement strand
TGGCCCCACGCTGCCACGGCTCCGCCAAATCCGGGGTTTCCGTGGAAACCAGTCGCAGCCACGTGGGCTGGGCTGCTGGGAAATGGAGACCCCACTGGGCTGATCTGGCCACAGGCTGGACTTTGCCCGCTCCTGAGCTGGGCTGGTCTCAGTGGGGGCGGACGACAGGACAAGGAGCAATGGGCTCAAGCTGCAGCAAGGGAAGGTGAGGTTGGATATCAGGAAACACTTTCTCGCTCGGATGGTAGCAAAGCACCGGACCAGGCTTCCCTGGGAGGCGGTGCAGTCGCCATCCTGGGAGGTTTTGAAGCCCTGGGGCAGACGAACCCTGGCTGGGATGATGGAGCGGGGCTGGTCCCGCTTGGAGCAGGGGCTGCACTAGATGTGACCTCCTGAGGTCCCGTCTAATCCTAATTGTCCATGACTTCTTTTTTTCTCCGTGTACAGCAGTAATTCCTAATCGCGTGGAACAATGAACCCCTCTTTGTGGTCAGCAGAATGACAGGGGGAGACGGGCACCGGAGGGTGCTGGGCTGTGTTTGAAATAAATTCAATGTGTTCTCTCCGTCAGGAAGACATTCCCTTTTTTTCTTCCTGGAAGTACATTTGAATAGAAACAGAGTTGCCCAGAAGCTCCCGGCAAGCAACACCATTTGAGCCCTTACACTGTAAACCAGGAGTTCAAAGCTAACGTGCAAGTTGAGTCATGCCTATTGCATGACAGTTTTTAACCAGCTGGATGTAAAGTAGCAATGAAAATCTACCCTTGGTAGGGTAGACAATCACTTCGGATACGAAGGGCAATTATTTTGAGTACTTGAGATTACACAGAGATAATTTCAGTAGCCAAGCATATATACATATATATAATTATAGAATTTCTATTCCAGTGCTGCTACCTGTTGTACACAGTAATATACATGTACTTATGGCCGACTGTAACTGTGCTTTTCGAAAATGCCTATAGGCATTTTTCCTCCTAATTATTTGCTAGTGAGCATCTGGTTCCTCACCACCTCCCGAATGAAACTCGGTTAGAAAAAAAAGTTTTCACGGAAGAAATTCCTAATCTGTTCATACAAGAAGGGAAACAGCTAAAAACCAGAAAAAGAAAAAGGTCCCCGGATTTCTGTAGATACCCCTGATGGAGGGAGTGTGACTGCCGTGTGCAGTAAAGGCGTGCATGCAGCACGCGGTGCTGTTTCTAGGGTTGCTCAGACTCGGGATGCTCAAGTAGAAGTCATGGGAAATAGCCTTCTCTTTTTTTCACTTGCCACTAGTTTTTAAAAAAACCTGGCACCTTTAACCTCTGACATCACGGTGACCTTGCTGTAATTGCTTTGGTCGGCCCAGGAGGAGATTCTTGTATTACGTCGTAATGTGGCTGAGTCCGCTCAGAGTGGCGATCATACAGGGTGCAGGTGCCTACTAATGAAGCAGCGTTTCCCAGCAGGAGCGTGCTGCTCTGGTTCTCTGGGCTCTTCGCGGGAAGCCCCAGGGTTCCCGGGTAGGATGCCAGGTGTTAAATTGAGTCTACAAAGTGACAGGACCCAAATGCAGAAGGAGTTTGCCTTTCTCCCGCTCTGCTTTGTGACGTGAAATGAAACGGGAGTCGGCGCTCCAGCCGGGAACTGTGCAGTGTCAAAGGCGGTGTGAAAGGAGGAGTCTGGCAGGATGCCTTCGGGGAGTCCCACGGACTTTGGAATTGAGCTTCCGCGTCGGTTTGCTAGAGCGCCCGGCGTTGGCCGGCTGCCGTGCTGCAGAGTCCATTGTCGTCTTAGACGTTCAGGGAAAAAGTAGAGCCAAGCTTTGAGTAGGGTTTTCCCCCCTTGGCTGTGGCTGAGACGTTTGTTCCCTTTTATCTTGTTATCTGGCGTGTTTGTGTGTGCGGCAGTGAGATGCAGAGTCCAGTAGGTATCATTTTCCTTTTATGTTCAGACTTCTGTAGGCCGCGGGTGGCTCAGTGTCCCTGGCGCCGTGTGTCTGGTACGCCTGTCCTACCTGGGCAGAATGTACCTCCGATTTTACGGGAAAAGAGAGTTTCCGTGCCAGCTTCCAATGCGTGGATGGGCAAACTTTAGATAGCGTTTTGAAACTGAAAAATATTGGTAAGTAATTAATTATTCATCCCACCAAACCCCTCTCCACTTTAAATGGTGCCACAACCCTGTGAAAAGGCAGTGTTACTTTCCAGTCGGGCCTTTGTGTTGGACAGATGAGCAGAGCTATGTGAGCGAAGAGCAGTGTTAACAATTTAAAATAGGCCTCAAGTGGCATGTCTAGCTTGTTCACAAGCCACAGCTATCGTGAATGTCTGAATGTAAACTGCATGACTTTTTGCACTAAAATATCTTTACCTGGCTTTTTTTTTTTCCTCCTTTAGGATTGCTATTTTTCTTACAATGGAAAGGCTGGTTGTCTATCTATTGGTTATTAGCACAGCTGTGAAGGCTATGATGTGTCCAAAACGATGCATGTGTCAAAACCTGTCTCCATCCTTCACCATCCTTTGCACAAAGACTGGGCTTCTGTTTGTCCCCCCCAGCATTGACAGAAGAACAGCAGAACTGAGGCTAATGGATAACTTCATCACCACCCTTAGGAGGAAGGATTTTGCAAATATGACCAACCTTATTCATTTGACACTATCAAGAAATACAATAAGTCAAATTATGCCTTATGCATTTTTTGATCTTAAAGGCCTTCACGCATTGCACTTGGATAGTAATAGACTGACTTATATCAATGAGGATCATTTCAAAGGTTTAATTAACCTGCGCCACCTAATACTTAGTAACAATCAATTAAACTATATCTCCCCTGGGTCTTTAGATGACTTCATTGAAACCATTGAGGATCTGGATCTATCCTATAATAATTTAGTTAATATTCCTTGGGAAACCATTGGAAAGTTGTCTAATGTCAATACAGTGAGTTTGGATCACAACCTCATTGAGTTTGTTCCAGAAGGGATCTTCTCAAACCTTCACAAACTTGCTCGACTGGACATGACATCCAACAAGCTGAAAAAGATCCCCCCTGATCCTTTGTTCTCCAGAATACCTGTGTATGCTAAATCAAAAGGGTCTCCATTATCATCTCTGGTGCTTAGTTTTGGAGGAAATCCTCTGCACTGCAATTGTGAATTAGTGTGGCTGAGACGCCTCACCAGAGAAGATGATCTAGAAACATGTGCCTCACCACCTGAGCTGATGGGCAAATACTTCTGGACCATTAAAGAGGAGGAGTTTGTCTGCGACCCGCCAATGATAACCCACCGGACACCAAAACTGGTGGTCATGGAAGGCCAAAGCGTCTCTTTGAAATGTAAAGCCGTCGGAGACCCGGATCCCTATGTTCGGTGGATCTCGCCCGAAGGGAAGCTGGTCTCCAATACGTCTCGGACAATTTCCTATGAGAATGGGACGCTGGATATTTTATCTGCTTCCCTAACGGAAAAGGGCACGTTTACCTGCATAGCATCCAATGCTGCTGGGGAGTCCACAGCTCCTGTTGAACTGGTTGTTAATCCTTATCCGAATCTTGCTAACAGCACCAACTGTGACAAAGACGCTGAGCCGGGGCCTTCAGACATTCTTATATCAGCCAAGTCAAGTTTCCCCAATGAAACTAAAGCTCAGCAAGAGAAGGTTGTGGTTGCTGAGCTGACCTCATCCTCTGCTCTCATACAGTGGCCTTCCCAGCATCACATCCCTGGAATAAAAATGTACCAGATTCAGTATAACAGCTCCTCTGATGACATACTAGTTTACAGGTAATCCTGCTTGCATAGCAATCCAAATGTCATGGCAGGTAGCAAATCAGGATATCGCAAAGTAAGTAGGTGTTTAAGTGTACCCAGTGTACTAGTCGGTGCCTCGGTCAATTCTCTAACGCAGTGGTTTTCAACCCCTGGTCCTCGGGCCCCTGGGGGGTCCACAGACTAAGGGGTCCGTGAAAGATGGCTGTGGTCAATCAAAAGTGTGTGAATACCCACACTTAGCATTCTGACGGCTCCACACCACCAGTTGCCATTTCCAAAGGGGTTCGCACCTCCACTTTGAAATTTGGGGGGGGACCGCAAATGAAAAAAGGTTGAAAGCCACTGCTCTAACGCTATGCCACTCCTAATGGCTGCGGCCGATGCAGGGGATGTCGTGTAAAGACGTGGTAGGAGAATAATTCCCAGGGCAAACGGTGGTGGTAAGTAGCTGTTGCTGCTTCTGGGAGCTGCTGCAAATGGACATCAGCTGGCCCAGCTGTCTTGCGGATATTCATTGCGTGTAGTGTAGGGCGCTCGGGGGGGATGCCCTTGTTAGCCTGTTTTTCATTTGTTGTCTCCAGTTATTGAGGAATTAAGATAATATTAGAAATAATGCATTCACTTCTGCCTCTTATTAGAGAATCTCTGAACACTTGATTAGGCATAAACTAAGCTTCCAGTAAGCCTTGCAAGGCTGGGTAATGTTATCGCTATTTTTAAATTGAGAGAAATTGAGACTGACGCATGATTTACACGTTATTTGAATTAAATAAGTATTTGTTTCATTTAAAATATGAGGAGAGAAAATATTCAGAGCCCAAGATCGTTGGAAGTTGCATTGTGTATTTATGTTATAAATGTACTTGGAAAGGTCTGTATTCCTACTTCTTTGTCTCGTGTATCTTGGTTAAGTACAGACATTCGGGACCTTAAATCGAGTTCAGAATGGCTGCCTGATTTACTTCATCCTGGTACTGACCTTACTCTTCCAGACCCGGTCTCAGTGACCGGCAGTCAGTCTAAACCGGTAACTGTACAGAAGTTCGACGCACACAACCCTGTCTAAAATTGCAGGATCCGGTCTAACATAAACCTGGATCTGTGTGGTAGCCGACTCATTCGGTGTAGGTCAGACCAGCGCATGTGTCCCCTTCCCCTC
Source organism: Caiman crocodilus (assembly GCA_030014935.1). NCBI lineage: Eukaryota > Metazoa > Chordata > Crocodylia > Alligatoridae > Caiman > Caiman crocodilus. Next base: position 79,371 of record JAGPOW010002401.1, on the reverse strand, counting down.
GCTGCCCCAGACTGGGCTGGTGTTTGCCCCACCCCGGCCCCTTGCTCCCTCCAGCCAGCTCGCTTAACCCCCATCCCACAAGGCACTGACTGGGTGCAGCCGGTTTTATCAGAATTTGCTGCTGCTGCTGGAGCCGAGCAAATAAGTCTCGGTGGGGGGAAGGCGGGGGGGGGGTAGGTTTGCTGGGGGGAACCTACCCCGTCCACAGGCTGTGCCTTTCCCCAACCCTCCCAGCAGACCCTCAATCCCCTGTGTTCTGCTGGACCCCCAACCACCCCCCTCCCCAGATACCCCCCAGCCCTAACTTACCTGCTATCGGGCAGCCATTTGAATTAATTTAGCCTCCCACTAACCCCTCGAATGCCTGTACTTAGCCGTTAGGACTGACTAGGTAAATTCAGTAATTGCATTCGTACGGCTGCTTTAGAGGTACAGGAAACCCGATCCCATGGCACAAGTGATAACAGGATGGTTTTTCACGCATTGGGCATTGAGAGTCTAAAGAGTGTCTAACTGGGGTTATTTGGGTAAAATTTGCTTGGGATCAACTATTTGACTTCTCTAGATGTTGATGAGGATCATAAAGTGTAAGTTTGTTACGGCTCCCCCGTGCAAAGGGGATTTTCATTCAGATTAAATCGCACTCTGTTTCCAGTTATTTTTGTGTTTAAACAGTGGAACAATAGTTGAATCCAGAGCTGGAATGCGAGCCAGGCGAGTTAGTTTGTCAGGCTGTAGATCCCGGGAAGTGACGGCTTTTCCAAAAATAACGGAGCTGATTCGCCTTTCACTTGCATCGATTTTCCCTTGGGAAACTTCACTGATCTCGGTTGAGATGGTCGCGGTTTATTGCAGGATGTGCGAGAGGAGCACCCAAGCTAGCAGAGAAGTGTAAGCTATCCAAACTCCAGGAAAACCGTTTCTTTTCTTTCATTTCTGCCATGTTAAACGTGCTGCCATTAGAAACCTAACTTTATTAACTAAATGTAATGATTCTTTTTGTCAGATTTCGGTGTTATTGCAGGACATGTTCTCACGTGGGCTTGCTGAAAAGCTCATCTTCATATGCTTCATATCCCGAAATATTGTTAACCGTCTCTGAAGGGCTAGAAATTATCTTGCCGCGTGCAGATGTACAAAGCAAACACCTGTCTGTGTGATTTGTCCCATTTGTGTGCTGAAAGTTGTAAACTCATTTGAAGGTTCAATCGCAAATGTGGTGGTTCAGCTCTGGGGACGATGAAAACGGTTCCACAAATGCCTGGCTCTTGTCGGGACCACAGCACGGCCGTTGTCCTGTGGTGGTTTAGTTAATGGAAAGCCTACCCCCATCTTCCAGGAACAATCCATTTTATTTTTTTTAAATAATGGAAATAGCTAAGTTCTGTCCTCAGAAATTTTGGGGCCTTGTTTCATCGGAGAAGTGGAAGATGAAAGGTGAACCTGCCGGCTATGCGGGTAATTGGAGTGAAAACTGGGTTGATTTTTTTTCCTTCCATGTTTGCAGAGTTTGGTTTAAAATTCAGCCGTAAAGTGTCGTTTAAAGAGCTCTGTACTACGTGGATGTGAGGCTGCCTCTGGGCGTTGTTTGAGAAATTAGAGCGCAAGCAAGTAAGTACCGTTTGGGGCCGCGTCACTCAGCATCCGTCTCTGACAGTGGCAGGAGTGGATGCTGTAGAGCAGGGGTGCTCAACCCCGGCCCGCAGGCTACCTCTGGCCCATGGTGGGGCTCCCCACAGGGCTGGATGTTTGGCAGTGGGGGAGTGCTGGCCCCGCTCCTCCCCCCCCCCCCCGCTGCCAAATTTCTAGGCCCACATAGTGCCCAAAGCCCTGCACGCCGATCAAGCACCCAACCCCAGTGCACGATGGCATCACCAGTCCCAGGAAGGAGCAGCACCCATCTAAGCCCAAATTGGGGGGGGAGGGCAACACCAGAGCCCAGTCCCGGGACGCACGAGCCAAGGAAGGGCAGCGCTATCATGGCATACGGGGCTCAGTGTAGCCCTGGACCTCTGCTTCAGAGGGAGAGCGTATCCCCAGGGCCCGTCTAGAATGGCCTATCCACTGTCAGTGGCGTAAGACATCCCTGACTGTTCTCTTTAATAGCTATTAATGGGCCCATTTATCTAGTCCCTTTTTTGAATGTGGTTATATTCTCTGCCTCTACAGCCTCCTACACTGATGAGTTCCAGAAATGAAGTGTACGCTGCATGGAAGAGAGTACATGTTAATTTTAAACCTGTCTCCTGCTTGATGTAAATTACTTTTATCACGCACTGCAAGGAACAGTTAGGTGAAGTCCTGATGGATGTAAATCAAGTAACCCGAGAGAGCAGATTGGTGTTTCACAGTTCTTGGTTTAATCTGAGAAGTACTTTCTAGGCACTGCTGCTCCTTAGAACAAAACTTTGAACATTAAGTGCACTGTTGACTTGAGCTAGAGGAGTCCCGTGTCCTGGTAGCAGCACCTGTGTCATCTCTTGAATCTTTGCAACGCCGTACGCCCGATTGTTTTGGAGAAGTCGGTCCCCTGCGTCTTCAAGGGGGCTTTTCAAAAAGTATCGAGCATCCCCTGTCATAGTCGCAAGTTATAGCCCTTGACATATTCCAGAACAAAGATGGCAATTTATTGTGGATGCATTTTGAACTTTCTGAATGTTTAAAAATTAATACATGAGTCATACAGTGACTCTTTCATAAGTCAAGAAGTAAACGGGTAAATTGAATGGTGCTATTGACGGACTCGTCCCTAGGAAAGAGCTCTTTGGAAGAAACGGGGTGGGGGCAAAGGCCGGGGAATGCAGTCACACATCCCTTCCGCATTTCACTCCGGATCTCTTCGAGATGAAAGGCTCAGTTAAGTAACAAAGCAATAAAAGAAATGATGCTTCAAATCGGAGAGCAGGGATTCCCATTAGTTGTAATATAATCCGTTTCATAAAGACTGAAGTTCCTATGTTTGATTCCCACGGTAAATAGTCATCCAATCTAGGTCTCAAAGGAAATTCTGTGCAGGATGATGGGGAGTGATGAGTGAACAGTAAGGCTGTGCTTGCAGTGATCTGAGCAGTTGTTACACCGTTAACACTCCTCTGTGTGTGTATTTTAAGCTGCATGAATTGACGGTGCCAGGAATCCCCAAGCACTGCACTAACCCTAACTGGTCAGGTAACCGCAAGACCAGCAGAGCGCTCCCGATCCCTCTCGCAGGAGCGCTGGGAAAGATGACTTGGCGGATAATGATGTCAAGAGCCGTCGAGTAGTGCTCCCGGAGAGCAGTGACGGTTCGGTCTTGCTGCAGAAGGGTTTCGGGAGGCAAGAAGCTGCTTTTAGCCTTGGGCCCTAGTGCGAAGGCAGCGGTAGTTACTAGGCCCCTTGCTGTGATCAGCATCCGACAGACAATAACCCAACCCCCAAGCCCCCCATAAGCAACTGCATGGTGTGCGAGAAGCGCGTCCCCTTTGCGAAGGTGAGTAATATCTAACAGCCAGCGTATGCTTAGACCGTGTGAGTGGCAGTTTCTATGGTAACTTCATTTTACACTGAATAATTTAAAGAAGTCTTTTCCTTTCTAATTCTGTTGCCTTCCACCTACTACATCACCTCTTCCCTGGTTTTTCTCACCCTTCCTTCTGCTCCCCCCTTTAACAGCTATTGTGTTGACATTGTAGATGGAAGTGAATGTGCTCGTGTACCATACAGCTCCAAGGAAGGGAGAGGAGGAGGAGACGGGCGTCCAGACTAACCTGTTGGCGCGTGGTAACTTTGTTCGGATCACAGAACCGATCACGGAAACCCTGGGCACCTGGCAGGCAGTTACGCGTCCCAGTTCTTTTTTCCATCCCCTCACTTGGGTATTACATCCAAGAAAACAAGCACATAATTAACGTTCACGTTACACAACACCAGTGTAAGGGATCAGAAACCAGTTCCAACCCGAAACGTGGCAGACTTTCAGTGCACTTTCAGAATGGCTGAAACCAGCTTAAGATAAGTGGATGGATGTGCTATCACACTTCACTGATTTAGGTTAAATCAGCTTATTGAGATCCTGCCCCAGGCCCCCTCCAGACTCAAGTTAACTCACAGTACCCCAGGATGCTTTGCGCTTCCCCACCCCTTACGCAGGCCTTGGCCCAAGCTGTCTGCCCCAGCAGAGCGTGGAGCTGTGCTTTAGCGCCCCCCAGCGCCTGGCCTGGGCCACTGCAGGCACGTGGCTGCATTTCTGGAATCAGAAGCAAATGTCTGTTCACTTGCTTCTCGGTTCAATCTCTGCAGCTTAAACTAACCTGTGAAGATTGAATCGATTCAGCCTCGGGCTTTTTGACTGTCTGTACTTAGCCCAAATGTAACTAAAGTGCAGGAAGTGACATTTGCTGCTTTTTCATGCTTTTGCGACCCCTCCCTGTCTGTTGGTTATATAGGCGGCTTATACACGATGATAATATCAGTAGCATTAGTGATCAGTAGGGCTGCCTGTACTGACCGCTAGCGCTACTGATATTATCCTACCTACGTCTGCTGCTTGCAGGCTCTGTAAAATGGAGGCAGCTCGGCAGTACGATTTCCGTGTCGCCTGGTATTCCCAGGCTGGGGGCCTGGGAATGCTCCTGGCCATTACCCGACACAGACAGACCCTTCATTTCCATGCTAAAGTAGAGATTTTATTACATAAACTACAAGTTCTAGACGAGGCTGACCAATCGCCAAGTCCTAGAATTTGCAGATTTTTCAGAGTTCGTGGTATTTTAAAACAAACCTTTTTGAGAATTTAATGAAAAAGTAGCCTTTTAATCTGATTTGTTTCTTGTTCTCCATGGTTATTCTCCGCTGTTCAACCATAGTAGGCATCGCCAAAATTGTTAGGATTGGAGTAAGACAGTCTTGCCTCTCTGTGTTGATCACTTGGTGTTTATCAGGATTGAGAAATGAGATACCCATCTGTATAGTTTTCAGATTGATCTTTCATAACAGAAGTTATTTGCTGGGAGAAGGAAATAGTGCATCTTAAAATCATCGATGGTAAAATCTGCCGTTTGCAGATGGCCACCTCAAGGCCTGTTCATTGTTTGCCTAATTGAAATCTCAGTTGTGCGTAGCCTTTTTGTGCTGACAATCTGCAGAGGATTAAATTTCACCTTGAAACATTTGCATATAACTGGGCTAATGCATCCTGATAATGGGATTTATTTCGTTTAGTGTCTTTTTCAAACACTTCTCTTTTTTGTCCACATTAAGTTAAAAATGTGTAGGTGGGTTTTCAAAACAGATTCTTAATAGATCTCTTTGGGAAGTTATAAAACCCCACTGTTTGTTAAAGTGACTTTCCTGTGCTGTTTTCATGGCTCCCTGATGTTAGAATATTGCACTGGCTTCCCCGTTCAATGTAATTTTAATAATGCTAATTAGGGCCTGAAAGGGAATGATAAAGATGCTTTCAAAATATAACTGCAGATGTTATGCAGAGAGTAGCTCTAGCTGCCAGTGAAATTGTATCAAAAATGTGAGTAGAAATATAGATTACAATTCAGGGAGGTCTTAAAGCAGGGTGTGCTCTTGCTTGCCGCTCCCTTTTCTGTCTCTCATGTCCTCTTTGTGTCCTTCTCACGTCTGTTCCATGTTGCATATTCATTTCAGAAGCCATTTATTTTTGGTCTGTTCAGGAAGTAGAGGGTTCGGGGGACGACGGGTGCTGGGGGGCGAATGGAGGTCAGGTGCAAGGGTCAAGCTGCTCGACACCCCCTTCCTCCCTGCTTCTGCCACCTGCCTCGGCCACCGCCTGCTCCCCCCGCACTGCCTTCCCCACTGCCGGTGCGGAGGGGGGGTGCACTCAAGACAACCCTGCAGTAACTAGATTGTGTTCGCGGAAATTTGTAACGAATCTGTAAACATTCCATGCATCGCCTCTAATTCGTGGAGGGGCCTCTTCAATTCAGAGTCGTCTTGCATTGGTATGTCTGTTGGACGCACAGAGCTTTCCACTTACTGCGCTGGGAGTTCTGGATGTAGAACGAACCCTGGAGAAGGCCCAAAACAGGCATGATGCACTAAAATTATAGCTTTGGCAAACTGTTATGCAAATCTCTCAGCACAGGTGTACACATTTTGTTCGCTGGCTTTTTACCATTCTGACAGAGAGCAGTGCAAGAACTGATATTTTACTTGTCCATCAAACGTGCACACGGCTCATCTTGACTGAGTAGGTGAGAATACGTTTACAAGACTGGTTTTAAGTGAAATTTTCTTTTCTGTGTTTCCAGAAAAATATACGCATGGTAGGTTAGCAGGAGCATTGGGGAACAAAACAATATTGATTAACGCTGAGCACCAGGACAGCCCAAAGTTTCATTATGTATAACAGGTGTTTGTTTGATGAGAAAATTGCTTATAAATGTGTAAATTAATTGCTGTCTGGCACCCAGATGAATGCATTTTATGGAGCACGGTGCAGTTCTGGAGGTACGTTCAAAATGGCAGCAGCGGCAGGCATTGCTCAGCGGGGAGACGAGCACGCAGACGCAGTTTGAGAGTAGAGGATAAGCTAAAACCATCAGATGTAATTGTGGTGATGAGAGCGCTCTTCATTCCCTGAGCAGAGGCAGATCAAAATGATTTCCCATTTCACATAACGCACGGCTGTGTGTGCTACAGCACATCGGCGGTCGTGTTTCCACATGCTGCAGCTTTGTAGGCTTGAAGTGTTCAGAACGGGCTAAGTCGCCTAAGCACTCTTGACAGTTTTATCCCCTGTATCCTGGAAAGCTGCGACTCTTCAGCTGGTATTCAAGAGTCGCTGTTCCTTGGGTGAACTTGGACTGAACGTGCATGCAGATTGCATCTGACATCCCCCGTGGTTTAAACAGTTGGAAATGCTAATTTGAGAGGAAGTCTTTCTTCATGTATTGTATTTGTATGTGTAAAGTGATTGTTGTAAAGCATGATGCATTCTCCCGTGCTTAAGAATACCGTCGTTAGTGCACGTTCCAGTCGGCTTCCTATGGCTTCATTTGGGGAAGAGGGCGTGAGTCAATTAAGCTTTTTTCCTTGCTGGTTTTCTAAGACTTACTGGAGGATCTTCAAAGACAGGGAGGGATTTCCTTTCTAAAAATTAGCTGCATGCTACATCATATTAATGTTCCTTTTGTTTCACGGATATTGTAGTCTATTACCATATTTGTTCTCTCCCTTGATATACAACTACTGTAGCAATAATTCAGTGGGTGAATGCGTTGCTTAAAATGAACCTTGTGCTGTCTAACACATCTGTCTTGATAGAATCAGCTAGCATTTTAACACAAAAGTGCTGCATGCATTTGTCCTGCGCACTGGGTGATGAGTAACACCAGTACACATTCGGTACGCGTTCTCCAGTCCATTCAGCACTGGTTGCGTTTCACACCTTTTCGAGGGGTAAAGTACTACGTGTGCAATGAAAATTTGGCTTTTAATATTTTTATGAAAATTCCTAAATGTTTTATTAGAGTCTATAAATAGACAATTCAAAGATAAATCCAAAACATGGGTCTAGGTATTTTCATAACCCATATTATCTTCAGTGGCTTAAAAGATGGGGGGGGTGCACCCTCAGCAAGCTTGTGGATGACACCAAGCAGCAGGAATAGTAGATGCAATGGAGAGTTGGGCTGGGATTTAGAGAGACCTAAATAAATTGGAGGATTGGACCAAAAGAAATCTCCTGAGGTTCAATTAAGGACAAGTGCAAAGTCCTGCACTTAGGACAGAGCAGCTCTGCAGAAAAGGGCCTGGGGGTGACAGTGGGCAATGAGATGGATAGGAGCCAGCAGTGTGCCCTTGTTGCAGCATCCCGGGCTGCATTGGTCGGAGCATTGCCAGCAGATCGAGGGCAGTGATTCTTCCCCTCTATTTGGCACGGGGGAGGCCACATCTGGAGTCCTGTGTCCAGCTACACTGGGCCCCACTACAGAAAGGTTGTGGACAAATTGGAAAGAGTCCAGTGGAGGGCAAGGAAAACGGTTAGAAGTCTGAAGCACAGGACTTCTGAGAAGAGGCTGAGGGAACTGGGCTGATTTAGTCTGCAGAAGAGAAGACCGAGGGAGATTGAATAGCAGCCTTCAGCTCCCTGCAGCGTGGATCCAAAGAGGGTGGAGCTGGGCTGGTCTCAGTGGGGGCAGATGGCAGGACAAGGAGCAATGGGCTCAGGCTGCAGCAAAGGAAGCTGAGGTTGGATGTTAGGAATTGTTTCACAAGGAGGGTAGGAAAGCACTGGAGCAGGTTACCCAGAGAGGTGGTGGAGGTTTTGAAGACCCAGCTAGACACAACCTTGGCCGGGATGATGTATTTGGGGCTGGTCCTACATTGAGCAGGGGGGTGGACAAGATGTTTCCTGCTGAGGTCTCGTCCAATGTGAATTTTCTGTGATTCTGTGCTTAGCTACTTTAATCCTCTGTAAGATTTAATTTAGAAAAATGCCAGTTTGTAGTGAAGGAAAAGGGAACAAGAGTGGGTGGTTTCTTTTTTGGATTTTCAAGGCGAGAACAAGAAGGAAGATTCATACAGCAATAAAGACTGAGAGTCTGCAGACAAAAACATAGGTTTGGTACGCGTTATAAAAGTGGTACTAATCGTCCCATCACAATATATTAACTATGACTCCACAGTTGGTGTTTTTGTCACCAGTCTGGTATGAAATGATAGGAACAACTGAAGGGGTTTGATAGAAGGGTTAGAAAAACCTACAGGCTGGTAACGGAAATCCCTCAGAGGTTGCCATTTTTGTTTCATGAATGAAGGGGATGGCATTTGCATATACTGGGGCAACCAGCCTTGTATTATTGTCACTTAGATTCCCCCTTCTGAGATTTACATACTACATGGAACAAGGATTTTTTTTATTATGAAATCAAGTTGAGAAGCCGGAATTGTGCATGCTTGCTGCCTACCCGGCACAGCCTTCATTGCCGTTGTGTTTGCACTGTAGAAGAGGGCAATGCCTGTTCTGAATTCACGTTGCCTGCTGTAAGGAAGGAGCAAAGCTAATGCCATCACATTTGCCGTTTTGATTTAGAACTAAGGTCATCGGCCAAATGAATCACAACTTTTCAAGCTCCCTGGACTGTTCCGTAATCTGCTGTTTGGGTATAGTCCCTATCGAATCGCAGCTTGCATCAGTCTTTCCCCCAAGAGTAGGAGAGACCTCCAGATTGCACTGGAAATGTGGGAGTAGGAGGATGGGGAACCAGAAGGTTGAAAGAGCACAGCACAAGAAAAAAAATCTCAAAAATACTCTATTTGGACCTATGCTACCAAGGTTACCAACCCAAGGATTTGTTTTGCTTGTATTGGCAATCTTGAAACTTTTTTT
>JAGPOW010002397.1:277593-311696 GCA_030014935.1 Caiman crocodilus | reverse complement strand
CCCAGCCCTCCTGCGCGCAGATCCCTCGTTTTTCCTTTCATCACTCCATCTGGGATTTTCCACGATCCTTTCTTTCATGGCCAGGGGCAGGTCACAGTGCCAGCCTTCCTCCCACACTCATTCGCTTGCCAAACTTTCACGTTCCTTTGTTTCTTCCCGTCCTATCTCCAGTTCCTCCCCTCCCGTTTTCTTGCTTCCCCCGGGGACGTGTCCTCTTGCTCTAGCAGCCCCCATCCTCTGTCCTCCAGCCTTTCCCATTCCCCTCATTCCTGGCTTCCAGTCCTCTGTCTGGTTTTTCCCACTCGCCTTTCTTTTGGAGCTGGCCTGGCTGCCCTCCCCCCACTTGTCCTTCTGCCAGAGCCGGCACCTTCCCTTGCTCCTCTGCTCTCTTCCAGTTCCCTTCTCACCAGTTTCTTTTCTCTTCTGTTCTTGCACTCACACCCCACTTCCATCTCTTCCCTGCAGCCGCCTTTAGTCCTCTCTCCAAGGGCGGGCGAGGGTGGCGCTCAGGGCTGCACTCCTCCATTTCCCAGATTTCCCCTATCCCTCCTTCTTTGGGCTCCTTTCCTGACTGGCTCACCCCGCAGCCAACTTTCACCCCTCCCTCATGCCCTTCCTTCCTTCCTGCTCCCCCCTGTCCTTTCAGCGGGTTCCCCCCACCCCCCCCGGACACTCATTTAGCTCTGGGTTTTCCCCTTTCCTCCATCCCCCAGGCTGGGTCCATGCCACCCCTGGCCCAGAGCGGGACCCACATCTGGAGCTGGGCAGGAGCCACCGGGGAAACTTGGCAGGGACTCAAGGCGCTGGCTGGCTGCTTGCTTTCATTCGCCCTTTCCAGCTCTCTATATTCATCCAACCAGACTCTTTCTCTATCTGTCCATTTGTCTGTCCTGGTCGCTGGCTGCCCCTGTATACTTGCCCGCCTGTCTCTTCCTTTCCTACCTCATCCGTATCCACAGTCTGTCTATCTATCTGTTCCTCCCTCCTGCACCTTTCTTTCTTTCTTTTCCAGACAGTTCCTCTATTCAGCTAATCCCACCACCCCTCCCCTTCTCTCTCCCTCCATCCATGCACTTTCAGTCCATCCGTTCCGCCTCCCCCCGCCCTCCGGTTTCCCAATCCTTCCTGGAAAGACAATTACAAATCCCTGGTTGTTTATCTCCTTCCTCTTGCCAACACCCTTGTCCCCCCACCAAACTTTCTCCTTCCCTCTCTTCCCTGGGCAGTGGTCCAGCCCCAGGGGGGACAAGGCCAGGGAAGGCCCCTCTTGGAAAGCAAAAACAAAGCAGAAGGGACAGATGAGCACAGGGAGAAGGGTGGGGGGAGCATGGTTTCATCCTGTGTGACCTGACCCCCTACTTTGCAGGAAGGAAAGAATGAGGCAGTGAGGGAGTGAGGAGAGAAGGAAGCAAGCAGCACAAGGCCAGGCTGGCGCGGGAAGGTTCCCCTCCCGCTTCCTGTGGGGAAAAATGAATGAGACAGCATGGGGAATAAAGGAATGCAGAGACAGACAGAACGAGACGGCCCCCTGAGCGAAGGAATGTGCGGAGAGACAGAGCGAGACAGGCCCTGGAGTGAACGAATGCAGAGACAGGCAGAATAAAGCAGCTGAGGGATAAACAATGGAGCAGAGAGACACAGCGGGAGGCAGGCCCAGGATAAATGAGTACACAGATAGAGGGAACCGGACAGGCCTGGGATAAATGAACGCAGAGACAAGACGGAACAAAACTTGCAGAGAAACAGAATGGCACAGGCCCAGGGTAAGCAAGTGAGCAGAGAGACGGACTGAGACAGGCCCGGGATAAACTAATGCAAAGGGATAAGCCGGCCTGGAGTGACCAATGCAGAGAGACAGAGTGAGACAGCCTTGGCCTAAATGAATTCAGAAAGAGGAAACAGGACAGGCCTGGAGCAGATGAATGCAGAGGGAGGCAGAGCACACAGCCCTGGGCTAAATGACTGCAGAGCGGGAACAGGATCGGCCCAGAGCGACCGACTGTAGAGACAGAATGAGACAGCCCGGGGATAAACAAATGCAGAGACTGATTTTTTTCTCTGTGGAGGGGGGAAGGAGGGAATGAGGCAGCAGGAAGGGGTGGGGGGGGGCATCTGGGTGCGTGGGCGAGCTTGGAAGGGGATAATTTCAGCTGGAAGGAGATGAGGTCAGGGGCTATTTAAAGGTGTGTGACCCCTTGGCGGAAGAGCTGGGGGCGTCCAGGGCCCAATTTAGAATGGGTGGGAGCGAGGGATGGAGGGAAAACAGGAGGGAGGAAGCAAAGATGGGGGGTTGGTGCCATGCAGAAGAGGTGCCAGGCTCTCCCCCGCCCAGCCCTGCCAGTACCCCTCACTCCCGAATTGCAACCCCCTGCCCCCCCACCCTGGCTGTGGCTGTGCCCTGGCCCCTCGCTCTCGACCTGCAGCTCCCAGCACCCCTGGGGGGGTAAAGGCAGGGCTGACAGTGGGGGGGAGATTCTGGTGTGGGGGTGTCGGGAGTGGAGGGCCCAGGAGGAGGGGGCAGGAGCCTGTGGGAAGTGGTGGCGGGGGGTGGAACGGGACCCTGCGGCGGGTGTTGTCCACTTGCAGTCCCAGCCCCTGTCTTGGCCCTGCCAGGCCTGGCTCCAGCAGTACGGGTACCTGCCGCCTGGTGACCTCCGCACCCACACGCAGCGCTCGCCCCAGTCCCTCTCGGCTGCCATTGCTGCCATGCAGCGCTTCTATGGCCTCCAGGTCACAGGCACCGCTGACCTCAAGACCATCAAGTGAGTCCTCATGGGCCATCGGGCTAAGATCTGGGGGGCTGGGCATGCTGGAGAAGCAGTTGAGTTGTAGCCCAGGACTGTTGGGCTCCAGATTGGTTGCAGCCCAGCTAGGTTGGGTTCTAGACCAGTTGTGGTCTGGTTGGGTCCTAAACCATCTGGGGCCCTTTGGGACTCAGGTCTGGAACAACTGGGTTCCAGCTGTGCCCGTTCTGGAGCCATGAAGGGCCCATTGGATCTAGAGCCCGTGGGGGTCTGTTCCTGTTTTGGTTCTAGACCTGTCAAGGGGTAACGGGCATCGGGATTAGGATCAGGACCCACTCGGGGTGGGGCAAAGGGAGTTGGGGTCTAGACCCATGGTAGGAGCAATGCACAGAGGACTCCCTGGGGCCTGAGGGTGTTGGGGTCTAGACCCATTGGAGGTGCAGCAGGGGTTGGGCTCCGAAGTCCTCAGAGCCCACTTTTATTGGGTTTCTAGAGCCTTTAGGCCCAAAGGGGGCTGGGTTCTAGACCCAGCAGGGTCCCTTGAACTTGGGGCTCTCCATTTGTTCATTCCAAGGGGCGCTGGGTCCTAGACTCCACATGTTCAATGGCCATCAGGCTCCAGACCCATTTGGGGTCAGCAGGGAGCGGGTTCTAGAACTGCAGGGGTGCAGTGGGCATTGGGTTCTTGATATGTTCTGGACTCATTTGTGGCCAGTGGGGGTGGGGTTCAGGGGGATGCCCCCACTCCTGGGAACCCAGCATGGGACAGGGCTCAGCAGCCAGACACCTGGGTTCCCTTCCCAGCCCAACACAACAGGAGGCCCTGATCCTGGCTGGGGGGGCAGTGGGCTGCCAGATTTGCCCCTCCCCACCCTGCTAATGTTCCTCCACCTTCACCAGGGCCATGAAGAGACCACGCTGTGGTGTCCCTGATAAGTTTGGGGCTGAGATCAAGGCCAACGTGCGGCGCCGGCGCTATGCCATCCAGGGCCTGAAATGGCAGCACAATGACATCACTTTCTGGTGAGGGGCCTGGCCCATGTCACTGGGGGTCGGATGGAGAAAGGGGAGGGCCATGACCCCCACAGGACCCCCTCTCTCCACCTGGCACTGTTGGGTGACCGTGGGGCAGGACATGGCTGACACCACCTGCCCCACAGCATCCAGAACTACACGCCCAAGGTGGGGGAGCACGCGACATTCGAGGCCATCCGCCGGGCCTTCCGGGTATGGCAGAAGGCCACGCCGCTGGTCTTCCGGGAGGTGCCCTACGCCTACGTGCGCGAGGGCCGCGAGCCCCAGGCCGACATCATGATCTTCTTCGCCGAGGGTTTTCACGGCGACAGCACCCCCTTCGACGGCGAAGGTGGCTTTCTGGCTCACGCCTACTTCCCTGGGCCCCACATTGGTGGTGATACCCACTTCGACCTGGCTGAGCCCTGGACTGCCCGCAATGATGACCTCAGTGGTAAGCATGGCAGGAAAGGAAGACACAGCCGACCCCACTTACGCCTTCCCCTCCAGTCCTGTCTGACTCAACGTCGCGGGGCCGCTTCTGCTTTCCGCTTCTCGTGGAAGTCCCCGAACTCTCCCCTGTGCCATTACCACTTCCCTGCAGCCTGACTCCCCTGGCGCATCTGCACGGGGACGGGGAGACATGCTCTGGCCAGTGTCACAATGACGCTGTTCTCGGGTGGACGTAGTGATGTGCCCGTTGCTGGTGGGGTCCGCGTCCGTATTCCCAATTGATGCCATGGCCTCTCTGTCCTTGGAGGACATGGTGGACTCTCCATTCCCAGCAGACTTGGTGGGGTTCCCGTCCCTGGCCAACAAAGGAGAGTTCCTTGTTCCCAAGTGAACATAGCAGGTTACCTGTTCCTGGAGAACATGCGGGAGGGACCTGGTGGGTTTCTCGCTCCTCATTCCCAGGTGGCTGTCATGGTTTCTCTGTACTGGGTGGCTGTGGAGAGGGCCCCACTCCAGACAGACCTGGCGGGTTTCCCATTTCCAAGTGGATGTTGAGGGGTTCCCCGTACCTAGGAAATGCAGCGGGTCTCCTGTCCTCAAGCAGGCACGATGGGTTCTCTGTACCTGGCAGTTGTGGCAGGCTCCCTGTTCCTAGGTGGATGTGGTGGGTTCTCTCTACGGGGTGAATGTGGGGGATTCCCTGTTCCCAGCACATGCGGCGGGTTCCCCATTCCCGGCAGAAGTGGACAGGTCCTTGTTCAGGGAAAATACAGTAGGCTCCCTGTCCTCAAGCGGTCGTGGAAGGTCCTGCATCCCAAGCCATGGCTCTAATGCGCTGCCTCCTGCAGGAAATGACATCTTTCTGGTGGCTGTGCATGAGCTGGGCCATGCGCTGGGACTGGAGCACTCCAATGACCCATCAGCCATTATGGCGCCCTTCTACCAGTGGATGGACACTGAGAACTTCGTCTTGCCCGATGATGACCGCATGGGCATCCAGCAGCTCTATGGTGTGACCACGACCCCAGATCTCTGACTCCTGACCTGCCCCAGCCCTACCACAGCCCCTTGCCTTGACCCTACCCAATCCCATAATGCCTCCTAACCCATTTCTAACCCCTGACCTAACCCAGCCCTAACACAACCCTTCCCTTTGACGCTACCCAATCCCAGGATGATCTCTGACCGATTCCCACCCATCTCCCGACCTGGACAATGAACTTGGTGGCTGTTAGCACCAACCAGCCATCCAGTTGCGTCCCGCCTGCCCTTACATCCTACCCCAGCACCTGCCGGTCCCAGAATCCTCCACCCCTGGGACCCCTCCCTCACCATTGAGCTTAACCCCTTCTGCTCCTTCTCTCAGGGAGTGAATCCAGGGGCCCCAGCAAGGCACCTCCTGGGCCTCGCACTACGGTTCGGCCCCGTACACCTGACCGGCCCAACAACCCACCCTACGGCCCCAAGATCTGTGATGGGAACTTCGACACCATTGCTGTGCTCCGTGGGGAGATGTTTGTTTTCAAGGTGGGGCTTGGGGCAGCTGCGAGAGTGGGGGCAGGGGGTGCCTCAGGTCAGGAGTGAGGGGCACCAACGGGGCTAGGGGTGCAGGGGGTTGCGGGTTGGGAGTGAGGGGTACCAACAGCTGCATGCGTTTCCACGGCCACAGGAGCGCTGGTTCTGGCGAGTCCGAAATAACCGGGTGATGGATGGGTACCCTCTCCCAATCGGGCAGTTCTGGGTCGGTCTCCCAGCGACTATCAACACGGCCTACGAGAGAAAAGATGGGAAATTTGTCTTCTTTAAAGGTAACTGGCCTTGAGCTGGCGGGGCAGGGGGCGGTGGGTCAGGAGTTGAGGGGCAGTGGCGGAGCTGGGAGTGGCAGGGAGCTGTGGGGTGGGCATGAAGGAAACTGGTGCCCCCTCCCTTGCAGGCGACAAGCACTGGGTGTTTGACGAGGCCATCCTGGAGCCCGGCTACCCCAAGCACCTCAAGGAGCTGGGCCGGGGACTGCCCAAGGACCGTATTGACGCTGCCCTGTTCTGGATGCCCAGCGGGAAAACCTACTTCTTCCGGGGCAACAAGTGAGTCCTGGTACCACTTTGTGGACATCTGGGGGGAGCGGGGATGACCCCCGCTGAGCCACGGGGCCGTAAGCTTCAAGACTTCCTCACCACTGCTCCTGGTCCCCAGGTATTACCGTTTTACCGAGGAGAGCCGGTCAGTGGATTCGGACTACCCCAAGAACATCAACGTCTGGGAGGGCATCCCTGAGGCCCCCCGTGCGGCTTTCATGGGCAGTGATGAGGGTAAGTGGCAGGGGAAGGGGGTAGGTACATGGGGTGGGATCAGTGAGGTGCCAAGGCTCCTGTCTCTTGGCGCCTTGGGCAGTCTACGTGGGGGCTCCACTGAGTACTGGGGGATCCTGGTTGCCCCCAAGTGTCTAGGGGCCAAGATGGCAGGTGCCAGTGCTCTACAGGGGAAGTCGCGGCCTTGGGGTCATAGCTGTCGTCCCTTGTTGGGCTTCTCAGGGTATGACATGGGGGTAGACTTCATCTTGCCTGGGTGGATCAGACCCTGGGCTTGCCTCCTGTTTAGTCTGGGTGGGTCTCTGGGTAAGCCACAGGCCTGGCCTTTGTTTGATGTCAATGGAGGGGTCTGGAGGCCCTGTTTCATTAGGCCTTGGTGTGGGCCTTGATATCCCACTGTGAGATGATACTCAACTGACACCATCTAGGCTGAAGAGCTGGGTGTTGCAGGCTGACCCAGGCATGAGAGATCAGAGGTTGCAAGGCAGAGCTGCGGGGGTCACAATGCCAGGGATCAGGCCGAGTCTGAGGCATTCAGCCCAGGGTCGAGTTAAGCCATTGGCCATGCCAGGAGGTCCGAGCTGGGGCTTGCCTCCCCACAGGGAGCCACAGTTCCTCCCTCCCATTGTCCAAGGATCAAGCTGACCCCCTCTCTCCAATTGGCTGAAGAGATGGAGCTGTGGGATTTGTTCTTGTTTTCTGGCTCTCCAGTCCTTCAGCCAATCCCATCGCTGTTTTCTAAGCACCCTCTAACCGGGGACAGGTGCTAGATGCCCTCCCCATTACCAAATTCACTGCCAATGTTTCCTACTGCCCCCTTCAAAGTCCATCTCAGGGTCATATGAGCCCCCATGGCCATAGTGTTGCATAATTGGCCCCCCCAGTGGCCAAAGGCCAAGTCTTCCCCGAGCCACGACTTCCTGTCTCATCAGCCCAGGCTGTGGTTTCTTTGCTTTCTTTCATGCTCAAATGCTTGAGCCCATGTCGGCTAAACCCAACCTCCTGCTTTGCTGACTTGCTTCCTCACTGCTGGCCACTTCCTGCCGCCTACCTCCTCTTCTGTCAGTTTTGATGGTGAAATCTGGTCCTTCCTCTCCAGGCTACAGATGCTCAATACAGCAGGGTCAAAAACACTCCCTCTCTCTGACCCTCAGCCTTTCTCCCCAGCTTTCTTGTTCAGTCTTTCACCTCCACAGCCATCCCTCCCTTGGCTTTAGTCTTCATTTTTACCCCATAAGAACTGAGAGACCTCTGCGCTCCTTCACAGCCTGGGTCTCTGGGGAGCCGGGGCTGAAATTACTCGGGTCTAGATGCAAAAAAAGTCTGAAGATGGCCAAAGCAACTCGTTGGGCACCTATTGCCCAAGATAGTCAACTCTGTGGGACGCACTGGGGCTTTGTGGTGGGGGAAGCCAACTGAGGTGGGTTTCGATGCATCCTAATGTCTTGTCCTTTTGCTTGGGTGTCTCCTTGGTCTGTCTGTCCCTCTCCCTGTCTCTCCGGGCCTTCGTGCTTCGCCCATCGACAGCCTACACCTACTTCTATAAGGGCAACCGCTACTGGAAGTTCAACAACCAGAAGCTGAAGGTGGAGCCAGGCTACCCCAAGTCGGTGCTGCGGGACTGGATGGGCTGCCCTGGGGGCGACAGGCCTGATGAAGAGACCGAGGTCATCGTCATCGAGGTGGATGAGGCGGGCGGCGGGGCTGTGGGGGCCACAGCTGTGGCCCTGCCCGTGCTGCTGCTGGTCTGTGTCCTGGCCGTGGGGGTGGCCGTCCTCTTCTTCAAGCGCCATGGCACACCCAAGCGCTTGCTCTACTGCCAGCGCTCCCTGCTGGACAAGGTCTGAGGGGCGGGGCTCCCAGTGGCCCCACCCCCTGCAGGACATGGAGGGAGGGGGCAGGGCTTCCCCCTGGCTACTCCCTCTTCTCCCCATGGCTCCACCCACTCTCCCTGCTGCTCCGCCCCTTTGCCCTATTCTCTACCTTCTGTCCTAGGTGAGGGTGGGGCTTGGGCTAGCCCCCTCCAAGCTCCTCCCCCTCCCTGCTGGCCAAGGCTTGAGGGGCCCAGACTTTACCCCAGTCTGCTGTCCCTAGAGCTCCACCAGGTGGAGGAGGTGTGAGGGGCGGAGCTTACCATGGCCCCACCTTCCCCATTGGCCAGGGCTTTGGGGAGGGAGGGGCTTCTCTCTGCCTTGCTCCCCATGGGAGACGCGCTGAGCGCGCCTTGACCCCACATCCCTCCCCCAGGGCCTAGCTCCACTTTGACCTGGCTGGGAAAGGTCAAAGTTCAGGGCCCCTGGTGGCCTCCTGACCTTGGCAAAGGTGTCCAAGGGAGGTTCCGATGTGACAGCCCCCGGCTGGGTCAGGGGTTCAAAACCATGTTGGATCCTCCCGCCCCCAGCCTTGGTCATCTGACCCTCTCCTCTCTTCCTGCTCCAACCAATCAGCTTGCTTGACTTGTCCCTTTGCTCCAGTGGGGTGGGGCCATCTGTGGAACGGAGGCCCCTGATTGGCTGCTGGTGAAAGGGGGACTGCCAGCCAGGCAGGGCCCTTGCAATCCACAGGGAAGCCATGGGGAAAGAGGGTGGAGCCATCAAAAGAAAAGGGTGTGACTTTGGGAGAATGGGTGGGGCCTCCTCTAAGGGCGAGGCTATGCAGATGAAAGGGGAAGGGTCTCTGTATTCCAGTGGGTGGGGCTTTGTAGACGATGAGTGTATACATTCCAAGTGGGCGGGGCTATGTAGATAAAGGAGTGCTTGCATTCTAATGGGCGGGGCCATGCAGATGAGCCGGAGGGGGCTTTGCCTTACACTGGGGGAGCGCTATGCCCGAGAGGAAGGGGGGGGAAATGCATTCCAGTGGGCTGGGCCATGCAAATAGGGTGAAGGGTCTTTGCCTTCCAGGGGGGGGAGGGCTCACCTTGGAGAAAGAGCAAAGGGCATGCCACTGGGCGTGGCTATGCAGATGAGGCAGGAGAAAGGGCTGATGGGAAAGAGGCATGGGTACCTTAGGGGCGGAGCAACAGTGCAAGACAAGTGGGGAAAGGGGTGGCGGCCTCGTTTGGTCCCATCTAAAATCAGCGCTACCGGCCAGTGAGGCGCAGTGTCTGGCGGGGGGTGGCGGGACCTGGGAGAGGGCAGTGGGGGCCGGGCGGGGGAGAGGGAGGCAGGGCTGCGTTTCCGGAGCTTCCCGCCTGGTCCCTTGTGTCCCCTCCCCTGCTCCTTTCTACCCCTGCGGTCTCTTATAGTCTTTTTTATTTGGAGGGGGGTATATTTGGGGAGTTTTTAACGTATAATTTTTTTTAAGAAAAAGAATCCTTAATTATTCTATAGAATAAAAAAAAAAAGGCAATTAACGTTGGCACGTTAATGGGGCGGGGGTGGGATTGGGGCGAGGGGGTAAGTTACCTCACTTCCTGCGGGCCGGGCCCGGGGTAGCTATTTCCCTCCATTTCTGGTGTCACAGTGTCCGGCGCTGAACGAGCTTCCAAAAATGACCTTTTTTTAATTATTATTATTATTATTATTATTATTGGGGGGTGGGGGGTGGGGGAGGGAGTGAATTTGTTCCGTTCGGTAATTTTCTTCCGCTCCCTCACCCCGATTTATTGTTATTATTTGATAATTATTTTGCTATCGAGAATAAAAAGGAAAACACGCGCCCGTTTCCGGGACCATCGAACCCCCCGACCCCTGCGTCTTTCTTCCCCGCTGCTGGCCTGCCCCTTCTCTCGTGGGAGCTTGTCATTGCTAGTTATGAATGGGAGATGAGACAACGACAGAGGAACACTGGCTTTTCCTTTGGTGTCTCAGGGAACGGGGAATTTTAGAAGATTGCGTCCCCTGTAAGTACAGTTGCCGTTAAAGAAGCATTTATAGGACAATCTCATGAATACCTTGCTCTTTTTTATTAATAAACACCTATTATCATCATCACCACCACCACTATTACTACATTTAATTATTTTATTTAAAAACCCCGTTTGAAGAGAGAGACAATGCGAGTTCCCAAGGGAAATTCATCTGGCTGTTGAACTTGCTGGAGACATAATGGGAGTATTATGGAGGGGAGAAAGTCAGGGTTGAATATATGTTTCGGGGCAGGTCAACTCATTCTGGCAAAGGAAAAGAAGACGACAAGAAAAGGAGGATAAGAAAAATGCTTTGAAATTGTTTGGGCTCCTTCTTTAGGTGAAGAGAAAATAAACTAGTTTTTTTGGCTGTAGAACAAAATGCAACTGCTATGGATACCGTCTCTCTCCCTCCCATCGTGACATGCACGCTGATTTGGGAAACCCGTCTGAAACGATTTGTAACCAAATGGGACAGAATGGGTTACCTCGTTTGAGACGTGTCCCCCAGCTTCCGACGGCTAATTTTCAGGAATAAGAGGAGGCTGATACATGGATAAACACAGTAGTGGTGAATTTGCCCATTTTTCTGCCATTAAAAAAAAAAAAAGCATGTGTCCCCCCATTCCACCCACAAATGACAGAGATCTGGCCTTTCGGTGCCTCTGCTTTGCTAGATTTGAATGCTGAATATAAGGGTCAAATACACCCCAAATCAGAACAGTTTTCATTGTCCATCAGTCATTTCACTGGGTTTTATTTGGGATGTTGTGCTGCGTTATTAACGTTCCATTATAAGGTAAAATAACTCAAGAAGCTCTGTGTATTAAAGGATTTAATTTGGTATTCACGTGCACTGAGGGGAAATAGCGTAATGATCGCTTGGGAGAGTATAGTTTTGTTCCTGAATTATTCCAGACATTTCACTGCTAGTCTGAACCAGGGGGAATGTGTATAAAATGTGGAGGTTATTTTTATTTTTTTAAACACCCCAAAAAAACCCAGGTGGGGTTTGATGTTGTTTGCTCATAATTAACCAAAAGACAGGAAATGCGTATCAAAAATAAGAAATGTGTATAAAAATGCTATTTTAAATGGCTCTCAATGATCAATTTATTATGAAGCATTTTGATAATTAACCAAACAACAGAAAATGTGTATTAAAACAGGCAACGTGCATTTAAAAAAATGCTGTTTATTTACGGAGCTGAGTGCTCCAGAAATGATCAAGTTATCCAGAAACGATCTAGTAATGCTCAAATCGTTATGAGGTATTTTCATAACTAACTGAACAAGAGGAAACATTAAAACTATAGGACGCGTGCATTAAAGTGCTCTATCTAAATGGATCCAGATGATCCTTAAACATTCAGAACCATGCAGACACCATCAGCAACTACTTTGTTTCCAGTAAATACCGACCCCCAAAAGAAAAAAAATTAGCCAGTAGATACTTTAGGGTGATGATGTGACATGGAGGCTTCTGCTTTACAGAAAGGCAGGTTTTTCTCATGAGTTATCATTATAATGGATGTATCTTCAGCAAATGTGTGTGCACATGCACTCACTGTATAAAACTAAAATATTTGGGGGGGAAAAAAGCAGGTTTTATTTCATGAGCTCTTGGCAATCTGCAGGAAAAGTGTGTGTGTGTGCATACCCATGCACACACTATATGTTAAAACATGAAATAGTTTTTGTGAAAAAAAAGCAGGTTGTTTTTCATAAGTTAGTACCAAAATGAATGAAATCGGTAAGAAACATAAATACATATATAAATGATATAATATAAATATGTTTTTCCTCCATGAGTTATAGATATAATGAATCGATTTGCAGGAAAATTGTAGAAAAGACAAATATATGCACACAGACACATGCACATACATGTGCATATATAAATGTATATTCAAATGTTACATAGAATATATATGTTTGATGTATAGATTTATGTCTTATATCAATTGTAATATAAACATATACACATACACACATATTAAACCTTAAATAGCCTCCGTGTCTTGTAGGGTGAGCAGCTTTCAAACACAAACTTTAGCTAACTCTACCCCACCTCCATCATCCAGCCAAGAAAAGAGACGGCCCAAAGACATCCTTGCCTTGTGTATTATCCCTGGCCCAGCGCTGCTACGATAGCACTCTAACACATCCATATTTCTTACTATACCTCACAGGTTTTTTTGTGTGTGTTTTAATAACAGTGAAATGTTTGAGATCAATTCTCTGGGGACACCAGCTTATGAGCTGGCGGGGAAGAAGGCAAAAAAATAAAATCAGAGTAACACAGGCAAAAGCAAGCCAACAAACTCTCTTATCACCCCCTCCCCCCCCCCCGCCCCTTTTTAGCAACAAAACCCAAGAAGAAGAGGTTAATATTGTTTAACTCAAGGGCTTATTAAGCTGAGCTGGCAGCTCCAATTAGAGTCTGAATCAGCACTTGTTAGGCTTTAAATGCTGGAGGCTGCAAATAAGAAACAGGCTGGTGGGGGTCAGGGGGAGAAGGTACAACTGGATCCTGGTCATTCCTTGTTTCAGCCTTCACGTGACACAGGAGACAGGGCAAGATGGACCTAGGTCTGACCCACCTTTTATGCCCGATACCAGCAGCAACGGCCCAAAGTAGAGCACGCCAATTCCAACCCTCGCTCCCCGCCCATGCATGTTCAGCGGGTTTATTCATTGCAAAATAACTTGCTGCCATCTCCAGCAGGGAGCCGG
Organism: Caiman crocodilus; assembly: GCA_030014935.1. Taxonomy (NCBI): domain Eukaryota; kingdom Metazoa; phylum Chordata; order Crocodylia; family Alligatoridae; genus Caiman; species Caiman crocodilus. The sequence goes on along the minus strand of JAGPOW010002397.1, from coordinate 298,590 downwards.
CTTGCACGTCCTGGCGTCGCGGCGTGGAAACAGATCCAGGGTTTGGAGCGTTTTCCACCCTGCTCTGCCCATTTCTTGGCAGGAGCGGGGTGTTAAAATAAAGCGTAGAAATAAAGCGGGGTGGTGTGGGGTGGGGGGTTAGCATCACCAAGACCCCAGGGTAAGGACCACCAAGACGGGGGCTCTGGGTTTTGATGCTTTGTCTTCAGCCCAGATGAAGGGGCTGTGGGGAGATTAGAAACGAAACCAGCATTTTCCAAGCAATGCCGAAGAGCTCCTGGACATGGACCCTCTTGTTCGCCAGGGAACAGTGCTCGATATCTGTCCTCCCTGGGTCTCTGCTGCCTTGGCTTGGAGGAGACCGGACATCCAGGGAGGCCTGGGGGTAAGGCTGTCCACACCCGGATGTTTCCTAGAGGCTTCTCTCCCAGGCCGAAGGGACGTGATGCGGAGGGCAAGAGTGGAAGGGGTAGGGAGGGTCGCTTTTTCTCTCCTTGACAAAGCAATTAAAGGACTTTTTAGGGGAAATCGACTATGTAATGGGGTTGGGGACGAGTGGCACCAGAGGGCTGAGGGGACAAGGGGCTGCAGGTCACGAGCAAGGGGCACGGCAGGGCCAAGCAATGAGTCAGGCCAGCCACGTCTTGTGGCCCAGACGCTCTGACGTAGGCCCTCACTGTGGTTTCTCCTGATTCAACCTCCGGCCACAGAGAAAAGTTCCCTCAACGTCAAGCCATGGAGCCGGGGGAGACGACGGCATGGGGGGGCGGGGGGTGCCTCAGGCCTGGGATGGAGGAGAGAGAGGGAAGAAGGAGCCTGGTGGGGGGGAAACCTGGCTGGTTCCCCCCCTTCCCCCAGTCTGGCCCGTGCCCCGCGGTCTCGTGAGCCGGGCCTGGTGCCCAGGCGGTGAAGTCATCCCTGCTTTCGTGGCTGCACATCTGGAAGCCATTTATAACTGTGGGGGGGGGGGGGAGAAATATCCAAACACAGCTGGAACCAGCCCCCCAACCCTTGAAACCAGGGCCAAGTCACATGAGAGGAGCTGGCCAGGAGCAGATGCTCATGGGACAGTGATGGGGGGAGGAGGGGGACAGAGGCCAGCCAAAGGCCTGTCCTTGAAAGCAACTGGGCACAAGTGGTCGGGGGTGTGGGACAGGAAGTGCCCCACAACCCCCGGCTCAGCCTCCCTTGCTCTTGCGTCCTCTGGCCACATCCTGCCTCGGTTTCGGGGAAGAATCCAGGCATCTGGGCTCTCGGCCCCCCCGTTCTCACCCAGTCCCCACGGCCCTGCTCGGACACTCGAGACCCCCCCCTCTTCCCCCACGGCAGAGGGGGTGGGGAGAGCCCAGGTGTCTGGGGAGGCTCTCAGCCCCCTCGCGGGGAGCCCAGGCGTCCGCCCCCGCCCAGCAGAGACGAGACAGGGCCGAGGCTCAGCGAACTTTATTGCCCCCCACGCGCACGATGCCCCCTTTGGGCTGCAGCCGGAGCTGGAGCCGGAGCCGCTCCTGCTCCCGTGCCTCCTCCTGCTGCTTCTGCCAGCGCTGCTTGGCCTTGGACAGCTCCGCGGACAGCTGGACCACGCGCCGCTGCGGGGAGGAGGGGAGTGAGCGCGCCGCCCGGGTGCCCGCTCCCCACCCCCACGAGGCCCAGGTGTCTGGGCTCCCGGCACCGAGCCCACCTGACCCCAAGGGGACCCCAGGGTCTGGGCTGCCAGCGCCCTGGTCAGACCGCCCCCCCGCCCCAGGTGCCTGGGCACCGCACTCACTGCAAAGTCCTCGTTTTTCTGCTGACGCCGGAGCTGCCCCTTCCACGGCGGGGCTGGGCGCCCGTCTGCAACGGAGCGCAAAGCTCAGGGAACCCCGTGTCCGGGCTCTACCCCCCCCCACCCCCTTGAGCTAGGACAGAACCAGGCACCCGGGCGCCCAAACCCACTGGGCAAAAGTCTACCGCTCTTACCTACAAAGGACCAGTCGGGCAGATCCCGGAGAGGGCCGTAGCCTCCAGAGCTGGGGGCAAAGCCCTGCCTGGGGGGCGAGGCGGACGGAGGTGTGAGAAGGGGGCTCAGGGCCTTCACTCCCGCCCGCAGCCCTCTGCCCCCCCCTCACCGCCGACCCGGGGCCCCTCACCGTTTCCGCCACTCCCCGACGCCGGCGCGGGGCACCAAGTTATGGACCCGCCTCGTGGCCGCTGCCAGGGGGGCTCCTGGGGGTAAAGGAGGCATCAGTAATGGCGGGGTCACCTGCCCCTTTCGCCTGCCCCCTGGTGTTACACCGCCTCGACTCTACCCTGCCCCCCCAACCCTACCCAGGCGCAGCAGCCCCGGAGGTGCCATTTTGGGACGGGAAGTAGAACAGGACACACGGGGGAACCTATTTCAAGGAGCGTACGGAAAGGCATGGGCGCCGCCATCTTGGGAAGGTTGCCCGCTGGGCGCCGCCATTTTGCAAGGGGGCCACACCATGTTGGGTGACGACACGGCGGCGTAGCCGCGGCTATTTTGGGAAGGTCTCAGTTGCCATATTGCAAAGAAAATCAGCTTTGTTATTTGTCAGGTCATTCGTGACGTCACGCCCACTCGGGCGGCCATGTTGGGAAGGGAACGATGGGAGCTGCCATGTTGGACAAGCCTCGCGCTCATCGCCATTTTATGTCGGAGTCCAGGGCAGCGCCATCTTGGATTCCCAATGGGTCTCCGTAACGACCCCGTGACTCGTTCCTTTCTTGACTCGTTCCTTCGTCATAGACATCATTTGTGATGTCACAACTTGTGGAAATAAACCCACGTTCCTGAAGTCTTGATTAGTTCCTGTTCCCCCCGGAACCGGCCACAAACGCGGCCACGCTCCTCCTCGATCTTCCACTGTGGTCGCCGCCATTTTGAAGAGGTCATGTGGGAGCGGCCATATTGTGCGGGCGTTGCCAGAAGGCAATTTGTTGCCACCATCTTTAGTGTGGCAACGCTGGGCGCCTCCATCTTTGATTTGAGCGTGCTTTGCTATTTTTGGATTTTTTATCACGGGCTCAGCCATTGTTGCCCAGTCTATGCCCAAGGCATGGGTGCCGCCATTTTGGGCCTGGCTGTACGGAAGCCGAATGGATCCAATTCACGCATGCGCTGCTTCACCTTCCTGTCTCCCATAGATGAGCTGAGATGTGGCCGGTCTCAGCCTGGGTCCTTTCCCTCCCTCCGCTCAGGGTGGGGCGGGGCAGAGGTCACATTATTAACAGCTTACTCCTTGATTAAGTTGTTATCAGCTAATTATTAACAAAGCCAATAATGGGGAGGCATAACCCAGACACTTGGGTTCCCTCTCAGCTCTGGAAAGGGAGTGTTGGGTAGTGGTTAGAGCCATCGCGTGGCAGGCAGGGGAGCAACCATGCCCAGTTTCTCTCCCAGCTCAGGGAGGGGTGTGGGGTTCAGGATGCCTCGGTCCTCCCCGAGCTCTGGGAGTGGAGGCTGATGGTCAGAGTCAGGCCGCGGTGGGCCCTGGCAGCCTGGGCACCTGGGTTCTTGCCCAGGCAGGGAAGGGAGTGGGGTCCTGGGAGGATCCCAGATGCCTGCATTCTCCTCCAGCTCAGGCCCTGCAGGAAGAGGTGAGGTCAGGGTGGGGGCACTGCCACAGGGGAAGCTCCCGGCGCCTTATCTCCGTTACTGCTGAGCTCAGCGCTCGCGGTCCGGGACCTTGGACCCAGCCCAGCCCCTGTTACCCCCCCAGCCCCCCTTCCTTAAGCTAAAGTCTCTGCCACAGCATGTTCTTCCTCTTTCTCTATTGCGGCAGGGACACAGGCTCAGGCCAGGGCAGCGGTGAGTGGCTGCGTGCTAGAGAGGGAACTCAGGCGCCCGGGACCCCTGTACCACCTCCCACCCCTCAACACACACACTTTTGAACCCAGGAAGAACCCAGGCATCAGGGCTCTGACCCGCCAAACTCCCCCTCTTTGCTGGTGGAGACTCCAGGAGTCTGGGCGTCCGTCCCTTCATCGCGCAGAACACCCAGATTCCCCCTGCCTTCCTGGCTGAGGACCCAGACGAGTGGGCTCTCGTCCCTGCCAGCTCTCGCCCACCCACTTCCCTACTCCTTGCTGCTTGAGAACCCAGGCGTCCGGGCTCCCAGCCACGCGCCCGCTCCAATCACGAGACTTCACTCCCTTCACAGAGAGAAGGCTAAACCCAGGCATCTGGCTTCCCATCCCCACCAGTCCTCACTTATCCAATCTCCCCACCTCCTTCTTGCTGGCTCAGACCCCGGGTTTCTTGGTGGAGAACCTGAGCTCCATTCCTGTCCGGTGGCAACCCCCTCAGGTCCTCCCAGGTTGAGAACCCAGGCGTCTGGATGCCCATTCCCACAAGCTCTATAAATTCCACCTCTTTTTGCTGGTTGAGAGCCCGGGTGCCTTCACTCCAATCCCCCTCCTCTTTCCTGGTCAAGAACCCAGGCATCTGGGCTCCCTTCCCCATCCATCCCAATGCAGTGGATCCCTCTGCTTTGGCTAGTCAAGAACCCAGGTGTCCAGGTTCCCGTTCCCCACCTGCCCCAACCCAAAGATTCCCCCTCTGCTGGCTGGTTGAGAGCCCAGGTGTCTGGGTTCTCATCCCCTCTTCTTGCTTCTTGGTCACGAACCTAGGTGTCCTCACTCCCATCTTCCTCTCCCCCAAGTCTTCCAGATTGAGAACCCAGGTATCCAGGTTTGCATTTCCTACCCACTCTGACCCAAAAGCTTCTACCTCTTCTGGCTAGTCAAGAACCCAGGTGTCTGGGTTCCCATTTTCCTTCCGCTGTGACCCAATGGCTTCTCCCTCTTTTGGCGAGTCAAGAACCCAGACTCCCCTAACCCCCTCCTTGCACCCTCTCCCTGCAGCGGCCATGGCGCCCTCCCCGCGGTATGCGCAGCCGCCGGAGGGAACCCAGGAGTCACCACCAACACCGCTACCGGGGTCAGAAGTTGCAGGGTCAATGTTGGGGTCGGAAGCAGCAGAGTCACCATCAGGGTCAGAGGTCGTGGAGGTGGAGGCCACGGGGCCAGTGAAACTGCAGCCGGAGCTGTCGCTGCTGAATGGGGTCTGCCTCATTGTGGGCAACATGATTGGGTCGGGCATCTTCGTGGCACCCAAAGGGGTGCTGCGCTATGCGGGCTCCTTCGGGTTGGCACTGGTCGTGTGGGGCGTGGGTGGTGCTTTCTCGGTGGTTGGTGCTCTGTGCTATGCCGAGCTGGGCACCACCATCACCAAGTCAGGTGCCTCCTATGCCTACATCCTGGAGGCCTTTGGAAGCCTGGCCGCCTTCATCCGCCTCTGGTCATCCCTCCTCATTGTGGAGCCCACCAGCCAGGCTGTCATCGCCGTCACCCTGGCCGACAACCTGCTGCAGCCGCTCTTCCCCTCCTGCCGTGCCCCAGCGGCCGCCGGGCGCCTCCTGGCCGCTGCCTGCATCTGTGAGTGCCCTGGGGGCTGTGGGTTAGGAGTAAGGGGCACTGGATTGGGGCGTTGTCTCTTTTTGGGTCTGATAAAGACATTTACAGCTTTGTTGACCGTCTTCCTGTGTCCTCGGCTGACCCCCGGGTCAGAGTCAGGGGAGGGCGGGCAGGGGGGGGTGGGGGAAAGCAGGGATCCCCAGGGGGGAGCCCTGTCTTGAGAACCGGCTCTGGCCGCCCCCGCCCCGCTGGCTTGGTTAGGAGCCAGGGGCCAACCCTGGCTGTGGGTGTGACACCTGAGGAAAGATCAAGGTGACAGGAGCTGAGGCACCTGGGAGTGGGGAGAATCCCAGCTGCAAGCCACCAGTCCCCTCAGCCCTGCTGGAGCTGGGCTAGAACCTGGGTGTCTGGGCTCCTAAACCACTGGGACCCACTCAGGTCTGTGGTATGTTCGGGTGCCTGGCCCCTGCCCAGTCACCCATTGCCCTGTCCCACCCCAGAGCCGGGAGAGACCCCAGGTGCCCAGACCAGTTGCTGTGCCCTGGGCAGGGGTGCCATGCTGTGCTGTGGCGGGGACCGTGGGGCTGGGCTCATCCCTGTGTCACTGCCTGCTAGGCCTGCTGACCTTTGTGAACTGTGCCTACGTGCGGTGGGGAACCCGCGTCCAGGACATCTCCACCTACGCCAAGGTCCTGGCGCTGCTGGCAGTGAGTGGTGCTGGGCTGGTGCGCCTTGGCCAGGGTGAGAACGCCCCTCACTCCTGACCCGCAGCCCCTTACTCCCGGCCCTGCTGGTGTCCTTCCTTCCCAACCTGCATCCCCTGCCGCCCTCCCCCAGCCCTGCCGGTGTCCCTAACTCCTGACCTGCAGTCCCCTGATGCCAATTCCCATCCCCCAGGAAACACCGGGCACTTTGCGGACGCCTTTGCGGGGTCCTCGCTGGCCCCGGGCGACCTGGCGCTGGCGCTGTACTCAGCCCTGTTCTCCTACTCGGGCTGGGACACCCTCAACTTTGTCACCGAGGAGATCAAGAACCCCCAGAGGTGGGTGGGGCTGGGGTCAGGAGTGAGGGGCACCGGCAGGAGCAGAGGGGGGCAGGGGCTGTGGGGCACTGGGGACCCCGAGGGAAGAGAGGGCAGAGTTAAGGGTCTGTGTGAGGTCAGTGCTGGGGTTGGAGGATGCAGCCAGCAGAGGGTGGGACCGAGGATGGGACTTCTTTGTCTCCAGAGGCTCTAACCCTACCTCCCATCCCAAAATCCTGCTTTTCCCCCAGGAACCTGCCCCTGGCCATCAGCATCTCCATGCCCATCGTCACGGCCATCTACATCCTCACCAACGTGGCTTACTACGCTGTGCTCACCGGCCCCGAGATCCTGGCCAGCGATGCTGTGGCTGTGGTGAGGCCCCAACCCGTCCAGGGGAGAACCCAGGCAGCCAGGACACCCCCGTCGGGACCCCTCAGACCCCACTTACCTCCGGGGGAGAGCCCAGGTGTCCGGTGTCCCTCCCCCCACCTCCACTTTGGTCCTGCTGTCAGATGCCGGCCCCCTCCCACAGCAGGGATGGGACCCAGGTGTCCGGGACTCTCACCCGGACCCCTCAGACCTCACTTGGATTTGGGGAGGGAATCCAGGCGTCCGGGTTCACTGCCTGCCCCTCCTCTCCCTACAGACCTTCGCCGACCGTCTCTTCGGGGTCATGAACTGGACGATCCCTGTGGCCGTCGCCCTGTCCTGTTTCGGAGGGCTCAATGCCTCCATACTGGCTGCCTCCAGGTAACGGGGACCCCCTTCCCAGCCCCTCGCTCTCAACCCGCAGCCCCTTTCCTGTGCCTCTCACCGTGGCCCCATGTCCCAGGCTGTTCTTTGTGGGCTCCCGTGAGGGGCACCTCCCTGACCTCCTCTGCATGGTCCACGTGGAACGGTTCACGCCTGTGCCTGCCCTGCTTTTCAATGTGAGTACATGGGCCGGACCACAGGCCTCTTGGCGGGGAGGGGTTGGTGCCAGGGGACAGACTATGAGACCACGGGGGCCGTGAAGGGTAGGGTTGGTGCCTTGGGCTGGACCACAGGACTATGGTGGGGGTCAGTGCCACGGGCTGGACCATGGCATGGTGGGGGGGCAGCGTTGGTGCCATGGACTGGACCACAGGCTGGGCAGGGGATGGGACAGACCACCTGTCTGTTGGCCACGGGACAGACCATGCCCTGTTGTGCAGGGGGAGGAGGGAGGGGAGTCATGGTTACTGCCAGAACTGCCTATGCCACGGGGGAGACCATTCTGTCTTGGGAGAGGGGTGGGGATGATCCATTTATCTGTGTCAAGGGGTGTTTCCATGGGACAGATCATCTCTCTGCCACTTGTGGGGTGGGGAAGGAGCTCCCATAGGTCAGCCCATGTCACGGGGGGGCAAATTCTGGCAGGCCAGCCCATTCCCTGCCCCCAGGGGGTGTCACGCAGGCACCCCAAGCCCTGTCTGTCTCCCGGGTGCAGGGGGCCATGGCGCTGGTCTACCTGTGCGTGGATGACGTCTTCCAGCTCATCAACTACTACAGCTTCAGCTACTGGTTTTTTGTGGGCCTGTCCATTGCCGGGCAGCTCTACCTGCGCTGGAAGGAGCCCCACAGGTCCCGCCCCCTTAAGGTGGGCCCATCCCCTGCCCACAATCCACTAGGGTGGGCAGGCTGGGGAAGGGAGAGTTGCCCATAGTCCTTTGGGGCAGAGGTTGTGCTAAGTGGCTTGCGGCGGCCTCGTGGAAGTAGATGGGTCGCGGGAGGGTCAGCCTGGCCCGCAATGCTCTGGGCGTCACGGTCATGCGCATCCCACAATGCCCGCTGCTTCAGTATCCCACAGTGCTGCCCCCTAATGGCTTATGGTCCTGCTCTCGCTCAGCGTCCCACAATGCCCTGGGGCTAGGCCTGTCTCCCATGATGCCCTGGGGCCACGCTTGTTCTGGGCATGCCACCATATCTCAGGGCCAGGCCCATCTCGGTGTCCCATGACGTCTTGGGGCCAGGCCTGACCCCGAGGCTTCGTATCCCACAATGCCCTGGGGCTCACGCTGGCTCCGCCCTGCCCCGCAGCTGAGCCTGGTCTTCCCGGTGTTCTTCTGCCTCTGCACCGTCTTCCTCGTGGCCGTCCCGCTCTGCACCGACACGGCCAATGCCTTCACTGGCATCGGCATCGCCCTTTCAGGGCTTCCTTTCTACGTCCTGCTGGTCAGCCCAGCCCACCGGCGCCGGCCACCCTGGCTGCAGAGGGCCACGGGTAAGTCCTCCTTCCCCACCCCCGGGTGCCCCTCACTCCTGCCCCGCAGCCCCGTGCCCACCATGGCCCCGCCAGTGCCTCTCCCGACCCGCAGTCCCCTGCCCCCCAGCAGCCCGGGGCGGTGCACATGCCTCCAGCTCCAGGGTGCCTCACCTGCCTGACTCTGCTGGTTCCCAGAGCCAAGGCGGCGGGTTTTTGCCATCTCAGCGCCCTGGTGTCAGCTGATCCCCGCCCCCACTTCCTGCCTGAGGACAAACACAAGACACCAGCTCCCACACGCACAGCACGCAGCTGTCACCAGAGGTTATGGCCAGGGCTTGGGCCCAGGACGCCTGGGTTCCCTCTTTGTGGGCCAGATGGGAAAGGGGGCCTTGCAGCCCCTTGCCCCACAGTCCCCTGCCCCTCCAAGTCTGACCAGTGCCCCTCACTCCTGATCATCACACCTTTGTCCCCGCAGCCTCTGTGTCCCGCTACACCCAGCTGCTGTGTCATGCCGTTGTGACGGAGATGGATGTCAACGACGATGGTCCCAAGACCAAGTGATGGAGCAGGACCTGGGGGAGGCTCTGGGGGAGGGTTTGCCTCTCCCCTGCATTGCCTTCCCCCGTCCCCCAGACACGGACCCCCCCGCCCCCTCGCCTTTAACTTATTTCCTGTTCTCAATCCCCTGCTGGCTCCCAGACTGGCAATAAACTTGGCACTCTGGCACCTGGCTCCGTGTCCTGGGGACCTGCATTCCCCCCTACATGGTGAAGGCCTCCCCATACTCCTCAGCTGGGCTCATTCAGGGCTTTCTAGTGCCTGGGGCAGTAGGGGGAGAGGGTAGTCTCAGGTTTGAGGTCACCCGAGAAGGCAGCTCCCATCTCCCCCATTTGCCACCCTCCGTGTCCCCTCCTCTGACCCATACTCAGGGTGGGGCAGCTGCCAGCCAGGAAGGGAATCTTGTGCCCCTTTCGCTCTTCTGCACCCACCAGAGCCAGCTGAGAATCCAGGTGTCTGGGCTCCCATTCCCTGCCATCCAGCTCCCCACCCTGCTCCTTGTGAACCCGGGCATCTGGGCTCCCCCAACCACTCCCAGGCCCCACAGCCTGGATTGCTCTCCCACATTCAAGCAGAGCCGGTGGCAGCAGAAGGGGCATTGCAGATCTTTTATTGCCATGGCTCAGTCCTGCCCTCCCCTGCCCCCCCAAGCTCAGAGCTGGGGGTGGATGGGGCAGCTCTGGTGTCCCACGTAGGGCATCCTCATCCTCTTTGCTGTCACGGGGGAGCAGGTTCAGTCCCACAGATCCTGCCACGGTCTCCATGGGTGCTTGGTGGGAGTGTTACTGTCAGTCTGGCCTTTTTGGGACTTCAAAGGATTGTGGGTGAATGTCTGGCGCAGGGGTCCTGGTGGGGGAAGGGGTGAGAGGCATGAGAGAAAAGATAAAATATGTCCCCTTGGCAGCCCTCAGGGAGTTACCCCTCCCTCAGGGGAGGTCCACGACCCTGAAGCACAAATGTGAAGGGGGCCTTGTGCCCACATGCTGTCATCTGTGGCCATTGCCCACAGGGAGTTGGGCACAGTGCCCTTAGTCAAAATGGCCACATCATCCTGGGCAACCTGGTAATGCCACTAGTCAAAACAGCTTCCCCCACTCCAGCCAGGCATGGTGCCCTCATGCAAACCGGCCGTTACTATTCCCAAGAAAACAGATAGGGCCCCACCCAGAGCGGTGGCTGTCCTCATGACTGTCCTTGCTCAACCTCGTGCTTCCCCCTTTGAAACAAAGGATGCTGGCTGCCGCTCTACTAAGGGCTCAGCCTAAGGGTGGCTAGCAGTCAGGACTGTGAAAGAGAACAGTGATGGCGAGAAAGGCCCGGATCCCTTGTGCAAAGGCACCACCCACCTTTCACTGCCAGCACCAGGTAGATCCTCTTCTGCCATCTGCTTCAAGCACATCTTCTCCATGTGCCACCATATCCATATGCTCTTCCACTCTGGGGAGGAGGGGGAGGGCAGGGACAGAGGGGGGTGAACCCCGTGAACATCGCAGCCCCTCTGTGCCCACTCCCAGGCCTGGGGGTGACGCTTACCATCTGTAAGATTCTGGCAGAAGCCTTCATTAGGGCGTGAAACAGTTCACGCTTGTGTTTCACTCGCTCGGGGATACAGAGCCAGGGACGCACAGCTGGGATGCGCAGCAGCCCCACCTGCACCAGCACGAGCACGTTGGATGTCAGCCAGTAGGTGATAATTGCCTGGATAAGGCAGAGGTGCACACAGAATCAGCAGCTGGTCTGTGCAAGAAGCCCCCCATCCCCTTGCAAGAACCGTCTCCGTGCAACAGCTCTCCCCACGCTAGAAGCCCCCCTTCCTGTACGAGGCCCATCCCTGTGCAAGGTCCTTCTCTATGTGAGAGGCCTCTATCTCTCTGTATGGGACCCCTCCTTGTGTGTAAAAGACTCCTGTTCCCATGTGAGAGCTGTCAGTGCTAGGCCCCTCCCTGTGCGAGACTTCCCCCGCCACCATGCAAGGGCCCTGCTCCCATGTGAAAGGCCCTCACCCCCACATACGAGCTCTCTCCACGTGAGAAGCCCCCGTCTCTGTGCATGGGCTCTGTCCCCATGCAAGAGGCCCTCGTGTGAGAGCTCTCTCTGTGCAAGGCCCCCCCATCCCCATGCAAGGGCTCTCACCATGGGGAAGGTGATGGTGAGTGGCGGGATTACCAGGGGAATCACCCGGAAAACGGTCTTAATAATCTTTAGGTGCGGGATGTCCACCCCAGACTCTGCGCCGAGCTATGGTGGGTGGAAGGGGTATGTGCCAGTGAAACACCAAAGTCATGCCCATTACATAAGCCCCACTCCCCTAAGCCCATGTGGCAGGGGTGGGCAATTATTTTGGGTGGAGGGCTGCTTACTGAATTTTGGCAAGCCATCAAGGGTCACATGACAGGCAGCCAGAGGCAGATAAATATTAATTTTCTAAATTTTTTAGGGGCAGACAGAATGGCCTGGTGGGTTGCATTCGGCCCACGGGCCACATTTTGCCCACCCCTGCCACATGGGATCCCACTTTCCTCCCCTCTCCAACCCCTTGTTTATAGCAAGTCCTACCTGAAACACTGTCCTTGGCCAATCACCAGCTTGCTTAGTGCCAGTGACACCCCCCCACCCCCCACAAAGATGAGACCACTGCAGCCCCCTGGTTATTGTAGGCCTTGCCATACTGTTCCTCTCTCCCTGCAGCCACATGGGGAGGGGGGCACAAGCCCCATGTCCCTAAGGCAGCTGTGACACTGCCTCTCACCTGCACCATGAGAAGTGAGCAGCCAGTGACGGCGAGAGGCAAGATGTAGAAGGGGTCCGGTGCAGTCAGGTCTGGGAACCAAGCCAGGCCACCGCTTTGCATGCTGGGAACTGGGAGGATGGTCATTTTCCGCAGGGCGATGAAGAAGGAGATGGAGACAGGAGCCTGGGGAGATGTGGGTAAGAGCTGAGTGGTGGTGGAGGGGCTGTGAGTTGGGAGTTAGGGGCATCAGCAGGGACAGGCGGGTTGGGCCCCAGGGGCCTGTGGTTTTGGCATGGGGGTTGGAGGGTGGAGCCTGTGGGGAGGGCGGGGCTCACCTGGACAAATGGCCCCAGGAGGATAGCCAGGGGGTTGATATAATTGGCCTGCTGGTACCTCATGAGGTCTGAGGTGACCTTGGCAACTGGAGGGGCAGAGAAAAGGGGCACTGGAGGCAGGGCCGCCATCCCACTCACCAAGCCCCGCCCCCTCCTTCTCCAGGCCTCCCCCATGGAGCCTTCTAACACCCCCTTACTCAGCTCCTTTATCCCACCGGGCCCCTCCCACGTCCTGTAGGGCCTTTCCTCTACCTCATTTTTGGCCCTGCCAGCCCCTCTGACCCTGCCCTCCCTGCTGTGACTCCACCCAACCCCGCGCCCTCTCTGCCCCGACAGTGCCCCCCCTTCCTGCACCCCACAGACTGCCTCCAACCCCTGCTGCGCTGCAGCGGCTCAGCTCCCAGGACCCGCCGTCTGCCCCCAACCCTCACCACTTCACTCATTGGCCCCAGCCCTGACTCCACCCCCTTCCGCAGGACTCCGCCTCCAGCCCTGGCCCCACCTCCAGCCCCACTTACACTGCAAATGGTTGCTGGAGCGCCTGGCCTCGTTTAAGAAGAGACCCCAGGTGTCTGTGCTGGGCTGTAGGTCCCTGGGACTGGGCTCATGTGTCACCCCCCCCGGTCATGCTGACCGTCGTGAACTGCACCAACATGCAGTGGGGAACCCACGTCCAGGACATCCTCACCTACACCACGTCCTGGTGCTGCCAGCACTCAATGGTTCCTGGCTGGCGCGTCTTGGCCAGGGTGAAAGCTCTCCCACCTGACCTGCAACCTTTGCAGTCCCTGCCCCCTCCTGAACCACAGCCCCCTGCTGTCCTGTCCCCACCCCCCACAGGACACACTGGGCCTTTGCTGGGTCTCTACCGGCCCTGGGTGACCTGGCGCTGTACTCGGTCCTGTTGTCCTACTTGGGACATGAGTTTTGCTTTCAAAAATTTGGGGTGCAGTTCCCCCAAGACCCCTGCACCGATCTTCGTGTAACTCTGCAGGCTTCATGCTCTCAGCAGAGGCTACCACCCCTGCAAGTTTCATTCTAATCAGACAAAAAAAAAAAGTTATATTTCATTGAATCCCCATTATACCCTATGGCCAGATCTCCGAAACGGCTCTAGAGCTTCGGAGCTGTTTCGGCTAAATCAAAGTGGGAAACTGATCCGGAGCTCCAGATTGGATCCCTGGCATCAGAAGCCAAATCAAATAGTTGCCTATTTGCACAGGCCTATCATCCATATCATGAGTTTTGATTGTCATAAGCTTGAGGTGCAGTTTTCCCCAGACCTGTATACCTATCTCCTTGAAACTTGGCAGGCTTCATGACCTCAGAAGAGACTATCATTCTTACATGTTTCATCCAAATCAGGCCAGAAATGACAAAGTTATAGGCCATTTTGTGCTTCCTCATTATAGTCTATGGGTGAAACGTCAAAACAGAGTCAAAACAACAACATTTTGACAAAAAGAAATGAAACACCAGTTTCAAATTGAAACAAAATTCAAAACAAAATGCTGCTCTGTCGAAACAGAAGTTGAAATGGAATGGTGCCGTTTCAGACTTCCCTGCTGGGGACCCCCAAACCCCCCAGTACTGCAAAGGTCCCCCCCAAACCACCTCAGCTGGGGTCATTCAGCTTTTTCCGCTGTCCAGGGTAGGGGGGCAGAGCATGTCTCAGTTTTGGGGACACCTGAGAAGGCAGCTCCCATCTCCCCCACTTGCTACCCGCAGTGCCCCCCTCTTCTGACACATACCCAGGCTGGAGCTGCTGCAAGCGAGGGAGGGAACTCAGGTGTCTGGGATGCCTGTACCCCTTGTGCTCTTTTGAACCCACCAGAGCTGGCTGAGAACCGAGCTGTCTGGGCCCCACCCCTTGCCATCCAGCTCCTCACCCTGCTCCCTGCAAACCCAGACATCTGGGCTCCTGCAACCGCTCTTGGCCCCCACAGCCCAAATCACACCTTCGCGGCCAAGCAGAGCTTGGTGGCACCAGCAGTGGCATTGTAGGTCCTTTATTGAAATGCACCAGTCCTGCCCCACCTCCCCCCTGAGTCCAGTGCTGGGGGCAGCTTTGGTGTCCCACATGGGGCATCCTCATCCTCTTTGCTGGCACTGGGGAGTGTGTTCAGCTGAACAGGTCCTTCCAGGTTTTCTCTGGGCTCTTGGTGGGGGTGCCAGTCTCGCCTTCTCGGGGCTTCAAAGGATTATGTTTAAACGTCTGGCGCAGGGGTCCTGGTGCAGAGAAGCGATGAAAGGCATGAGAGACAAGAGAAAATATGTCCCCTTGGCAGCCCTCAGGGAGTAAAGATCCTCAAGGACAAATGTGCGGAGGGGGTCCTGTGCCCACATGCTGTCAGCAGTGGCCATTGCCTGGGAAGAGCTGAATAGTGCCCTTAGTCAAAACGGCCCCCCCTCCTCTGCCTTGCAACCTGGTAATGCCCTTAGTAAACATGGCTTCCACCATCCCAACCAGGCACAGTGCCCTCACCCAAAATAGTGGCTACCCCTGATATATGGGCAACGTACCCACTCCTAAAATGGCCACTGCCCCCTGAGGAAACAGGCAAGACCCCACCCAGAAGCGGCGGCTGCCCTCATGCCCGTCCTTGCTCAACATTACGCCTCCACAGAAACAAAGGGCAAGGCTGCCAGGAAGGAAGCTAGTGGCAGCTGCTTCACCAGCTCAAGGTAGCTGGCAGCCAGGACTGGCAAAGAGAAGGTGGTAGCCAAAAGACCCCGCCTCCTTGTGCAAGGGCCCCACTCACCACTAGCTGCCAGTGTCAGGCGGTTTTTTATGCGTTCTTCCCGCTCCTCCATCCTCTGTGCCAGGACTGCGTTGTTCCACCCTGGGGAGGGGAGGTTGGGAAAAGAGGGGGGTGAAACCTGTGCATACTGTGGACCCCCTACTTCCACCCCCAGCCCTGGGGCAATGCTTACCAGTCTTGAGGCTCTTGAAGAAGCCCTCCTTCTTGGGCAGCAGTTCGGGTTTGTGGTTCACTCTCTGAGGTATGTGGAGCCAGGTGCGCACAGCTGGGAGGTGCAGCAGCCCCACCTGCATCAGTGAAAACGTGTTTGATGTCACCCAGTAGATGAACACGGCCTACATGGGGCAGAGGACCAGAGAAAGAAACAGTCAGTGATTGGGCCTGTGCAAGAAGCCCTTATCCCTGTGGGCCATCCTCATACAATAGCTCTCCCCGTGCTAGAGGCCCCCCATCCCCATGCGTGAGGCCCATCCCTGTATAAGGTCCCTCTCTATGCAAGAGGACCCCCACTCCCTGTGCGAGACCCCTTTATTTGCAAAAAATTCCCATTCCCGTGCAAGAGCCTCCTGTGTGGCCCCTCCTGGTGTGAGAGGCTTCCCACCCCCGTTCCCATGTAAAAGGCCCCCAGCCCCAGGTAAGAGCTCTCCCCATGTAAGTGCTGGGGTGCACCAATAAAAATTGTCTTCGATGGCCAATTATTGGCCCATGCTGATCCAATCGCCCATATGTAACTGGACAGCATGGAGAGCAGTGTCTAGCTAGTAAGTCTGTGGAGGCAGATTGAGGTCCTCATGGAAAGGGAGTTAGTGAGGCAGGGGCACAAGCAGGTGCTGCCCAGCTTGGGCAGTGAATGCAACCCTGCAGGCATCTCATCCTACGGGTACGGGGGGTACATTCTCCTCAGATGTGTGTGCAGGGTGAGGGCAGGTTGCCTGCTGCAGGCTTGGGGCAAGGGGCTGTGTTGGCCTCTTCCAGGCAAGGTGGCTGGGCTGGGACTGTGGTAGGGGCAGGTGGCAGCAGCACTGGGTGGCGGGGCTATGGGTATCCCAAAATTCCCCATAGCTGCCTCTGTAGCCACCCCTCCCAGTGCTGTGGTGGCCCCCACTCCCAACAGATTTAGTGGCCAGACACTGCTCTCCAAGCTGCCTGGCTGCACTCCTGGCTGCATAT
Source organism: Caiman crocodilus (assembly GCA_030014935.1). Classification (NCBI taxonomy): domain Eukaryota; kingdom Metazoa; phylum Chordata; order Crocodylia; family Alligatoridae; genus Caiman; species Caiman crocodilus. The sequence goes on along the minus strand of JAGPOW010002397.1, from coordinate 282,374 downwards.
ATGATGCAGCTGTGCACGTGTACATGGCATTTATCGGTAATGCTACCAAAAAAGCCGATTACTGATCACGTTAATTTTCCTTTTATTGGTGCTGATCCGATACGGACCAATGTATTAGCGCACCTCTAATAAAGGCCCTTCCCACGTGAGAAGCCCTCGTCTCCATGCAAGGGCTCTGTCCCTGTGCAAGAGGCTCCCATGCCTGTAAATACTCCCTGTACAAGGGGTGCCCCCATCCCTGTTCGAGGGTCTCACCGTGGCAAGCTTGAAGGTGAACGGCAGGATAATTAGGGGAACCACACATAAGACTCGTTTCAGCATCTTGAGGTTGGGGTTGCTCATGTCGCCCTCTCCGCCGAGCTAGGGTGAGTAAAAGGGGGGTGGCCAATGAGGCATCAAGGCCCCACCCCTTATGTAAACCCTGTTCCTCACCCCAGGCCCATACCAAATCCCTGCTCTCCTTCTCCCCTCACCATCTCATTTATAGCTGTCCCTACCACAAACACCTCCCTTGGCCAATCACCTGCTTGCTTACAGCAGGGGTCATCCCCACCAAGCTGAGACCACCACAGCCTCTTGGTTATTGTAGGCCTTATCATATTGGTCCTCTCTCCCTGCAGCTGTATGAGGGGGGGCACAAGCACCATGTTCCCAGGGCAGCTGCCCACGCTCTTCCCCTAACCTGCAGCACGGTTATCGCGGTGCTGGTGGCAACAAGAGGCAGGATGTAGAAGGGGTCCGCTATGGTCAGGTCCGGAAACCAGGCCAGGCCACCACTTTGCATGCTGGGAACTGGGAGATCAGCCATTTGCCGCAGGGCGATGAAGAAGGAGATGAAGATAGGGGGCTGGGGGGAGAAATGAGGGTGCGTGAGAGAGCTGGGCAGTGGTAGAGGGGCTGCGGGTTGAGAGTGAGGGGCACCAGTGGGGGCGGAGCCTGTGGGGAGGGCAGGGCTCACCTGGATGAGGCCTGGCAAGAAGCTGTACGCGGGATTAACCTTATTGACCGCCTGGTATGTCATGAGGTCCACGTAGGCCTTGTTGACTGGGGTGGCAGAGAAAAGGGCGCATTAGAGGGGGTGGAGCTCAGGGGCAGTGACTCTGCCCCCACCATGGCCCCGCCCCCGCCCCCACTCACATGCGAATTGGTTGCCGGAGTACTTGGCGTCATTCATGATGTTCGTGAGCCGTGTGATCTGGGGCAGGTGGTTGTGGATCTTCACAGTCTCCCGCTGCGCCTTCAAGGCTAATGGAGAGACCAGGCAGCGAACCACAACTGTGCCTGTGGAGGGAGCCTGTTACCCACGATGCACAAGGGGAGCTGCAGCCCCCTAACTACAGTGCATCAGAGGGAAGAAGATGGATACAGCTCCTCACTCCAAACACACCAGAGCTGGGGAAGGAAGACAGCCCCTTCCCCATGATGCACTGGGGGGAAGCAGCTCCTTACCCATAATACCCTGTGCTGAAGGAAAAACAGCTCCCAACACCCTGAGCCACAGTAATGTTTCCCACAATGCACTGGGGAAAAAAAACGCCCACAGGACCCATTGCCTACAGTGCCGCTGCAGAGGGCTCAGCTCAGCCCCCCAGTATCCCAGCATGCCCCTCACCAGCCATGATGGCACCCCACCAGGGCAGCCCCAGGTGCACGTGCAGCGACTCCAGCATGGTCTGGATCAGCCCCACAGGTGTGTAGCAGGCCAGGCCCAGCTCGGACAGGCTCGGCTCCAGCTCCAGTCCAGGTATGGCCAGCTCTGTCCCAGGAATGGGGGTCACGGGGGGCACCGGGGAGGCTGCTGACAGCACCTGGGAAGAACAGGAAGAGCCTTTACTCCTGACCCACAGCCCCCAGCCATAGTGGTGCCCCTCAGTCTTGACCCACATCTCCTCTCCCCAAGGCATTCCTGTGTCCCTTGCTCCCGACCTGCATCCTCCCGTCTCCAGGCACCCGTGTCCCTCATTTCCAACCCGCAGCCCTTGCCCTCCCAGTGCCCCTCGCTCCCAAACTGCTCACCGGAGTACTGGCCGCAGCTGTGCTCTGGGCCCGGGAGCCCAGGGCCAGGGGCGTCCCTTGCTGGGTCCGTCCATGAAGCCACATCGGAAGGATGGTGCTGCTGTGAGTCTGGGGGCAGGAGGGGTCAACAACAGGTTTCAGGCGCTGACCTTTCACCCCTGGCATCTTCGGAGGGTGCAGGCAAGGCCCATGACCCTAGGGACTGCACTGGGGATGCAGTTCCTGGCTCTGATCTCCCTAGGGTTACCATACGTCCAGGTTTTTCTGGACATGTCCTCTTTTCGGGCCCACTGATCACCACGCAAGCAGGTTTTTTAAACCTGACCAAAAACGCCTGGGATTTTGTTTTGCTCCGTGGGTGGGAGCAGAGGAGGGCGCTAGCAGGGAGCACACATGGACCTATCTGCAGCTGCAGAGAGGGCACAGACCCACCTGTGTTCCCTGCTCTCTCCGATCGCCCTCCTCCAGCCCCTACCCCCAGAGCAAAGCAAACCCTGCACGTCTGGTCAGGGCAGGAGGGGTGCGGGCTGGGGGGTTGCCTGCCCCTCCAGAAGAAGGGGATGGGGAGAAACTGCGACCAGGAGGCAGGACGGGGGCCAGTGCCCATGCTTGCAGGGGCTGAGTGGCCAGGAGATGCTGATGGGGGTGGGGTGGGGTGGGAAGAATGGGGAAGGGGACCATGCGTCTGGCCCCAGGGTGGGGGGGGGGGTCTCGCTAGCCTCTCCTCCTCTTCCCTCCAGCCCGCGCTGGGGCCACACACGCTCTGCTGCTGCCCGCACGAACTGAGCCACCGTGCCCCGGCCCTGTCAGGATGGGGACAGCTGTGCCCCTCTGGCAGGGCTGCGGGTGGGGAGCGAGGGGCAGCAGCAGGGCTCTGGGGGCAGTGGGTCAGGAGCGCGGGGCACCCGGAGGCTGGGGGTGGGGGCTCAGCAGTAAGGGGCAAGAGGGGCTTGGCAGGGGCATGTCGCTGCCCCCACTGCCGTATCACCCCACTCCCCCCGCAGAGATGTCCTTGTTTTTCGACCTGGATTATAGTAACCCTGGATCCCTCCTAACCTTAAGGTACATGTGATGTCACCTGTAACTTTGATGATGTCACTGGGACATCACAACTTCTGACTCTCCTCAGGGGGCGACCGCGCTGGGTGTCACGGACACCCCAAACCATGTCACCGGTGTCCGTCTCCCCCCGCGAGTGCTCAGGGGTCGTGACCCCCCCAGGGCGTCATCCGCACCTGCCGCGGGAGGGCGCGGAGCAGCGGGCCGAGTGCCGCGGGCCCCAGCTGCCGCCAGCCCCGTCCCGCCGCCGCCGCCATCGCCATCGCTTCCACAGGTCCCGCCTGGCTTCGCGGACCCGGCGCACGGACAGGCGTAAGCAATCGCTACCACGACGCTCGTTCGAAGCTGCAGGCACCATATTGAGTACTGGCACAATGACTGTAATATGTTGGCCAGACGCCATATTGGGTAAGGGCACCGTGCTCCTGAGTGGGCGGACCATGAAGGCAAGGTTCGTTCTGAGCCCGCGCCCGGCGAGGTTTGGAAACGTCCCTTCCGGCGTTTCGCGGGGGAGGCATGTTGCGTGAGGGCAAGCGGGAGAAATGTAGCCACGGCGGCCATGCTTGTGTCGGGCAGCAGAAGCCTCGACATCGCCACAATGGGCCACGAGATGGCGGCAGAGGCGCGCCGATGGGACCCAGGTGACTCCGAGCCACCCGCCCGCAGCCGGCGGGAGGTGCAGGGCTGCAGGCCCATGGGGCTGGGCTCCTGGCACTGCCCTAGACCTGCTGACCGCCCTGAACTCACCTTGGAGCGGGGGCAGCCAGGTGCCCCTGGGCCCCGGGAGACCCCCCACTCCTCCATCCCCACCGCCTGTGTCCTACCGCTCCAGCGGCTGGCATGCTGTTGTGACTGTGATGGACGTCAAGGATGATGGGCCCAAGAGCAAGTGATGGAGCAGGACCTGGGGGGACGGTGCTCCTCTCCCGCATCACCATGCCCTCGCTCTCCGGCCACGGACTCCCCTCCTGGCTCCCAGACCACCAATGAACATGGCACTCCCGCCCCTGGCTCTGTGTCCTGGGCACCCCCAGTAACGTGACACCACCCCACACCCCGCAACAGGTCTTTCCACTGCCTGGAGGGGACAACGTGACACACATGTCTGTTTTGGGGGTCCCCTGAGAGGGCAGCTTCTATCTCCCCCACTTGCCAACCCCCGTGTCCCCTCCTCCACCCCAGACCCAGACCCAGACCCAGACCCCAGCAGCCGCTGAGTGGCTTTCCGCTTTTGCACCCACCAGAGCTGGCCGAGAAGCCAGGTGTCCAGGCTCTCGCCTCCTGCCACGCAGCTCTCCACCCTGCTCCTTGCGAACTTGGGCCTGTGGGCTCCAACAACCAGCCCCCAGGCGCCGCAGCCTGAATTGCTCCCCCTGGTCAGGCAGAGGCTGGTGGCAACAGCAGGGGCACTGTAGGTCTTTTATTGCCATGGCCCAGCCCTGACCTCCTCCGCCCCCCTGAGTCTGGTGTCCCACGTGGGGGATCCTCACCCTCTTCACTGGCACTGCAGCGCGTGTTCAGCCCACTGGGTCCTGCCAGTGGCTCCTTTGGCATTTTGGGGGTGTTACTGCCAGGCTGGCTTTCTTGGGGTTTCAAAGGATTGCGTGTAAATGTCTGGTGCTGGGGTCCTGGTGGGGACAGGGGATGAAAGGCATGAGAGAGGGGAGATAATGCATCCCCTTGGCGGCCCTCAGGAAGTTACCTCT
>JAGPOW010002397.1:265446-277102 GCA_030014935.1 Caiman crocodilus | reverse complement strand
GGGCAGTGCTCTTAGTCAAAGTGGCCACCCTTTCCTGGGCAACCTGGTAATGCCCTTACTCAAAATGGCTTCCCCCACCCCAAACAGGCATGGTGCCCTCACCGAAAATGGCCACTGCACCCCTGCCCCTCTCCCACCTCGAGGAAATGGGCAGTTTCCTTGCTCACCACAGCAAAGAACAAGCCGTGCAGTGCAGGAGCAAGCCACCCCGATGTGCAGGAAGCCTAGCAAGTACGGCAGAAGATCAGCTTCGCTTAGCAGGGAGCTCTTTAGTAAACTAAATCACAAAAAGGAGGCTTACAAGAAGTGGAAACTTGGACAAATAACTAGGGAAGAATATAAGGGCATTGCTTGGGCAGTCAGGGATGAAGTCAGGGAGGCCAGAGCACAACTAGCATTTCAGCTAGCAAAGGACGTGAAGGGTAACGAGAAGGGTTTCTACAAGTACGTCAGCAGCAAGAGAAGGATCAGGGAAAGTGTGGGCCCTTTACTGAACTGGGGAGGCAACCTTGTGACAGAGGATGCAGAGAGAGCTGAAGTGCTCAGTGCCTTTTTGTGCCTCGGTCTTCACAGGCCAGGCCAGCTCCCAGACTGCTGCACCGGGCAGCAGAGCCTGACGAGGACCGGTCCCGGATGACTGGAAAAGTGCCCATAGTTAAGAAAGGGAAGGAGGGAGGATCCAGGGAACTACAGACCACTCAGCCTCACCTCAGTCCCTTGGAAAATCATGATCCGTAATGACTTAGGGGCAGTCAGCATGGATTCACCAGGGGCAAGTCATGCCTGACCAACCTGATTGCCTTCGACGATGCGATGACAATAAGCCGAATATGAGCAAGCTGTGCGGCCTGGCTGCCAAGAAGGCTAATGGCATACTAGGCTGCAGAGTTGCGGGTCCCGCGTGGACTCCCCGGAGAGGCCAGGGGTTAAAGGTCAGTGCCCGTGACCTGCCGCTGGCCCCAGAGCGGACCCGTACAGGACCTGCCCCCCGTGACGTCACCCGCACCTGCCGCTAGAAGGCGCCCGGCCTCGGGAACCCGGCGCATGGGCGGGCATGCGCGGTCACCAGGGCGACACTCGATCAAACCGGCCGCCGCTATTTTGACCTTAAGCTGTATGGCTCGACGCCATATTGAGCGAGGGCAACGCGCTTTTGAGAGGTAGGATAATCGCCATACAGGATGAGGGCAAGTTTCGTCATACTACCGCGCCTGGCGAGCTTTGGAAACGTCATAGCCGGCGCATGCGTAGCTATCAGCCGGCTACAGAAGCGGGCGGAGTGTAGCCGCGGCGGCCATGTTTGTATCGGTCAGCGGGGTGCGCTGACATGGCTACAAAGGGCCACGCGGTGGCGGCAGAGGCGCGCGGATGGGACCGCGGTGCGAGTGCGAGTGAGAGCGCCCGGCCGCGTCTCCCGCGCGCTCCCGCAGCCCCCCAGGCCCCGGTGCCCGCCAGAAGGGGCTGTCCCGGGGCTGCAGCGAGCCCAGGTGTCCTGGCCAGACCCCGCGCTTCTCCCCGCTGCAGCCCCCACTCCTGTCCCGGGCCGGGGGTCACGTCCCGGCCTGCTGCACAGTGCTCGGGACCCCAAAGGCCTTTCAAGCAGGGCAGAGCCCCTGATGGCTCCTGGCCTCCAGCGCCGTGACCCACCCGGCCTCGCTCCTTGTCCCTTGGCTGGGAGGGAGCCAGGTGTCCACACTGCTCTGACTCCCAGCCCCAGCTGGGAGAGAGCCCAGGTGCCCGGCCCCCAGCCCACAGGCTCCTGGGGCGCAGCCTGCCCCCAGGGACTGCGCTGCGGGCGGAGAAGTGGCTGCGCTGCTGGGCTCAGGGGACCCGCGGTTTGGGACTTGGCTGCTCAGGGGACTGCGTGGGGACGTGGGCGCACGGGGGCAGCAGAGGAGCAGGGACCAGCCCCGACACCCCTCCTGCAGATGGGATCGGCGTGGCACAGGAGCCCCCCAGCCTCAGAGCCGGGAGGGACCCGGGCAGTTCGGGCTCGCGGCTCCACGTGGTGCTAGCCCAGGAGACGCTGGTGCAATACAGAGCAGGGACAGGACCCAGGTGTCCGGGCTCCCAGCCTCCAGTGCTGTATCCCACCTGGCTCCCCTTGTCCTCCCAGGGCTGGGAGAGAAGAGCCCAGGAGCCTGGGCTGCCAGCCCCACACGTACCCCACGGGCGCAAGGCCTCCCCCCAGGGCCGTGTCAGTTGTGGAGAAGTGACCGCAGCTGGGCGCACAGGGGACTTGGCTGTTTATGGGCCTGTGTGGGGGCGTGGCCGCACGGGGGCAGCAGAGGAGCAACCCCCGCGGATGGCTCGGGGCCCCAAAACCCAGGCGTCCACGTTTCTGTATGTGAGCCCTCCTGACCTCTCAAAGCTGGGGAGGACCCAGGTGTCTGGGCTCCCCCAGCTCTAACCCAGTAAATCCCCGCCCTGTACCCAGCAGCAGGAGAATTCGGGTCTCCTGCCCTCGGCCTGGATGAGCACCCGGGAGTCCAGGCTCCTAGCCGTGCAGTCTGGCTCTTGTGGACCCCTGTAGCTTTTCAAGCCGAACAGAAAACCCAGGTGTCCTGGTTCCCAGCCAGGGCTGTAAGCCATCAGGCCTCGTTCGTGTCCTAGGGCTTGGAGAGAACCCAGGTGTCCGGGCTCCCAGGCCACGCTTCTTCCAGGGGCACGGCTCTCCCCATGGGGACCGTGTTGCGGATGGGGAAATGACCGCAGCCACTGGGCTCAGGGGACTTCAGGGCATGTGTGAGACTCAGCTGTTTGTGAGGCCACGTGGGGATATGGCCACAGGAGGCAGCAGAGGACCAGGGACCAGCGCCAATCCAGGCATCCAGGTTTCTGCACCCGAGCGCTGACACGAGCCCCCCGACCTCTGAGAGCTGGGAGGGAACCCGGGTGTCCGGGCTCACACCCTCCAGTACTTGAACCTACCAGACTCCACTGCCTTCCCAGACCTGGGAGAGGAGCAGGCATCTGGGTTCCCAGGCTCTGCCCTCCCCAGCTCTGCCCCTGGTCCCAAGGGCACCACCCCCGCTCCAGGGAGCTGTGCAGGCCATGGGGAAGTAAGAGCAGCTGATGGGCTCAGGGGACTCCGTCATCTGGGGCTATGTTGAGACGTGGCCGTACGGGGGCAGAAGACAAGCAGGGAACAGCCCCGTCCCACTCCAGTGACAGGATCGGCACCACAGAACCAGCGTTCTCTCCCCGTTCACACCACCCAGGCCCCAGTGCCCTCCCACAGTCGGGATAGAGCCCCCGGGTCCTGCCGTCCTCCCTGCCCAACCTCAACGCCCGCCCTAGCCCCAGCCCCACAGCTCAGTGCTAGGACTCAGAAGGCGCTGGGGTCTGCCCATTGCCATGGGCCTGTTCCAGACTTCTTAAGCCCACCATAGTCTGTCTGTCTGTCTGTGTCTGGGCCATCCTCAGCTTTAAGGCACACATGATTGATTTTCCCTTGTTCAAAATGGTCACTGTTGCCTACGCCTGATCACGAGGCTGCTTCTGCAGGGCAGTTGCCTTTGCCCTACAGCCTCTCTGCTCATTGGAGCCAAACTGTACGTCTGTCTAGGCCTGTATCTGTTTGTGTGCAGCCCGTTGGAACGCCAGGGTAGATGCCCATTGACCACCTCCACCTCCCCCGAGATGGCCACCCTCTCCCTTGACCGAGGACTGGATTGATGCAGGCGAGATGGTGGTTCCTCGGCCCACGTGCACCTGGGACCTGCATGCATGTGTGTGCATGAATGCACCACAGCCCCTTTCAAGGCAACGTCAGAAAGGCCTGCACGCAACATGGCTTCTAGTCTGTGGTTCTGATGAGGGGCCAGACGGGCCATGGGGGGCACCCAAAGCCTATGAGGGGCAGCAAAATTGTACGAGAAGCCTGGGGGTGACTGGGGGTAGACGGAGGGGAGCAGGGGAGGTGGAGGGGTAAAATGGGAGCTCCTCCATCCTAGACCTTTCAGTTATCCATACCTTGTTTCCCCCATTCCTCCATCTCCCCTACCCCTGTCCTTTTCAGCCATCCTGACATTTCTCTTCTCATCCTGCTCTTCGCCCAAGGGGAAAGGCACAGATCCCATCTCTGAGAGCGGTCACCCATATTCAGAGAGAAAATGAAACTCCAGCCATGTGCACAGCATTGAGAAAACCTGATCATGTGTGGTCTAGGCAGTGGTTAGGGGAGCCTGGCAACTCTGTGCTGGTTGACTTGGTGCCTCCGTCAGTCTGGGAGCATGGGCTAGATGACACCCAGCCCTACTTCTCTGTCTCTGCATTCATTGTACATACACACAGCTGCCTCAGATAAAGACCAGTTTCTAGCTCCCGCTGGTAAAACCCAACCAGACCCCAAACCCGGGTTCTCAGACCCAAAGGGGAAAGATGCCCCCTTCAAGCACCAAGTTTTGGGATTGGAGTGTGGCTGAATCTGGCTGGGAACCAGGACTCCTGGTTCTGTCCCTGGGAAATCACGGGGCTCTAATGAGCTAGAGGTTTGGGGGAGAACTGTGTCCAGGACTCCTGGGTTTTGTCTCTGAGGAAGGAATGGAGATCTGTGGGGTGGTGGGTGGGCCTGGGAGTCAGGACACTTGGGTTGTGTCATCCAAGGTGCCTGCTAGGGGGTAGAAAAAAACTGAACCCCAGAATCTGGTGTCACCCCCATGACCAGTGTCATGGCTATGGGAACAGGTAAACTTATATGAACCCAACTTGGGTTCTGTCCTGGTGCCAGCAGAAGGAGCCTTGTTTGTGAACTGGCCCCGCCACCTGGACCTCCATGGATGTAGGACCCTTCCCACCTCACCGGAGAGGTTCCTGGGCCAGAGGGTCACTGGCAACAACCCCCCAACATGACCCAAATGCCAACCCCCAGACCTGCACCAACCAGAGTTGGGATGAAGCAAGGTTTGCCCACATATCTGGGCCTGTATCAGTTTATGTGAGCCTGTACCTCTCTGTCTAGGTCTGTCTCTGCTTGTCAGACAGGGTGTGTGTGTGTATGTGTGTGGAGTGGGGCGACATACCTTAGGCTGAGAAGCAGCAGCAGCACAGACTCAGAGAGAAAAGGGAACTGAGATGGGGGCGGGAATCATGATATTTTCAGGCAATGATGTTTAGAGGGCCTGGGTTTGGATGTATGAGGATGCAGGGTTGCAATTCATGGAGTCCTGTTGAGGTAGATGTGTGTGTTTGTGTGTGTGGAGGGGGAGGCATCTACCTCTGGGGAGTGGGGCATGATTTAGTGGGTTGCAGTAGGGAAAGCTGGGACTGGGACACCTGGGGTCTTTCTCTGGCTGGGGACATTTTGTGGGTCAGAGCAAGGGCAGGGGTGGGGCTGAGAGCCAGGGCCCCTGCATTCGCTCTGTGTCCTAAGAAATCAGTGGGAATCTAGTGGGTTTGAGTAGGGAGAGCAGGATCAGGGCACCTGGGTCCTGTCCTCAGGTGCCGGGAGGATCTTCCTCCACCCTTCTCAAAAGCTCCTGGTAGAGGCCTCCAAGACCTGAGGGGAGAACCCAGGAGTCCTGACTCTCAGCCCTTTCTGCCTAACCCACTAGACTATGCTCCTTTTCCACAGAGCCAAAACCCCCAGGAGACCTGACTGTGTTCCCACTGACCCCTGGTTCTAACCCAAGAGACACCACTGCTTTCCCAGAGGCAGAGAAGACACCCAGGAGTCCTGGCTCTCAAAGAGTCCCAGTCCTGGCTCCCAGGCTTCAACCACTTAGACCCTACTCCTCTCTAGGGCTGAAGATAAAACCCAGGAATCTGGGCTTCCAGCCCCCCATCTCTAAACAACTAGACCCTCCTCCCTTCTGGGGCTGGAGAGAGAACTTGGGAGTCCTCATTTCCAGGTCCCTTTGCTTTAACTCAGTATATCAAGAGAAGGCTGAAGGGGGATCAGGTGGCAGCATACAAATTCACCAGTGGGGACAGCAGGGAATAGGAGATGCTCTGTTTACCAGGGCAGCCCTTGCAATACCCAGAAACAACGGCCACAGCTGATGGAGAGCAGGTTTAGGCTGGACAGCCGAAATAACTTCTTCACTGTTAGGGTTGCCAGAATCTGGAACGGGCTCCCAAGGGAGGTGGTGCTCTCCCCTACCCTGGGGGCCTGCAAGAGGAGACTGGACATGACCCCAGCACTTTTTCCTGCCATTGTGTTCACTGCGTGATGATCTGTTGAGGTCCCTTCCGACCCTAGCATCCATGAATCTGTGAATCAGAGCCCTAGATCCTTTTTCTGCCTCTGGTTGGGGAGTAGGGTTGAGTGGTGAGAGATTATGGGGTTGGGAGCTGGAATCAGGGTATTGCGTGTGAAAGGGTGGGAGAAAGGGGGAGCAGGAAACAAAGAGCCAGGTCAGTGGGCTTGTGAAGGAGTGACTGAGGGTTGTCTGTGGGGACTAACAGGCAGATAGCTCAGTTGGTAGGTAGGTAGGTAGGTAAAGGGAATGTAGACAATAAGTAGCTCAGTGAGTGGGAGGATGTGGCTGGGGACAGAGCTATAGGTAGGTCAGTGGTTCACCAGCCCCATGTGGCTAAAGCATACCAGCTTCTATAGCCAATGGCAACAAGGTAGTGACAGGCCCAGAATTATGTTCACCCACTTCTGAATTTCCCAGTCCAAATGACCGGGTCCCTCTACAAAGCTGGGTGATTGGATTAGGGGTGGGGAGAAGAAGGACTATATGGAGACAGATAGACAAAAAGCCTGATAAAGGGGTTATGTAGGGTTAGATACATAAATATATACAAAGGTCATGCGGGGAAGGGGATAGCTAGCTAGCTAGAAGGGTCATGTGGGGGAGGATGGATAGGTGGATAGATAGATAGATAGATAGATAGATAGATAGATAGATAGATGGCTGAGGGCTGGTGATGGAAATAGCCTGTGTGCAGGCCAGCAGGCAGCAGCAGCTGACAAACAAGTGAGGGACTTTCCCCTGCAGCCTCCACCTCCCCATTTAGCTTCTTTCAGTTCCTGTCCCTGCCTGCTCTTTCAGGCCAGGCTGGGAGGTGCGAAATCAGGAGAGGCAGGTGCAGGGGCCAGGCGGATGCTGGCTGAGGGGGGCAGAGGGAGAGGAGCTGCACGGCAGGGAGGAGGAAGAGGAGAAGGCAGGAAGGAGCCAGGTTTGGGGTCAAGGAGAGACTGATGGGAGAGAAAGAGGGTGTCAGAAATAGGGTACACAGAGTCTGGACCCCATAGATTAGCCACTTGAGGGAGCAATGTAGGTCATCATGGCTCAGAAACAAGCCAGGGGTCTGTTGGTCAGTCAGTCAGTTGGCCCATCTGTCCATCCACCTACCTCCCCCACCCACCCATCCATCTCTAAACACCCAACCACCCATAAACGGCCCTCCATCCATCCATGACTAAACGTTATGTTCATCCTTTCATCTGTCCATCTCTCTGTTCATCCCAGACCCCCCTTCTCATATACCCATACTTCATCTATCTATCTATCTATCTATCTATCTATCTATCTATCTATCTATCTATCTATTCCTCCCTCCTGCTCCTCAACTTTTTTCTTTCTTTCCCATGTGGTGGCAGCGCTTGGCATTGCCCGGGACCCTAGCATGGCGCACGCTCTACAAGACACCCACCGCCGACAAGACCAGTGACCTCCAGTAGAGATTGGTGCACAGCATCCTGGCCACTGGTACTTTTGTGCACCACCTGGACTTGGCGGCCTTGGTGGCCTGCCCCTTCTGCCCAGGGGTGCTGGAAGAGAGCATTTACCATGCCTTCCTCAACTACCCCTGGCTGTGGCCACTCTCTACCACCCTTGGGGCACAGCTTTGGGCACTGGGCTGGGACTTTTCAGAGGACACATACATCTGTTCTTTCCCGTACCGGGTGGCCAAGCAGGGTGCAGTCAGCTTGGCCAGCTTCTCGGTGGGCCAAGCCAAGATGGCCACCCTGAAGAGCTGGTGAAACCAGCTCACCGGGACCGGGCAGGTGTTCTGCCTGCTCATACGGGCCCACCTCTCACTTGAATTCGAGCATTCGGACCTCTGGAGGATGGTGCCCACCTTTGAGGAACGCTGGGCCTTCAAGGGGGCACTGTGCCAAGTTGAGGCGGGATGCCTGCTCCTTGCCCTGTGACACGACCAGCTGCTCAAGGTGCGGAGGCACATCCAGCAGGCTGAGACTTGGACTTTGTTCATGCGGGCCGACCCCTGCTTCCCTGAGGCCCCCTGGGCGTCCGCATTGACTGAACTGTTATATGTAAATACTCCTTTTGTTCTTTGCACTTTGTTTTTTGTCTAGAGTGTACAGGCAGGCCTTGTCCATGAGGCCCAGATCTTCGGGCCAACCCGTACCATAATTTCTACTGGCCCCAATTTGTCATCCTCTCTGGAATAAATGCCTCTTAAATGTCTAAAGTCTTTCAAGATAACCCAGGCCAAGAGTTAACATCAAAACATGAACAGGCTGAAGTGAGATGCCATCAGTAGGGAATTAAACAGATGCAATCAATGCCAATCAACATATTTTTCTGTAAGATAAGGATTGTCAAATAGGCCTGTTTTTTTCCTGGCAAAATCACAAGTTTGTCCAAATAAGGAAACTGTTTTGACGTGTTATTCTTAGACTTCTGTAGACCTGCTTGACTCAGTTCTGCATGACCCTCTGATTAAAAAAGGCAACCTTATGCAAAAAGCAAAGTAGCTCATGTCAGATGGGTTAAGAATTGTTTAATGCATGGTTCTCAATCTTTTTAGACACAAGTAACCCCTCGTCAAACTCAAGACACCTCTCATTAGACTCAAGGCACCCCTCAGAAAATGCTGGCTCTCAGCTTTCACCTGTTTTTGGTTATAGAAAAAATAATAGAATTATCCTTACATTGCAATGACCTCAGAAATGGCAAGTCAACCTGTTTTTGACACGCCGGAGTCCTATTTGAAAACCTTGCATTTATTTTGTGAATCATACATAGGAGTTTGCACATCTAACAGTGCTAATATTGTGTTGCAACTGATGGGAGCTGTACAAGCAGGTCACATTATCCCAGGGCACCATGGCACCCTGGCTGAGAATCACTGGCTTAATACAAAATAATATACATACATATTTTTTCCAGAAAGCTTTTCTGGAGGGATTTGTTTTCAGCCCCAAACTTGTCAAATTTTATGTCAATTACTTCAAAGGAAATGTAAAAACATTCATTGCTATTAAGAAAAATAGTTTAAGCAGTTTCCCTGAGTTGAGCCAAATAAACAGATGTTCAGGTTAGACACCTTCCAGAGTGGCTCTGGTGAGGATTGGGTGACATCAAGAGATGGAGAGTCTGCCAGTTGGCTTGGGATTTCATTCTGATCATTTATCCCCCTTATGATTAAAAGTGTGGGCCTTACTTCTCTCTTGAACTTGTCTATCTGTAATTCAAAGCCTTTGATTCTTGTTCTACTTTTCTATGTTGGGTTGGAAAGTCCCTTAGCATATGCTTCTGCAGACTAAGCCAATGTTCATTCCACTCACATATCAACTAGACAGATCAAGATCTTTAAATATGCAGCTTTAAGGTAATATTTTCTAGCCCCTAGATAACTTTCTGTAGCACCCTTCTAACTTTCTCCAAAAACTCTCCAGAATCCTTTTCATGAACTGGGGAGAGCAGCAGTCATTAAGCAGGATCAGGATAGGTAGTGGTTGCCAGGTTCATTTGAACAATATGGAGTTCAACAGACTCAGAAGTGAGACTCAAAACACAGAGGTTTCTGGCTAGAGAGTCTTGGCCCCTGCTCAGGGTCAGACTGATGCCACATTTGGGATAAAGACGGAGTTTTACCCCATGGTCAGGTTGGTACAGGGCTTGGGGTTTTTTTATTGCTTTCCTCTAGTGTGGGGCCCTCTTCCTTGGATCTCTTGACTGTATTTTAGCAAGCCTTCTAGCATCAGGATCTAGGCTCCCTGCTTTACCTGTTGCAGGTTTGGGTGGTTTGTTGTGATGGTGTCAGGGTTTATTTAGGATGGTATGGATAAAGGCGATCCTGCCTCGGGCTGGGGGTTGGATTAGATGAGCTCTGGCGGTCCCTTTCAGCCCTACTTCTCTATGATTTGATGATAAGCATTTGAACTTATAGTCTGCCTGAGTTCTTTGAAACACAAGGCTTTCTCTAGCATTCTTCTATAGTCAAAGAATGAGTGAAAGCTTTTCTGAGGGGGTCCTTGATTTTAATGAGGGGTGCTTTGCCTCTGCCAAGTTTGAGAAACACTGGTTTAGAGGCATAGACATACAGAGCTTGCTCTGTGTAGTTCATGAGAAAGAAGACTGAAAAATGGTATGGTCACAGTGTATAAGCAGCTTGACAGGTGCTAGGTTGGTTGTTAGAGGGCTTTTTAATTCAATAAGTAAAACTAGAAGAGCCAAAGGCTAGAATTAGAGACAAATGAATATGAAGGAGAAGTTTTCATATTTAACCATGAGGCTTATTAAGGATTAAGAAGCACTCCCAAACCATTTGGTGGATTCTCCATTTCAAACCAGAACCAGAACCTTTCTGGAAGATGCTTTATCTAAGCATGTGTTATTACACTCAACTCTGGGATGGGAACTGGTGCTTATTTTGGCCTTACATGAATGTCTCTACATTTTGCTTGACCATACTTCTGAAAAATTAAGAAATATAAAATTCTTAGCTTGGGTGATAGCAGTCACATCAACTTTGCATGTTGCTGCTTTTTTAGATCAGAAGGTCATGCAAAACACAGAGAGAAGAAGCTGTTTGGCAAGCCTTGTTTCCTACAAAAATATATTGATTGGCATTAGCTGTGGCATCAATTGTTTATGTTAGTGGCTTTTAAACCTTTTTAAAGTCAAGGATCCCCTTGTCAACCTCAAAGCACCCCTGCTACACACAAGGAACCCCTTTAAAAAGGCTAGCAGATATTAGCTGTCACTCAGTTCTTGACTATGGAAAAATATGAGAGCAATATTATTGTTGCAAAGAATTCAGAAAGATCACAGGAGGTCAAGATGGTTTCCACACTGGATTCCTCTTGGAAATCTCCGGGTTTATCTTGTGAATCACACGTGGGTGTTTACACAACTAACAGTGCAAATGTTGTCTGGTACTATCGTTGAGAAATACTGGCTTATGGATTGTTTCAGATTACAACTTATTCATTAACTTTGTTAGGATATATCCTGACCTATTGTTATCTTGACCACTCTAGAAGGAGGAAAGGAAGAAAGATGGGAAGGGTTAGGAGGGTAGACAGATAAACTGATAGAGGGAATTATATGAACCTGTCTGTGGATGGATGGCTAGATAAATGGGTAGTTAGGACTCAAAGGAGAGAGTCAAAACTCTGCCTGACAGGAGCAGGCTTGATGACAGAATTGGTCAAATAAAAGATATCACACACATTTGCCTCTCATTTTTCTTGGACCATCAAGACTACAACATCACCCTGACAACATTGCTCCTTGCTTCAAGGTTTCCTATTACCGGGCTATGGCGGCTCCCTGACCAGCCTGCTGGCTTCTGAGACTCCCATCCAAGGTCTCAACACTCCTCATGTGTTGGGTCAGGCCCCTGACTCCCCAATCCTGCATGCCTAAGTCTTCACTCGGGTGATTTCCCTCTCTGAACAAGGCTGGCTACTATATGGGAATGCTGCATCCAGTTCTGGTCTCCACATTTG
>JAGPOW010002397.1:246246-256945 GCA_030014935.1 Caiman crocodilus | reverse complement strand
TGAATTGGTACAAGGTGAGTTCAAAGGAGAAATAAGTCCTGAATTTTTAACTGTGGTAGTGTTAACGATTTGGGATGCTCTCCCAACCCAATCAGCGTGTTCTGTATCTTGCAGCGTCTCCACGTTCAGGACTGACTCATTCTGGATGTTTTCTTGGCTCAGTGACTGGACTCAACTCAGAGGGAAGCTTCTTACACCATTTCCAACACGTAAAATCAATTGTGAAAGGAGCTACTTTTGTTAATCAGAACGTCATAAGGATTTGAGTCATTCAGGTCCACAGAAGTCTAAGAATATCATTTCAGTACAGTTTCTGATGCAGCTGAAGCTGTGGTTTTGCCGGGAGAAAAAGCAAGAAAACAAGAACAACCTCCTCCTCCCACAAAAACAACAAAACCAGTAAAAGATGTCCACCCCCAAACCCAAGGCATTTGACAGCTTATTTTCTACCAACAATATATTGGTTGACATTAGTTGTTTGTTGAATCATTTATAGATTGAATCAAAACCCAGCCTTTTCATTCAACTATATTTGGGTAACCCATCTCCTATTGTTACTTGGATAATCCTAGGATGAAGAATCCATGCTTCACCCACATCTTGAATACTGTGTGAAATTCTGGTGTCTCCATCTCAAAATGGATATAGTAGAATTAGAGACGGTGCAGAGGAAGGCAACACAGATGATAAGCGGTTTGAAACTGCTAGAAGGCTAAGGCTAGAAATGCTAGGACTCTTCAGTTTGGAAGGGAGAAGGGTGAGTGGGGTTATGATAGAGGTCTATGAAATCACGAAGAGTGTAGACAAGGTGAATAGGGGACTGTTATTCCCCAAGCCCCAGAATACTAACATGAAGGACCATTCACTGAGTTTAACAGGACACAGGTTTAAAACTACGATGAGAAAGTACTTTCTTATGCAGCACATGGTTAACTTGTGGAACTCATTCCCACAGGAGGCTGTAGAGGCAGATAGCTTAGCAATGTTCAATAAGGGACTAGACAAGTTCATGGATGATAAAGCCCTTAATAGCAATCAGGCAGAACAGTCAGGGATGTATCCTCTGAACCAATAGTAGTGGGTACATTTTCTGTTTCTGCTTTTTCCTTTAGACCCGAAAAAGAATGCACTGCTTTCAACAACATGTCTAAATCTGTGCCAATAAAATTTACCACCCACAAGAATTCTTGCTTCTTGCATATTTCCTGAACCAGTATGGTTACTGTCTCGCTCCGATATAATGTAATTGATGTTGTTTATGCTGATTTTTTTTCAGAAAGGTACATTTTTTAAATCAGAGTCCTGCAGAATTTAGACAGAAATCTAAGAATAACGTGTCAAAACAGAGTCCTTGCTCAACTAAACTTGTAGTTTTGCCAAAAAAAATCAAACCCATTTGCAAAGACATCTTTTCTACAAAAGCATATTGATTGAGATTAAATGGGTTTATAATTGTGTCCTTTATTACTCTTTCCATGACTTCATGTTGCACTGACTCTTGGTTTATCATTACCTGGATTATCCAAGAAAGAAGGAAGAATGGGTTGGGGTTTGGAGCTGGTTAGATGAATGGATGGGTGGGTGGATCTGTCATTAGATGGATGGATCAAAGGATAGATAGATAGAGAGTTTGATTGATTGATTGATCCCAGAGGAATGCCCTTGGACCCCTTCCTGATGGAGCAGAATTGATGACCAATTATTTCTCCAGCATTTCCTATCACTGGGTCTCCATGTCTAACCTGCTGGCTTCTGAGGCCCATTGGAGAAGCCCACTGCTCCTCATACACTGACTCTGAGCTGTAGATTCTCCTCCAAGCCTTTCAGGGCTCAGTGCTGCCACTTCTACTCAGCCTCTTAGGCTGTGTCTACATGGCAACTCCACTAGACTTGTCAAGGGGGTCCCACTCTGGACCATACTTCACCCTTTTGCTTCTGCTCCTACAGGTTGAACCAGGAAATGGGGCACTGGCTTTGCTCTTGGCCTTAGCCTGCCCATAGTAGGCAGAGGTCCCAGAGCTGCTGTTGGGAGTGGGTGAGTATGAGTGAGTGGTGGGGGTGTGTTTGAGATTGACTCTTCTCAGGAGCTCTGGGGACATGGTGAAGATAGACCCCATGGGTATCAAGCCCTCACTCCTTCTCAGGCTCCCTGTTCAGTGAGTACAGGCCCTCTACCCTTTTAACATCCTTTGACTCCTTAGTTCCTGCACATGTGGGCTATGTTATACACCATGTTGGTCTCACAAACCCAGTGGCCTCAGCCATCCCAAACTCCTACCTTGGCTGCCCTGTCCTCCACATTGCTTACCACTTTGCCCATGTTGATGCCTCCTCCGATTTGTTCTATGGGAGCAGGGAGGGGATCCCCCCCCTTCTGGAAAAGGCTGGCTGTGATATGGGAATGCTACACTCAGTTCTGGTGTCCACATACACCTGGGACAGGACCATGAAATATTGTTGGAGTGAGTCGAACACAAGAAATTAGGATCTGGATAAAAATGCTTTATAGATACAGGCTTAAAGAGTTTGGCCTGTGTAGTTTCAGAAAGAAGACAACAAACAGGGTTGGTCACAGTTTATAAGCACTGCCCCAGGTAGAAAGTAGCAGCTGCTAAGGGGCTTTCTAATGTAGCAAAGAAAGGCAGAAAAACAGCCAAAGTCTGTAAAGATCATAGTATCATAGGAAAGTAGGACTGGCAGGGACCTCGCTAAGTCACCTAGTCCAGTCCCATGCTCAAGCAGGATCACCCCTGACTAAACAAGACCAGTCAAACATCTGTGCAACTCACTCTTGAAAACTTCCAGGGATGGCAAATCAACAACTTCTTTAAGTAGCCTGATCCAATGCCTGACCACCCTTCGAGTCAGAAAGTTCCTCTTAATCTCCTAACTTAATCTCCCTCTGCTGCATCCTGAGGTCATTGCTCCTAATCCACAGGGAACGCTCCTTCTCCATCCACACTATAATTGCCTTTCAGGTACACAAGTTCAAAGGAGAAATATGGCCCATGTGTCTATATGCGTGGGGTGTGGGAGAGGCTGAAGCACTGGGACACACTTCCAATCTAAATCAGTGGATTTTTCATCATTTTAGTGTCTTCAGGTTCCAACTACAGTCTTTCATAGAAGATGTTGTAGCTGTTGGGATCTACTCAGTGAGCACATGGGCAACTAAATGGCAGATGAAAGTCAGTGTAGATGAGTGTAAAGTGATGCGCATGGGTAAAAATTATCCAAACTCTACCTACGGTATGATAAACTCTACATTAGCTGTTATCACACAGGAAAGAGGTCTGGGAATCATTGTGGACAGTTCACTAAAAACATTAGCTCAGTGTTCAGGAACCATCAAGAAGACAAATGAAGTGTTAGGGATCATTAAGAAGGGATTTGTAAAAAAAAAAAAAAATCAGAAAGTTTCATTATGCCCATGCCCATTTACAAATGGGTGTCTGTACCTTGAACACTGCGCCCAGACCTGGCCCCCACACCTCCAAAAGGACATAGAAGAACTAGCGAAGGTCCAGAGAAGGGGAACAAAGGTGATTATGGGTACGGGGGGACTTCCGTATGAGGAGAGACTAAAGAGACACTTGAGGAAGGATATGATAAGGGTTTAGAAGATACTAAATGGCAAAGAGAAAGTAAATAGATATTTATTATTTTCTCTTTCAATACAAGAACTAGGGTTCACAAAGTGAAACTAGTAGCTAGCAAGTTTAAAAGTTCTTTTTCCCAGAGCATGTAATTAAACTGTGGAACTCATTACCACCAGATATCGTGGACACTGAGAGTTTAACCAGATTAAAAAATGAATTGAGCACGTTCCTGGAAGGAAAGGTAGGGGTGCAGTCTCCGAATCCAACCTTCCTAGTCCTTAAATGCTGGAGGCTGCAAGTGGAAAAGGAACAGTGGAAAAAACCCTGGTCACATCAAGTTCACACTCTCTTTCAGCATCCGCTTTCTGCCACTGTGTGACACGGGAGACTGGGCAAGATGGACCAGTAACTATTTGGTTTGATGTTCTTCTCTTCTGTCTGAAGATTAGGCTTAAATTACTATTTTCACGTTTTCTCTGAAACCATCGACAGAAAACAAATCCTAGCAGGACCCCTTAGACAAACTGTCTGCACCCAATGAATCGAGAATGAGAACTGATGAAAAACGTCTTGTGTTCAAAAGCCTGCCTAACTCTATCCCAGCCATCCTAAGAAGTCAGGACCAGAGTGGCAGGCCCAACCTGGTATGTAGGGGGCAGGGACCAATCCAGCATGCGGTGCTTGGACAACTCATTGGATCACACCTGCATGCTGACCCCATGCTGGATCCAGCCTACAAACTGCTCCCATGCACTGGACCAACTCCACACCACACATCTGGCTGGCAGCCCAGGAAGCAGGGAAGCCACTGCTATACATTGAAGTTAGAGAGCTCAAAAGGCAAGTAAGGCCTACATTTCTCATTGCGCCAGTGACTGACCCTTGGAATACATGACCAAGTGAATTGGTGGATTTTCCATCTTTCACCTTCTTCAAATCAAAACCAGAGCCTTTCTGGAAGATGTTTCAGCTAAATGCATTGGGTATTGGGCCCAATTCAGTGGGAAATGAGTGAAATTTCCTCTTTAAAATCAATGAGTGATGTTACATTTTCCTTGAATCAATAGGCAAAGGTATCGACCAGCTTCAGCCTGAGAACAGGTCCCTTCAGAAGCCCTCAGAAAAATGTTCTGAAAAATGATATATCAAACAATTTTTTAATTCTTTTGATACAGGCAACTTTGATTTTGCATAGCGCTGCTTTTTTTAAAGCAAGAGTGTTGTCATGTGCAACTGAGTCACTCAGGCCGACAGGAGTCTAAGAATAGCACATCAAAACAGTTTCATTTTTCAGGCCAGCTCGTAGTTTTGCCAGGAGAGAAAAAAAGCCCCCAAAACAATAAAACAAAGAAACAAACAAAATATGAGGATATTTGATATTTCAAACTCTTTAGGTCTATGGCTCCAAGCAGTCATGGGAATTAACTAGTTACAGAGTTAAAGAAATGGCTAGCTTCTAACTTTCACTAGTGAAAAAAAGAGTACGTTTTTAAAAGTATAAGTTAAAAGTTAAACAAAAAAAAATAAATAAAACCCGGCTGTCCCAGAGTTTGTCCTGACACAGCCACTCTCTAGGGCTTACATGGAACGATGCGTCTGTATTGAAGCGCTAGGACTTCTTGTTCGAGAGGCAGAGAGTAGTGCGCCTTCCTATGAGACACGGTCTCTGAAGAAGTACACGTCCCAGAGTTCCTTAGTTCATGCTGGCATTTTCTGTGCGTTTGCAGACGGGCAGCCAGTTGGCAGGAGGAGGGGGAACAAGCAGTCCCTCATCTGCCCGGGTAGGGCGATTGCTCAGTAGTGGGGGCTTAGTTTTGCGAGACAGAAGAGGAAAAGTGTCAGACGTAAATTGTGAAATGCAGCTTTTGCTGGAGTTCAATAAGCGTGTTTCAGCAGTTTCTGCTATGCAACTGAACCTTCTTGTTCGCATTTGAACTGATTTTCTCATTTCAGTCTAATGTTGATTTTCAGACACTTTATTGCTAATGCAGATGTATTTCGTACTCTTTTGTTACCTTGCGAGCAATAAAAAGTGCAGCAACAGGGGTTTTCTGTGGAAACAGCTTTCATTTGTCACCCGGCTATGAACATCTCCTTTCTGTTACTCTGGTATGCCTATATGAAGCATTAACTTTTACAAAGCACTTCACATGGAGAAGGAACTAACATTACACAGGTATTGGTAAACTGTTGTCCTGCAAACTGTATGGCAAGTATAACATTGTTTTCAGGTACAGCAGGGTGAGTCCTGAGTAATGCATGTGCTTCTGTGGGCTTAGGGAAAAGAAACCCACTCATTGCATTTGAAAATGAAAAGTGATGCTAAGAGGCAATTCACCGTGTTTCATGCATTTCTCACCAATCAACTTAACTTGAACTAGTTACTCTCCTTTTAACTTATCTGATAACTATTTGAAAGTGGACATACTTAACTTTTAACTTAACTAAAGCTAATTTTAAAGGTCGCTAACTTTTCACTTTAACTAGTTAAACATTTGTCACAAATTTTTCCCATGATTGCCTCCAAGACATTTTTCCCCTCAGGTCCTGAATAATTCTCTGTGCCTCCCTTCTGCTCTGTCCCACGATTTTTTCAGGGTCATGCACACCAGAACGGGGTGCAGCAGTCCCATTTTGCAGCTGGTCTTGTTCAGCGGGATCGTTTCTGTACTCCTGTAAAACAGATTAGGGTTGGCGCAGACATGGGCAGAGTGGCAGAGAGAGCAGGGCAGCCATGGTGGGAGGCTGGACTGGTTGGGGCCACTGGGCTGGTATGATTAGCATGGCGTATAACACGGCCCAGCTCAGGCTCACAAGTGCAGGAACCAAGGAGCTAGGGGTCATTAGCAGGGTGGGGGGCTGTACCCTGCGGAGCAGGGAGTCTGAAGAGGAACAAGGGCTGGTCCCCACAGGGTCTGTCTGCACCATGTCCCCAGGGCTCCTGGGGAGTGTTGCTTCCAGCCCTGACTCCTCCACACCCCCACATTTACCTGCCCTGTGTAATGTGGGGGTGCAGGGACTGTGGGGTTCCCCCACTGGGTCTGGGATCTCTGCCTAAGCAGACTTTAGATGGGGGCAGCTGGAATCAGAGCCAGTGCCTCATTTCTTGATTCAGCCTGTGGAAGCACGAGCATGTGGGTAGAGGATGGTTGAGAGTGGGACCCCTTGGCAAGACTGGAGATGCCAGGTCGACATGGCTTGAGGGGCTGACTTGTGGCAACACGGAGGCCTGCAAGGCCTGGCTTGTAGAGGTCTGGTTTCTGGAGGAGAATCCACAGCCCAGAGTCAAGGGCCTGGGTTTCCCATGCAGTGCATGAGGAGCAGAGGGCTTCTTCAGTGGGACTCACAGAAGCCAACAAGCTGGGCATGGAGACATCATCACCCAGTGGTAGAAAATGCTAGAGAAGAAGTGGGTCATCAACCCTGTCCCTGTCAGGAAGGAGCATAGATGCCTTACATTGGGCCCCATCCATCCATATCCATCCATCCATCCTCATCATACCTCCCATACTTGTTTGCATGTTTCTTTCTTCTTCCCGATCGTTACAGGCCAAGAGGTTGCATTGCACGATTTCACAGACAGGCCGATTCAGGATGCACACAAAAAATCATTAAAAACCATAGTTAACACCAATCAACATATTGTTGTAGAGAAGTGGTTTTCAACCTTTTTTCAATTTGCGGACCCCTAAAAAATTTTGAATGGAAGTGCAGACCCCTTTGGAAATTTCTAAGGGACGTGTGAACTCCTGTGAACTGTAAATGTGGATGTTCACATACGTCTGATTGATCATAGTCATCTTTTGTGGATACCGTAGATATAGTCTGTGGACCTCATGGGATCTGCAGGCCACAGGTTTAGAACCACTGTTGTAGAAAAAAAAAGGCCCTTTTTATCCATTTATGCATACATTCAGACCCACAAGCTTGCCATGTTCTCTTTCCTTCTTCCTACCATAACTGAAGGAAGTACAGGTTAAGACAGCAGCGATGTGTAGGAGGTGCATGGTGGGGTCTCCCCCATCAGTGATGGGATATGGGGTGCAATAAATAAATGATTAAAGAGATGATTAATACACACAAAACATGTTTTTGGAGATACCAGGCCTTGTCAGATGGCTTGTGCCTGTTTTTCCCTGGTGAAACCGCAAGTTCACCTGAAAAACAAAACCAGTTTTGACACGATATTCTTAGACTTCTGTACACTGGTTTGACTCAGTTTTTCAGGGTGTGAAGGGAAAACAGCACTATGCAAAAAAACAAGCTAGTTTGTAGCAAAAAGATTAAGAATTGTTTAATACAAACACTTTCAGAATGGTTTTCTGAAGGGTTCTGCTAATGGCAGGATGCATCTGAGCCTCATGTGAATCTTATTAGCTGGCTCAAATGCAGAGTATTTTTAGAAGGTCCTGTGGGGCCTGTTCTTAGCCTGGGGTCATTGACTCTGCCCCACTGAGAAGATGAAGTACCATTCCCTGAACCTCATGGGGAGCAGGGGGGGATGTGCTAGATGTACCTCCTTTTATCCACAAGCCCAAGTGGTTTGAACATTATCCCAGGAAGCCTAAGGTTCAATTACTTCTTCAGCCTGGAGGAGCTGGACAAACATCTCTCCTGAAGGTTCCCTCACCTCCCAACCTCTGGGACACTAAACAGCCAAGAAGCCAAGATTTTCTGGGTCCCAGAGCAGGTCCCAAGCCTAGTGAGTCCTGGATCTCTGCTCCCAGGACTGTCTGTGCATTGGAGCCCATAGCTGTTCACCATGCCCAACCACTGGTCCATGGGGCAGGACCTAGTTCTGCTCTCCCCACAAAATCCCCAATCCCTGGGAAACACAAACATCCCTCCTGCTACTATCTCTTGCTTGGGTGCTATGAACCTGGAATTATTTTCTGCACGGTGTCCTGGCTTTCACAGGTGAGGGCCCAGCACAGAATAGCTTACAGCAAGGGGCTTGGGGAGGCAGGAGCATGGTCTTGAGCCCCATGGGGCCAAGGAGGGTGAGGGCTGTGACCCCTGAGCTAAGGGTGAAGGACATTTTTGAGGCACGGAGCCATGGATGCTATACTATGTGGGGCGCCCACTCCTGGCCATTTATGTAAGGCATGTTGTGAACAAGACTATTAGAATGGGTATCCATAGGACGGTGTAGGTGTGCGGAGGCCGTACTGGAGGACTAAATGAATCCCAGGCAGGCCTATGTGCAAACTGGGCATTGGCCTGCCTGGCCCTGCCAAGGTGACTGTGGGTTTGGGCCTGCCCAGAAGCAGAGCTGTCCATGCCTGGAGACCTCCACTGGTGGAAACAGTGGTTGTGGACTTCAGGGACTCCATGGGTTAAGTGAGAGGGTTGGGAGATCACACTCCTGGACTTAGGAGCCCAAGTTTGTGTGTGGACGAAGCTTTACTGGAACCTGACTAAGCATGAGCTCCCAGCTGATAGGCTGAGTGCCAACCTCCTTCCCTGCCTCCATTCACCTGTTCATACCAATACCCCTCCCTCCCTCCACCTCCTCTTCTCTCCCAACCATCCGCCTGTCCATCTATCCACTCGCCTGCATTGCGACCCATCCCCCCGCCCGCCATCCCCTCGACATTCCTTCACCCATGTTTCCATTCATTCATCCACCCTCTCCAATACTCAGTTTTCCACATGTCCACTGCCCTTCCCTCTACCCATTGCATGCCCCTCCTACAAAGCCCTCCATCCATCCCTGCACCTAGCCACCCACTAACAAACCCCTCTCACAAACCCCTCCATCCAGGGGTTCCAGGTAGAAGAACACTCTCTGGTGCAGCAAAGTCTGAGAGCCCAGGTGGGCAAACTTAGATTGGAAAGAAGGTGGAAAACATTAAGAGCCAAGGTGAGAATTGGGCGTATACACGCTTCCTCTGGAATCCGACAGCATTGGTATAAAAATTGCCCCCTCTCTCCTCTGCCTGGGCTCCTTGCTTCTGTGACCTTTCACCTCAGGGCATCACTGGACAGGGCCAAGTTTGCATCTTAGTCCCTAGGGGATTTTTAGGAGCCTGGGGTATGCAAGCAACAGGAAACACCTGCCTGGCTGAAAGAAACTCAGCAAGCTGGGTCCTTGGTTCCTGAAATGTGCAGCTCTACTACTGGAGAGAGACCATGTCACTGACTTGTTAATGCATCCAGCTGGGCCCCCTACCCATGTACCCTCCTATCCAACTACCATACCCCCACCCCCAGCCATCCCCATCTGCCCCTGCACCCCCACATCCATCTGTCTAATCTCCCTACCTACGTCTTCCTTTCTCCCTTCTCACATACCCACTCCATAGTTTCACAGACGCCATGCCCCAGCCCTGAGGAGCTCAGGGACAGAATTGGACCCACACAGACCTGATGGTGCTGCCCCCTAGAGCATCCCACGATGATGAGAAATGAGAAATGGAGATGGTGGTTCGTGGGGAGCTGGGAGCCCACCATGTTTTTATTGTCAGTGCAAACAACCAAAGTCACCAACAAAACCAGCAAAGAGCTAAAGTATGTAATGAACAGAGCAACTAAGAGGGGACAGAGGTAAATGAGGGCTGCAGGGAGGGCTGCGTGGTTTACAAGGGGGTCGGGAATGGAGTGCTCTGAGGGGGGGGCGTTCTGGATCAGTGCAGGGCACAGACTAGCCTATCTCAGCCAGGCGCTCAGCAGAGCTGGGATTCCCAGAGCTGGTATCAGATTAGCTGTAGAGGATGAGCTCTTTTCTTCCAGCAGATCCCCTCCTCCAGGGCAGGGGGTGGCAGAGTGGAGTTGTGTGGCCTGGGTCACATCTCCAGTAGAGTCCAGAGCTCAGCTTCCTCCTTCCTGGGGAGGCAGCAGGAATGGCCCCTACACCACGCGCTGGATAACATTCTTGTAGTCCGAACTATTTGCTTGCTTGAGCTGCACCACGGTGGAGAAGAGCCACTTCACCTGCAGGGGGGACAAGAATGATGGGACATGAACAGGGGACCAGGGCCACTACCCAACCTTGGGTTTTTGCCATGCATTGTTGGTCTGTCTGTCTCCTTCCTCTTTTGTTTCCTTTTGCCTTTTTCCTATTCAGTTTTCTCTTTTTGGCCCAGTTATTCATAGTATCA
>JAGPOW010002397.1:232001-246146 GCA_030014935.1 Caiman crocodilus | reverse complement strand
TTACCCCTGGTGGTGCCTGGGAAAAAAGAGCCTGCCCTATTCCCTGCTGATCGCCCCTCAGCAGCTTATAGGCAGCCACCAGGTCCCCCCTCAGCCTCCATTTACTGTGTTTATTCATTCTTTCTCTCTCTGTCTCATGTATTCTTTTTCCTTCTACCTCACTCCTTCTTCGTTCCTTGTTTCATTCATTTTTCCCCTCTCCCATCTCACCTTGAACAGGGTCACTGTGGCACTGTAGCACACGCTCAGGAGGAAGAGGGTGATGAAGATGGAGATAGTGGCCCAGAGAGCCTCCAGCTCCTCATCTTCATCAGTGTTGCATATGTCTTCTGGTATCAATACATCTGAGAAGGAAGAGAGGAGATGTTACCATCTTCCCACCCACTGTGATACCTCTCTTTTCCGGGAAGTGCCAGAGTGTGCTCTGATTGTATTCAACATTAGACTCCATCCATCCATCCATCCATCCATCCATCCACCCACCCATCCACCCCCACACAGACTCCTCCCTCCATGCATGCATGCATGCATCCTCATACACCCCCTTCATCAATCCCCAGACATACCCATCCATCCAAATACTTCCCTCCCTCCCACCCCTGCCAGCAATGCTGAGAAGGTTTGCACTAATCCAGACATGCTTCTCAGCCCTGGTCCTATATTATTAAGTGGGATTGCAAACCAAAATTCCCACCCTTCATGAATTCCCTCTCCCCTTTGCTCTGAGTTGCCCCTGACAAGGGTCGCTCTCTTAGACCCCTGCCCTATCCCTTTTACTCAGAACAGGGAGATAGTATTTGGACTTGTCTCCGTAGCACCACCCTGGGTGGCAGATGAAGATCCTGAGTTTATTTCACATCTTTGCCACCCGCTCATGGTGCCATCTCTCATCACCAATGACTCTCTGTGCCCCGTCTCCACATGGGTCACGGGGGATAGAGATCTGTTCATGCTTTCCCAGTGGGCTGAATCTACTGCGTTCTGGGAGGTGCTGGGATGCTGCTGTGATGGGGGAAGAGCCACATATACACCAGGATGGATGGTTTCTTATGAACTGGTCACCACCTCCCTAACTCCAATAGACCTCTACAGTGAGGAGACCCTTCAGTAGGATGCAGCCGCCTCTGGGGTATGGAGCTACAGGGAGCTGTCTCCCCAGGCTAACATGCAGCCACACAACACACAAGTCCCCTGGAGTTACTTGCATGTTGGGAGAGTCATGGAGCCCTTTGGGTGCATCCATAGATGGTGCAGGGTCGGGACCCATAGGGGACACTCACCCCTGGAAGTCAGAGTTAGCCCCACCACTCCAGGGCATCCCCAGGGGGAGCTGTGAGGAAGGGAGTGCATCATGTTTTAGACGAGAGGAAAGACTGAGACGCCTGAGGTTTTGCCTTCTACCTATCCCAGAAGTAGCCATGCCTTGGTTGCTGGACGGTTCCTTCAGTGACATGAAGGGAGGATAATGGGTGGGTCTCTCTCTCTGTTGTGTATAAAATGGCAGCACTCATAGGAAGGCTTAATGTCAAACCACCATATGTATGTGCAGGACACTTGGCCTGAGTGTCTTCTCTTCCTCTGAGCAAATGCGCCATGCTGCTAAATTGCCTGTTACTCTTCCTCCTTTTCCTATAGTACTTGCTCCCCCCATAGGATAACAGCCCTAGTACTGCCCCTGCTCCTACTCTGCTAGATGGTTGTAAAGTGCCTACTAGTTCCTGGGATTTGAACCCAGCTCCCAGTAGGACAGCTGTCTATAAACCTGGTCCCTCAAATTGCTACCTGTAGGCATCCTTTCCTGCCCCCTCTACTGTGTGGCTGCTTTGGAAACCTGTGCTGTCTGAGAGGTTGGAGGGAGTTTGGGAGAGGTACTTCTTTGCATTTCAGCGTATAGGGTCAGTTTAAGGAGGCAGGGGCAGGTCAGGGCCTTGAAGGGATATTTGTATAACTCTGTTCCTCACAGCTCTTTTTGGGACCCTCTTCTCACTCGGGTAGGAGAAGGCATAGGATAAAGGCTGCCTTCCCTCCCTCCTGGGATTCCCCCTACACAGCATTTTTGAGTTTTAACCTGAATTATCTTGTCTTGATGGGATGACCAGGGATTAGCCATCCATCCATCCATCCATCCTTCCATCCATCCATCCATCCTCATCTTCCAAGCATATAGATCCCTATCTGTATGCATCCATCACCCTATGTATCCATCCACCCATTCCTTCATATTCATTTGCCCATACAGTTTGTTCATCTCCATTCTTCACCATCTGCCTGTATTCATGCAGACATTTAGCTATCCATTCTTAATCCATATTGGGCCATCTGTACATTGCCATACCACCACACACCCATTCCAATCTGTAAATGTCTGTCCGTCCGTCCATTCATCCATCCATCATTTCTTTAGAGCAACCCATCAGCACCACATGACCTAGTGACTAGGTACATTGAGATGGCCATCTCAGGACACTTTAAATCGTATCCTCAGCTC
The DNA here is from genome assembly GCA_030014935.1 of Caiman crocodilus. Lineage (NCBI taxonomy): Eukaryota > Metazoa > Chordata > Crocodylia > Alligatoridae > Caiman > Caiman crocodilus. The sequence continues at coordinate 243,658 of JAGPOW010002397.1, read as the reverse complement.
TGCTGATAACCTGATAGAGGGCCTTAGATAAGTCACTTCTCTGGATCTTTCCTTGCCCCTTGCACCCTTTGTTTGTTTGGCAGGGGTGCTCTCACAGCCTTTGCCTGTGCTGTGCCCAGGAGAAGGGGGATCTGATTTGAGTTAGTGCTTCAGGCACTACTATAATAAGCAGAGAAACTTCTCCCTGTTCTCCTCTGTCCTCTATCCTCTCTGAAGTATTTATCTATTGATCAGTCCTTTCCTCCGAAGCTTACCTATCAAACTTTCCAGCTGAAATCTGTCTGCCTGGGCTCACCTGAGCCTCCATCCCTAGCCTGTCTGTGTCCATCCTCCTCCTCCTGAAGTTGGTTTGAATGGATCCTTTCCTCTGCTGTCTGAGGTAGCCTAACAGTCCATGCACCTAACAGTCCATGCACCCCTGCCTCTGTGGTAAGTATGAATCTACTGAATCTTACTTCCATATCCAGACTTTCAAGTATGAATCTACTGAATCTTACTTCCATATCCAGACTTTCACATTGCATAACTGATGCTAGTCCCCTTCAGCCACATGCTACAATCCCTACCAAGCTCCATTTCAACATTAGCTTGTTTGCCTTCAGTATCCTTACTGGTTAGACACCTTCCAATTTCCAGCCTACGTTTCTTTGCAGCCCATTTCTCCTTCTGCTGACATTGTCCTTCAGATTAGAAAGCTCTTATCTCTCCTTAGCATTCACTTAAGGCACCACCTGTTTATAGAGAGCAAACATGTCTCTACCTATCTTTGTCTTTCTAGGCTAGCAAGCCCAGCTCTTTTACCATATTCTGGCAAGGCAGGCTTTTCAGTCTCTGATCATTCTAGCAGACCCTCTCTGCATGTGGTTAGAAACCAAAAATGTAACTATTTTTGCCTTCCTGGAATGGATGGTTCCATCCATCCTTCCTTCCATCCATCCATCCTTCCATCCATAGGTGGTGCATATATAATTATTTAAAAATAATTCCCAACCTGGGTCTATCTGCCTGCCTCTCTGTCCACCCCTCTCTCCTTCCCTTCCTCCCTCCATCAGTGGTTACATACATATTTATCTGCAAACACACCTCCCAACCTGTGTTCACTTAACCACCAATCCATTCAGGCAGCCATCCAGCTATCCATGGTGTATTTAGGTTTAGCTGTAGGTATCTCCCCACCTGGATCCATCTATCCAACTACCCATCTATCAGTGGTACATAAAGATTTATCCACCAATACCACCCCACCACAGCAACATCTCAGCATCTTTAAGACCCCAGTGTGGGACCCACCCCCATCCAAAGTGAGTCATGAACAGCCCAGAATGACACCATGATGAGGAGACCCAAGGAGTGAGCTCAGGCTGGTTCCTTTTATTTGTGTAGACAATTTTTGGTTGCAGGCATAGAGGTTATTTACAAAAGATCTATTGAACTTGGATAGCAGGAAGGAGGAAGTGCTATAGGGTAAATGCTTCATTTACCAGGGGATTTCTGGACTGAGCGCTGTGCGAACTTCATGGGTAAGCCTTCATGGACAACCATGCAAGTGTAGGACTCTCCACTGTGCCAACTGGTCTTACGAAATCTGAGCTTGCTGAAGATGACGAAGAACTCCCCATCCTTCATGGGACTGGTGGTAATAACAGACTTCTCATCCACCTCAGCATTGTGGTTCTTCATCCACTTCACTGAGATGTCCTCAGGGTAAAAGTTCTTAACCATACAGATGGCACACACATCATCACTGTTCGAGGAAAACTCCTGAGGGTGAGGCTGGAAGACGTAGATCTGAGGCGGAAAGCGTCTACCTTTGAGGAATAGGTGGATGGGAGAAGACATGGGTGAATTATGGATGCCACTTAGCTGGGTTTACATATGGGCAAAGGGTTGGGGTGGGTCACCTCTCCCTTGCTGCTTGAGCATGGAGGGGCTCAAGGCTGGGGACAGGCAGCCAGGGCCCAAGGAAGAGGGTGAGGTCATCTTTTTGTTCCCTGGGGTGGGAGGGAGCTTAGAGTCAGGATTCTCAGTGTGATATATAAGGTGGGGATCTCTTTTAGGTCCTTCCCACCCTCTGTGTCCTGGGCTGGGAAGCTGGGAGTGGGAGGTGACATCTGCCCCAAGAGCCCATTCTCAACTTACCTGGTTTCTTATGGATGCTTCGTATGATGGGGGAGACGATGTCTTTGTGTGTCACCGTGCAGATGTATTCTTCACCACTGGCCCAGTCACCGGCAGAGATAGGCAGGTAGCTCTTGGCAGTGATGGAGCCATCTAGCTTTTCTTCCACCTCCAGAGGTCCGGGGTTGACAGGCATTTGGTTCTTTCGGGACCACTGGACACGGAGTCCCTCCTGGCTGTGCAGCTTGTCCAGTAAGCAGATCAGTGCGGGTGAATCACCTGTGTACAGGTCTGCAGGGCTTGGGGCCTTCAGGTAGACTTGGACTTCATCTTGTTGGCAAATATCTGAGCCTGCTGATGGGGAAAGCCCAGATCAGCTCCTCAGACCCATCATCTCACTCCTCTCTTCTTGGCAGCAGCCCACATCTTTGTCTTACCCACCCTTCCCCTGGACTTTTACACCTCACCCAGCCCAGCCCTGCTAAAGAATACCTGAGCACTTCCGGGCATAGCCCTCTGTTATGGTCCCGAAGTGGTTCACTTTACATGTGTAGGTCTTCCCTTCCAGCCAGTCCTGCTGGGAGATAACGGCCTTGCTGGTGGTGTAGAAGGTATAGCTGCCATCTTCCTTCTTGGGGTCTTCAGTGGTGTGGGTTATTCTATGTGTGGTACCATCCACCAGCCACTGCACCCCCACAGCTTTGGGGTAGAAGCCCTTGATTATGCACAGAAGTTCAATATTGCTATCACTCTTGGCACTGCAGGACGAGTGGAGCACTTGGACTGTGGGCTCTCGGGTTGGCCTGATAGGACAGCCTGTTGGATATGAGCACAGGAGTGTTAGCAACTGTGGAGTCCCCTGACTTTTCTCCATGGGGTGCTGTGTCTCCTGCTGGACCCCCATACCACTTCTCACACCCTCTCACCCCTTACTAAGGCCCCTGCCCTAGTCCCCACAGCATGGTACCCCATCCTCAATTTGACATTTTCTGTCTTTTGATTTCCACTCATTCTTTCCTGGATGGTATTTATTTAAACATTTCTATCTGTCTTGCCCCATCCATCCATCCATCCATCCATCCATCCATCCATCCCCACTAGTTGGCAGTACCAGTAGGTTAGTACAGTATCTTTTCTTTCTGCGGCAAACTAATGAAGGGAACTTGAGAGATACCAGTCGTGAGGAAACTCCCCCAGGCCTCTGTCCCTACCTTTGACTTGCGTGGTGATGTGGGACCTGGTTGACTGGTGATCCACTGTGCAGATGTAGGTCTGGGTGGCTGCACTCGTGGCTGGGACAGAGATCTGGCTGCTCACGCTGTAGAGCCCCCTGGCATCCAAAATTGGAGGGAAGGTTATGGAAGAAGAGGCATAATTGGACCACTGCACTGAGACGGGTTCTGGAAAGAAGCCAGTGATCAGACAGCCCAGGACGACCTCAGCAGAGTTGGTGGGGCCGTTGCAGCAGGGACCCAGGGGGAAGACGGTTGGGCTTGTGGGGCTCACTGAAAGGGAAGAGAGAGCAAGAGAGTGAAGGAGCGATCCTGTGGATCCCCTGGTTCCCTGAAGCAGCCCCCCTTAGTGCTATTGTTGGGAACTGAGGCAAACCCTGACTGTGAGGGAACCAGTAGGTGCCAGTAGCTTGGGCTTTTCATCCCCACCCCCATTTTCACACCTACGTCATTCCCAGCGTGCACATTTGCCCCTCTCATCGTCCCACCAAGCTGCCTGCGTTGTGCACCCTACTGATGGCACATCCCACTTTTCTCTGATCCTTTGGGCCACTCTTCTCTCACCCTTCACATCCCGTCCATGCCCCTCCTCCACGGACTGGTTTTGATTCATCAGCCCAATTCACAGTGGAAGTTGTGGCTGTCAGGGATGAGGTGAGTGAGGGTGATGGGACGAGGCGATTGTGGGTGGGGTGAGGGCACAGAGAACCATCCTTCCTCAAAACACAGTGCCCAGCTGGTTTCCAATTAACCAGCCTAGCTAGACTCTGTCTCATTCGTTTCCTCACAGACCCGGCGGAAGATCTAGTGAGACACTTCCCTAAAGCCCCAGTTGAGACCAGCTCCCATGGACTTCAATATCTGGGAGAGTGCAGGGGTCTGGGGCTGAGGGGGTCGCAGTCCCAACAAGAGTCAAGTGCTCAGGAGAGGGGTCTCAAAGCGTCTGGAGCTGAGTGCCCTGGAGTCTAAAGAGATGCGAGTGACGTGTGTCATCTCTGAACTGGCAGGCGGCTCAATAGCAACTGCTATTTGTCTTTGGCCCCCTGGGGCCGAGCTCCAGCTCGGCAAGCACGGGCCCTGCAGGCTGCCCTGGCGCAGAACTGGTGAGGGAAGACCGAGGCCGCCCTGGGAGAGGGGCCCACATGCCAGACGAGTTCGGGGCTCGGCACCTGCCAGGTGAGATGCCAAGGGGGATGTTTTGATGGCGCTTAGAGGTGGCTCAGCAGCAAGCAGGCGCAGTTGGACCAGAGGGAAGAGACTGGGAAACCTTTCGGGGATAAACTCCGCTATGAGCTCCCTCCCAGTCTGCCGCTTCCTGCCCTAGCAGCCCACCGCACTCTGGACCTGAAGACCCCTCCTCCCTCCAGCCCTACTCGTGCCTGTCACTCCTGACCTGACTCCTGCCCCCCAGCCATGCCGGTGCCCCTCACTCCGGCCTTGCAGCCCCTTGCAGCCCGTAGCCCTATCAGTGCCCCTCGCTCCCGAGCTGCTGACCCTTGACCAACACCTCTGCTGTTCTCCTTTGCTTTCTACCCAAAGCACGTGGCCATCCCAGCGTCTGGCAAACCCCTCTGTCCCCACTGTGCTGGTGGCCCTCACTCCTCACTTGCAGTCCTCTGTCCCCAGCAAGCTGGGGCCCCTCACTCCCAACCCTAGTCTGCCGCCCAGCCTGTCCCTTTCAATGCCCCTCACTCCTGACACACAAGCCCCCGCACCCCAGCTCTGGGGTCCCTGCACCCCAGCTCTGCTTGTGCCCTTCGCTCCCAGCCCCCAGCCCCTGCAAACTCAGCCATGAGTGCCCATTCTTACAGCTTTGTCGGTGCCCCCGAATACCGACCATTTGCCTCCTGCTGTCCTAGCCCTAAAGTCTGGACCCTCAGGCAGAGATGTCTCTCACACCCTCTACTAGCCCTAAATATAGCCCCCTCGTTTTTCTAGTGCCCTTCACTCCTGCCCCATAGCCCAGTGCTGGACTCACCCCTCACCTGCAGCTGCTTGCTGTTCTAGCCCTTATTTCTTCCTTCCTCGCTCTGTGGATGCCTCTACCTCCTGACCCACACCCCCTGCCAATCCATTGCTTTCTTCCAGCAGTCTGTTGCTGCTCTCACTCCTGCCCTGCAGCCCTCTGCCACCCCAGTCCTGGGTTTGCCCCCTATCATTTATGTTGATGCCCCTTCTGACCAGCAAAGCCCTGTTAACCAGGGCGGGACTCGTCCTCACAGCTCTGCTCATGCCCCTCACCCCAGCCCCCATCCCCCTGCTGCCCCCAGCCCTGTGCTTGCCCTGCCCAGCCCTGCAGGCGCCCCTCACTCCTGAGCCACAGTCTCTTGTCTCTGCAGTCCTGGGGACCCTCCAACCATGCCAGGGTCTCTCACCCCCAACTCACAACCCCCAGTTAATCCAGCCCTGGGTTCCCCAAGCTTTGTAGGTGCATCCACAGTCCCTCGATAGCTCAGTGCTAGGACCACCTGGACACCTTTGCTGGTGCCCATAAAGCCTGCCCCTCTTTCCCTGTTGCCCTAGCCATAAACTCTTCCTCCCCCGCTCTGTTGGTGCCCCTTACTCCCAACCCACAGCTCCCTGCTAGCCCAGCCCTGGGACCATCTCTACAGCTTTGCTAGTCCCTCCCAAACCTGATCCCCAGCCCCCTGCTATCCTAGCCCTGAATTCTGTCTCCCCAGCTCTGCTGGTGCCCCTCACTCTTGTTCCATAGCTCCCTTCTAGGTCATCTTGCTATCCCCCAAAGTCCTCAGGTGCTCCTCAAGCCCAGTCTGCACCCTGCTGCTAACCCAGTGCTAGAACTATCCCTACAGCTCTTCTGGTGCCCCCTCCCCATTGCTGACCTCCACCCCCTGCTGTCCTAGCCCTAAACTCTTTCTCCCTTGCTCTGCTGGTGCCCCTCACTCCCAGCCTGCAGCCCCTGCAGTCCAGTGCTAGGCTCAGCTTCTATCCAGTCTGCCAGTGCCCCTCATTCCTCACCTGCAGCCCCCTGCTACCTCAGCACTGGGTTTCACCAAGCTCTGCAGGCTCCCGACCCACAGCCCCACTTCTGAGCCAACCCTGGGACCATCCCTACAGCTTTGCTGGTTCCCCACAAGTCCTGGTCCACAGCCCCCTGCTATCCTCACCCCAAATTCTTCCTTCTGAGCTCTTCTGGTGCCTCCCACTCTCTTTCCATAGCCCCATGCTAGGCCAGCTTGGTGTCCCCCAAGATCCTCAGGTGCTTCTCAAGCACAGCTTGGACCCCACTGCTAGCCCAGTGCTAGAAATATCCCTACAGCTGTGCTGGTGCCCCCCCATTGCTGACCCCTGGCACCTGCTGTCCTAGCTCTAAACCCTTCCTCCCCAGCTCTGCTAGTGCTCCTCACTCCCGACCTGCAGCCTCCTGCTAGCCCAGGCCCCTGCTATCCCTACAGCTCTGCTGGTGCACCCCACTCCTGGCTCGCAGCTTCCTGCTGTCCTAGCCCTAGACTCTTCCTTCCCAGCTCTACTGGTGCCCCTCACTCCCAACCCACAGCTCCCTGTCAGTCCAGTGCTAGGCGCAGCTTCTGCCTTGTCTGCCAGTGCCCCTCACTCCTGATCGGTAGCCCCCTGCTACCTCAGCACTGGGTGCACCCCTTCCCCAGTTTTGCTAGTGCAGCTCCCTTGCTAACCCAACCTTGGGCTTGTCCCAGGTCTGTTGATCCCACCTCCTTCCTGACCCACAGCCCCTGTACTCCAAGCACAGGGTGTCACCAAGCACTGCAGCCCCCAACCCACAGCCCCCTGCCAACCCAGCCCTAGGTCCCCCCAATCCTGGTCCCAGCCCCTGCTATTCTAGCCCCTGCTATCCTAGCCCTGAATTCTTCCTCCCCAGGTCTGCTGGTGCCCTCACTCTCTTCCCATAGCTCCCTGCTAGGTTAGTAGGGGGTCCCCCAGGATCCTCAAGCCCAGTCCACACCCCACTGTTAGCCCCATGCTAGAACTACCCCTACAGCTCTGCTGATACCCCCCGCTGCTGACCCCCAGCCCTCTGCTGTCCTAGCCCTGAATTCTTCCTTCCCAGCTCTGCTGGTGCCCTTCACTCCCAACCTGCAGCCCCTTCGTAGTTCAGCCCTGGGACAAGCCTCACAGCTCTGGTGTTGCCCCTCACTCTCTTTCCACAGTCCCCTGCTAGCCCAGCTCTAGAGCCATTCCTATAGCTTTGCTGGTGCCACCCATTCCTGGCCCACCCCCCCTTGCTATTCTGCCCTGAATTCTTCCTCCCTAGGTCTGCTGGTGCCCCTCACTCCCAGCCTGCAGCCCCCCTGCCAGGCCAGTGCTGGGATAAGCTCCTGCTAGTCTGCCAGTGCCCCCCCTCACTCCTGGTCTGCAGCCCCCTGCTACCTCAAGCCCTGGGCTTCTGCAGCCCTGCTAATGCCCCTCACCCCTGAGCTGCACCTCCCTGCTAGTATAGCCCTGGGACCTTCTCTGCTGCTTTGTTGGTGCCCCTCACTCCCAGCCCATAGCCCCCTGCCCCTGCCCACAGCCTCCCTTAAACAGCCATCCAGAAGTCTGCTGGTTCCCCATACTTCTGACTCCCAACCTCTGCTAGCCCAGCATGAGACCATCCCTACAGCTTTCTGGAGTCCTCCAGTCCTGGTGCTGCAGCCCCCTGCTACCCCATCCCTCCATTCTTCCTCCCCAGCCCTGCTGGTGCCCTTCATTCCTCACCAATAGCCCCTTGGTAGACCAGCCCAGGGTACCTTGAACTCAGCTCTGCCAGTGCCCCTCACTCCAAACGGGCAGCCCTCTACTAGCCCAGCCCTGAGCTCTGCCCAGCTTGGCTGCTTCATTCTCAGTCCTGACCAACAGCCCTGGCACCTCATCCCTGGGCTTCTTCCAGTTCTGCTGATGCATCCCACTCCCTGGCTAGCTGAGCCCCCAGCTTGTCTCCTCCCTAGCTTGCGTGGGCACCTTACTCTTGCCTCCCAGCCCCCTGCTACCAGTGCCCCACAGCTCTTCCAGTGCAGAGCTCAATTCAGGGCTCTTCCAGTGATCCTCAAGACTCATCAACAGGTTCTCTCCTTCCCAGATCTTAGATGCCCACACAGCCTGACCTGTAGCCACCTGCCCCACCAGCCCTGGGATCTCCATAACCCAGCTCTGCCAATGCCCCTCTTGCTCCATTTTGAGCTTCTGCTAGCTCAGCTGTGGGCTCATTCCTACAGATTTGTCGATGTCCCCCCAACCCTGACCAGCAGCCCCCTGCTATCCGATCCCTAAAGTCTCCTGCTCAGCTTTGCTGGTGGCCTGCACTCCTGACCCACAACCCCTGGTAGACCACCTCCATGCTTGCCCCATTAGCTCTGCCGTTGCCCTGACCCAAAACCCCGCATTGCCCCTCAGTCCTGACCCATAGCCCCACCATTCCCCTGAGGTGCCCCTCAGTCCAGACCCACAGCTCGTTGATCTCAGCCCTATTCTTCTCCATTAAGAGTTCTTCTTGTGATCCTCAAGGTTTGCTAGCAGGTCCCTTCCTATCTTCACTGCCCATACATCTCTGCCAGCATCCTTCACTCTCTACAGCAGCTCCCTCCTTTCTTAGCCCTGGTTCCTCTTGCTTATGACCCACCAGTCCTACCACCCATGCTACCACAGATGTGAGCTTTCCTTACTGGTGCTGGTATCCTTCACTCCTGACCCACAGTCCCCTGCTACTCCAACCAGGGCTCCACCTAGTTCTGCTGGTGTCCCTTAGCCTCTGGTAGCTCAGTGAGACGTATCTCACATTGTCTCATTGCTGAGAATGGAGTCCAAGAGTCCTGCACGCCAGTCCCACTTACTGTAACCCAATAGATCTCATGATCCATCCCAGACCCAAAGACTTTCAATCCTTCCCCAGGTCTAACCCCGTTGAACTCCTTCCTTTTAAGACCTGGGAAGAGAACCCAGGAGTCCTGCTGCCCTCCCCTGCCACACACTTCTCTAGAGAGGGTGGCTTCAGCACAGTCAGAGCAAACTCTGCACTCACACGACAGGAAGCAATCGGTAGATGCTTCTCTTCCACTTACTCACCAGTGCATCACTCACGGTGGATTGAAACCCAGAGCCATAGACAGTGGGATCCAGTTCTGGTCTAGGTTTCTTCTGCATCTCTTCTGAAGCATCTTTGCCGATGAAGGGCTGGGAGAAAATGTCCCCCTCAAAATAGCAGTAAGAATACCCTCTCATTGATGACACCACCTCGGGGGAGTTCAGGGCTGAAAAAGGGGAGAAAGAATGAGAAATTTGAGAGATGGGTGTGTTCCCCAAGGGGCTGAAATTGGGGAGAAAAACAACTTAAGGGTTATTTTCATTCCTGCAACTTCCCCTTTTTCGGCCTAAGTTATTTGTGGTTTTCTTTTTTGGCCAGATTTTTGGTCAAGGAGGCTTCAGACCTCAAAAAAAGAGCAATCCTCGGGGGACCTGTGTGCATAACTCTCCACGTGGGAGGATGAATCACGAAACCTCAGCCACAATCCTAGAGTGAGGGATAGAACCCAGGCGTCCTGGCTCCTAGTTCCCCTGCTCCTACTCCAAACCACCAAACTGTTCTCTCTCAGAGCCCGTGGAGAACCCAGGAATCCTAAACAGCCTTTCGCTGTAACCTGCAAGACCCTCGTGCTCCTTCCTAAGCTGGGAGAGAACCCAGGAGCCTTGGGCTCTAGTCCTCCCAAACTATTTCACAGGACCCCATTCTGCTTCCAGAGTCACTGGACTATTTGGGATGATCGGCATTATGGGTTTCAGGTTATACCATACTTATTCATAAACCACGTGCACCCCCCACCCTTTAGATAAGACACGCTGCTTATTTTGGAAGGGCAGAATGAAGAACACGAAAGGTTTTTCCCCTCTTTCTAAGCAAACTGTTCAGAATTAGGTTCTTGTTTAAGTCACACCCTCTGTTTTCAATCATCATTTTCTCAGGAAAAAGAGCAGCATGATGTGTGACTAAATGAGGTGTGTGCATCCTTCCAGACTTCCATGTATCTGACAATTTCTGTTTCTCTCTGATTATTTTTCCTGCAGCTTCTTTGAACGCCCCCTCCGTATACCCCCTGGTCTCCTGCCATGCTGCTGAAAATGGCCATGCTAAGGCAGAGACTATCTTGGCTTGCCTTGTGACTGGCTATAACCCAGAGCCCGTGAATGTCAAGTGGAATTCCGGCAAGGTCACTCAAGGGATCAAGACTTTTCCAGCTGTGAAGAGCCAAAGTGGAGCCTACACCCTGAGCAGCCAGCTCGCCATCCCTTCCAACAGCCCAAGGAGCAGCAGTGGTTACCAGTGCAATGTGGAGCACAGTCCTACAAAATTCTCTGTGTCCAAGACAGTCCCTCTGCCAAGTAAGATGTGCCATGGGGAGGGTGGGATAGAAAGGCTGAGATTTTCCCTTCTCCGATGGGGTTTTGGGATCTGTTACCTTATATGCTGTACCCGCTAGGAGCTCTTGGAAGTTCCACCATGCAGCACTGGACAAATTTGGGTCGTGTCGACAACACAGTTTGGGTCCTGGTAACTTATCACGGCAGAGTCACTTGCAGAACTTGCTTCCAGCCCATTGAGTGAGCAAAGGCTGTCGGGTAGAATTCAACCCCCAGGCAGAAAGTGAAGGCTCATGTAGGGGAATATTGCTTTATGGTGCTGGGATGAATTCGGCACCTGATTCCATTGGGAAGTTAGCATCCAAATCTCTTGGGAGTGTTGGACACTGGTCTTAATTGGCATCTTGGCATCACACTGCCCCCACTCTACAGAGGGCAATGACCACTTCATGCCGTACTCCTCATCCCCAACTTGAGCTCCTTCTAATTGGATGGGTAGAGACACCACAATCACCCTTCCCTTCTGTAGTCATTACTGTGGCCTGTTTGGAAACTACAGCTCCCAGCAGCCTCCAGGCATACAGGGGTTCTGCACCCAGGGCAGATAGATGTACAAGCCAATGGATTGTGGGGACAGATCCCCAGCCAGTGTAATTCAGTTGTGACCCAATGGGGATGTACTGATGTACATAGCAAGAGACTCTGACCTATGTTGTATCATTAGAAACACAGAGTTCTCTCTCAGGGTTTACTTCTGACACAGTGTCATTCCCTGTGGCACCTGCATCCTCCTCAGATAGGAATCATTGAAGGAAAGTCTCCATCAGGCATCCGGATTCCCCAGAGCTTGAGCTCCAGCTTTGCCTTCTGCTACGTACCAGAGAAAACACACGGAGTGCATCTAGACAGTCATTAAAGTGTCACAGCTACTGTGCATTAAGTTTAGTACTTGTATAACTAAGTCCGAAATCAATGTCCAGT
>JAGPOW010002397.1:202633-230339 GCA_030014935.1 Caiman crocodilus | reverse complement strand
CAACTCTTCCAGAAAGACATCCAGTCTTCCCTTGTCACTCTGGGATGGAGAACCCATGACTTCCCTTAGCCGCTGCTGGTAAGGGTTTCCTTCCAAAATAAATCTCACATTGGTTTTTGTTGTTTCCCTCTCTATTTCATGACAGAGCCTTAATGGCTTGAATTTATAACTCTGGAAGTTACTTGTGTATTTTGTGATCTTCTAAACCACTTGAAGGACTTAAAAGTCGCAGGGTAAGGTTTTGGGTTCAGCCAGTTTAGGTACTTTCAGTATTCTCACCCATTTTTTACTAATGTGCTTCCAATCCCCCGGATTGAAAAGTCAAGGAATTTGAAAAAATTACCCTCTGCCAGAAGGCAGAATCATTTTTATTTGACTTCTGGGCTATAAATCTGGAGGAAAGAGCAACTGCCATTCTATTTCCTTTCAACTACCACGGAGAGTCCCAGGTATTCACCTGACTCCCAGAGCTGGAGATGGAAAGGAAAACCAGCACATAGAGCTGAATAAATGTTCCCAGAATTGGCCATCTTGGTATGCTCCCAAATGAGGCTAAGAGGAAACTCACTCCGTCTTCAGGAGAGAAATTAGCTTCATCTTGCATCTTGATCCCTTCCAGCCCATCCAGCCCAGGCGCCTACTGTCTCAGCCACCATTCTCAGCCAAGACCGAGCTGAAGCTTTGGGGAAGAATGATTCTGTCACGATCCTCTGTGATGTCAAGGGATTCTTCCCACAAGAGATCAGCCTGCACTGGGAGCACAAAGGCACCAACGTGTCCCCATCTCTGTATTCCCATGGGCCCATCACTAGGGATGGCCAGACATTCTCCACTCACAGCCTCCTGCGGGTGCCCAGACCAGAAGGCGAACTTACTGCGGTTTCTGACTACTACTGTGTGGTGTTGCATGTAAAGCTGGTTCATAACTTGACGGTGAAAGCAGAGCTTAGTGAAGGTGAGTTTGAGCATCAAATGAGGAAGGAAGGGGCAGTGCATGCGGTCCCAGAACTGCCTGCAACCCCGATGCCCCATGGGGCGACGCAGGGATGTTCCCTTGCTTCCCAGTTGCCATGGTTTCCATCAGTCCACCAGACACTCAGTTTCCTCTTGAGAATTGGGCACTAATTCCCTTTGGCAGCTTGGAAAGCTTCCCCTTCACCCTTCATAGTCCAGGGTGAAAAGCCACTGATGGGAGTAAAATAAAATTGGCACTGCCTTGAGTTGTAGGGGGAGGGCGCAGGATTGCACCCAGCCACTGGAGGTTAAGATTGTCAGTTCTGGCTGGGGGATTTAATTCATTCCAAGACAAAGCAGGCAGCTTAACCACTCCATGGTGTTTGGCAGTTTTACCTGCCCTTCTTGATGCTGTGTAAGGTAAAGATCTCACTCAGTGGGGGGATGGGTGCCCAGAACGCCAAGAAACAACCCTATGCCCCGTTCTCACCCCACTTACATCCAATTCACCCTGTAATGTCTTTTGAAAACATCTCCCTGTGCTCTTCACCCCTTGAGCTTCTGGCTCATTGGTTTCCATCTTCAGCCACTCAGCCCAGGTTTCAATGCCTCCCAACCAGGTGCCTGCAAGGCCCCCCAGATAGAAGTCTTTCTCTTGCCTCCATCCCTGGAGGATCTCTACATATCCCAGAATGCCACCATCACTTGCTTGGTGACCAACATGGAGACCATAACCAACTTGGAGATCTCCTGGAGCCGGGGAAGTGAGGGGCCCTTGGATTTTGTGTCCAGGGAGCCAGTTCTGGAAGGAAACAGCAGCTACAGTGTATCCAGCATCCTGCAGGTGTGTCTGGAGGAGTGGAAGTCAGGGGAAGAATTCACCTGTACAGTGAAGCACCAGGATATCCCATCGGCTATCACCAAAACAGTGCACAAGAGTCACGGTATGAATGTAACCTTAATTGTATGGGGCAACACTCTGGTCCATCCCTGTGATGGGGGGATTGACTGGCCAAAGCGGATGGAGTCTGGGATAATAGGCATTGCCCCTTCAGTGAGTGGGGGCTTGAGGACACCTACATGTCAGTGGGACATACTTTTCCAAACAGATGCAGGAGAATAAAATGTGCAAATGTCAATGCAAGAGGTGGACAGAAGGTCAGAACTCCTGCATGTCACCACAGACCTGGTGTCAGACAATGATCAGGACATAGGCTTTTTGGGGCTTGACCCTAGAGGGCCACAACTCAGGGGATCAGGACCAGACAAGATCCAGAGTAGAGTCATGAGTTGGGGGATCAGTAGAAGGTGGGGCTGGAAGCTGAGGTCCCTAAAGAAGAAAGATATAAGGGGTCAGTATGGTAGAAGTATGTTTTGGGTGAGGGGTCAGGAGAAGGAAGCAGGGATTCAGAGTGGAGGCACTGGTCTGTGAGTCTGGAATAGGCAGCTGTGTCTGTAAGGGACTGAGATGGAGTGATCACTCAACTGAAGACATGAGCCAGAAGCTGGCTGTCCCAAGACAGGGGTCAAGAGCAAGGAGGGAAGGTCAGGCGCAATCAGTCAGTAGGCAGGAATCAGGAATTGGGAAACTAGGAACAGGGAGTCAGAAGCCCAAAGCATCTGTCCTGCTGAGTAGCCTGCTGCGCACTAAATAGCTGATGCTTATAAGGAGGAAGATAGACTCATCCATGCAGGTAACCAAAGACAGATAAAGGTAGTTAGGTCATGACCAGGTAGTTAGAGCCAGCTGAGACTAGTTAGCCTATATTCTGCCTTGACACATGGGATAAGACTGGGTTTTACTGGGGGAAGCAGAATTCCTGGGTATCTCCTGTTCTGGGTTGGGATTAGACTGCAGTGATTCAGACCATGGTAGGCCGACTCCTTTGTCTTATACTCAGCTCTAAGCTAGGTGAGGATTGGTCAGGTTTTAGACGCTTGCATTCCTGGGTTCCATTGCTCCGCATTAACACTTCACAATGTCTGGGTGGCAGATGCTCCCATCCGGGCTCCTTCAGTCTATATCTATCCTCCTTCTGCCGACGAGCTGGCTCTCCAGGAATCAGCCACCATAACTTGCCTGGCCAAGAGCTTCCGCCCCAGAGACATCCTAGTGATGTGGACCCAGCAGGACCAGCCCATGGACCGGCAAGCCTTCACCAACATTGGCCCCTTTCAGGAAGTGGGGAAGGAGGGTGAGGAGAAGAGCTACTTCATCTACAGCACGCTCAGCATCCCAGCATCAGAGTGGAAGCGGGGAGACACATTTGCCTGCGTGGTGGGCCACGAAGGCCTCCCGATGACCTTCATCCACAAGAGTGTGGACAAAGCCACTGGTAAACCCACTGCTGTCAACATCTCTGTGGTCTTGTCTGACACTGACGTCACCTGCTCTTGAGGAAGGAAGTGTCTGCGCCTCTTGTGTGTCTGTGGGTCTTTGTTGCCTTTGTGTGAAGCTGGGGGAGCTCTGATGAAAGGAGCTTGGATATATGTGGAATATGTCCAAATAAAAATGTAGCACATGCAAACTTTGTTTTTTATGGGTTGTCTTCTGGTTGGATCTCACATTCTCTCTTTCATATCCATCCTTTTCTTCTGCACAATCTGTTGCTCATGGCTTCTGTTCCAGTATTATTAGTGGGTGACATGTAATGCCCGATGAATTCAAATGAGAATGGAAGCACAATTTTGGGAATAAAACCATTGGGAAGAGCAGCTGAGGAAAGTGGAGGGTACTCTATCCTTGAGCTCTTGGGTTCAAGACTGGACTAAGTCTTTTCTGGAAATAGCTGTATTTCAAGACGAGTGATTGGGTGAAATTTTAAGGTCTGTGTCATAGGGGAGGTCACATTCAAAGATATTTTTTGCCTGTATGTCTATGAATGCATCATGTATGGTTTCTGTGGCAAGGCTTCCAACTTACCATATTTCCTGGCATATCATATGCACTGTTCCTGCCTCAGATCAGCCCTCCTAAATTGGAGTTCATGTTTTAAGTAGGGAAGCTGATTTTTTTTGCTGGAATAAGAGCATGAATATAGTGTGTTGCAAAATGGCTGCCAGAGCTGCTTTTTTAGCAAGCAAGCAAGCAAGCAAGCAAGCAAGCAAGCAGGAGTGGAAGAAGCCCAGCGTTAACCCTGCCACAGCCACTTTCAGCTTGCTAGCTGGGAAAGATGCTTGCATCTCTGTTGCAACACAGCCTCCATTAGAAAGCCAGCTCTAGGCCATGACCCTGGAAAAATCTTTTGTACATTCTGCCTTGCAAGAACAAGGGGATTGTCTTATTTGGGGGCATGTGGTATGTGAGACAATGTGGTAATAGTCACCCATGCATCTTTGGGTGCTCCAGCAACTGGGTTGACAAGTGCCCCACCAATAAGACCTGAAGCATTTTGTTCCATGCAGTCCATTTCTCCAGTGGAAACAGTGTGAGTGGGCCCAATTAGACCTGGTATCAGTGGGATTTGCATGAAGATATGGATTTTCGTGCCTTGGTGGGTTCCAGAGAGTGAAACACTTATAGGGTGCTGAACAGATTAAATATAACTGCCACTGAGTGCTCAGAAGGTGGTGGTGGGGGGGTCTTTGGATACCAGGTCCTCAGATTCAAAGGTGAAGGTGGGTTCTGAAACCTGTAAAGTCTGGCTTTGATGAAGGGCTCGATGGAAAAATTCCCAGGTGCGATTCTTTGGCCTGAGTGGTGGAAAAAGTGAGTTTAGATAATCACAATGAGTCCTTATGGCTCAAAAACCTCAGCCTAGGGGGCACTAGAGACCGGGCGAGGTCCAAGACCCTCGAAGGCCCCGTCTCATCACAGGTCCAGTTTTGTCTACATTCCCAGTCCTCATATGTGTTACTAAGTGTCCATGCCTGGGACCCATTGTACAGTGACAGTCCTTTGAGCGGTGCTACGTGGGATCTGAATTTGAGGGGCTCTAATGCCATTTTCCAGTGGGGATAAGGCCTGGTCCATATCACACATGCATGACACAGGGAATGATGTACCATGGAAGCTGATGGATCTCACAGATTGATTCCTAAGGCAACCCACACTGATAGCAAGTGAAAGAGTCTCCTATTGGGCAGTGCCATAGAATCACAGAAAATAGGGCCAGAATAGACCTTAGGAGGTCTCATCTAGCCTAAACCCCTACTCAAGGCAGGATCATCCTTGTGTAAACCATCTTATACCAGTGTTTGTCTAGCCTGCTCTTAAGAACTGCCCAGGATGAGATTCCACAACCTCTCTAGGTGGTCTCTTCCCCTACTTAACCATGCTCATAGTGAGAAAGTTTTTCCCTAAATCTCCAAAGTAAGCCTCCCTTGCTGGAATTTAAGAACATTACTTCTTGTCCTGTTTCCTGTTGCCACAGAAAACAGACTATCACCACCCCCTTTGGAAACACTCTTTAAATATTTTAAGACTGGTATCTAATTTTTCTTCAGTTCTCTTTGCCAAATGAAATTATCCCAGCTTTCTGACCCTTCCTCATAGGTCATATTTCCTAGATCTCAAATCATTATTGGTGCTCTTCACTCTACTCTTTTATTTTGTCCAGGGTTTTCTTGTAGTATGGTGCTCTAAATGGGACACCTCACTTCAGGCAAAGACTCAGCAGTACGGAAGAGAGGGGAAGAGTCACTTCCTTTGACTTGCAAGTGACACCTTTGTTAACACAACTCAATGTACTATTGGGTTTTTTTGACAACAAGAACACAATGTAGACTCACATAAAGCTTGCAGTCCCCTATAATTCCCAGGTCCTTTTCTTCTGTACTTCAGCCAAGCCATCCATTCCCAAACCTGTATTTGTGCACTTGATTGTTTCATCCTAAATGAAGGGACTTTGTACTTGTCTTGACTGAATTTCTTTTAATTAATTTTTGGACCATTTTTTCTCATTTATCAAGGTCATTCTGACTTCTGCTTCTATTTTCCAAAGTGTCTAGAATTTCACTCAGTGTCAGTTGATCTGCAAATTTACCAGTTGTGCACTCAATTTCATCTTCCAAATTGTTAGTTAAGATATTGAACAGCACCAGACTCCTGGCAGGCCCCTAGAGAATATGTTTGCTATTTCTTTCCAGTTAGACATTGATGATGGCACATTGAGTACCATAATCCAACCAATTATATATCCACCTTATGGTACTTTTATCTAGACTCCATTTCCACAGCTTACTAGTGAGACTGTCATGGTCAACAGGGTAAAAGCCTTACTAAAATCAAGGTTTTGAATATCTGTTGTTTTTAACTCCAGCCACCTTGCTGAAGAAGGAAATCAGGTTCATTAAGATTGGTTTGCTTTTGACTAATCCATGTTGGCTTTACCCAATCACCCTGTTATCCTCTTGCTGCTTAGAAATAGATTCCTTTATGCCATGCTCAATAGTCTTTCCAGGTAATGACATCAGATTGCCTGGTCTGTAATTCTGCAAATCCTCTTTCTTTGAGCTGGGCACTGTATTTACTTTTTTCAGTCATCTGGGACCTCATTTTGCCCTTCCGGAGAGTATTCAATGGCTCTGCATGTGTTATGGGTTAGGTAAATTAAGAACTGCCAGCTCAGCTCCCAAGAGATTAGTGCCCATACCAGAAAAATACAGAAATATAGACTACAGGAGCAGAAGAAACCTCCTTCCAGTCCTTCCTGTGCCAGCTAAGTCATGCAATACTCTTTGTACCCCTAGCAAGCTTCATGTGATAGGCAATTAATCTTTCTGTTTCTATACTCTTGTTGGGAAGCCATTCCAGAGCTTCACTCTTTGCTAGTTAGGAACCTTCCTCAAATATTCAACCTACATTTATTCATGGACAGTTCTTACCCACCTCCTGTTTTTACCCATTTCTGAGAGGAGTTTCTATGGCTGGGCATGCTAGAGGGGAGAGATCTTAGTTCGGGTTTCTGGTCTCTGAGTGGCTCACACTAGTGGTGACTTGGAAGGTATTTCCAGTTGTTCGATGTGCATGACTTGACTGAATTACTTGGTTGGGAGGAGGGGGCACCCCATTTCCTAGTCTGGGTCATAGTTGGGTTGGCAATATTTTAAGGTGAAGGGGTTTATATTGGACAGGGATCTTTAGAGAAATATAGAGTATTGGAGTCTGGTGTTTTCCCAGTAGCCTTGGCATGAACACCCATGGGATCCCAAGGGGATAAAGAAGAGGACTCTCTAACTGGCTTATTTATCTTGTCCCCAGATCTCCTATTTGGGGTTTTGAACCAAGGAGTTTATGTTGAAAGAGGAGAAGAAGATCTTGATCATTTCTGGACAACCATTGCCTTCATCTCTCTCTTCCTACTCAGCCTCTTCTATGGTGCTGGAGTCACAGTGTTTAAGGTATTAAAATTCAGCATCAAGATCCAGTGATCTGTACCCCATGCTGATCCATCCATATCCAATGATGAACAGTTGGTTTTTCACCATCAACCATCCATAGGAAGCCATCAGTACTTAATTATCAGCCCTCCACCTGATTACTAGGTCATCACGACACTCACAGCCATTGGCTTTCCACATACCATAACCATTAATCAATGAATGATATTTATCATTAATCGCCAATTAGTCAAGATTTAGCTCCTATCGAGAAACAATGATCAGTGATACCTAATTAATGAGCAAGCATCAGTGTTGATGGGGCAATGGTAAATCACAAGAATCATTAACAGAGTGTCACTTATAATTTACAGTTAATGATGATGACTTGATAATGAACAATCAGTTATTAAAATCAATACGAATACCAAATAGCTCATAATCATCAATATGTTATTATTAATCAATAAACTCTCATCAGGGAGTAATAGTAAATAGGCAGTGGTCAAGATGAGAGATCAGTTCCATAAAACCCACTCAGTACAATGATAACAGACTCACCCCTCTGTTTTCTGCCTCTCCCAGGTTCAATAACTGCTGGTCTCCAGGCATGATAGGAGGTGGTTGATCCTCGCGGTTCATCTTCATCAGGTTCACCCATCCTCAGTCTCCTCCTGTCTCCTTCCTTGTCTCCAGACTCCTTGAGGAAGGACAGCTCCTCGGCAGCTTATGAAATACAGTGGCAGCTACTAATGTTTTTGTAAACTCCAGAGCTTGGACACAAACTCTATGCATTCACAGAAGAGCTTGTATTCAGCTCCACAGTCCTCCAGGCAGGCCTGGTCTGATGGTAGAGACTGGATTTTCTATTGCCTATTCATTCTGCATCTCCCACTTGGGTCAAACTGGAGTCTGTGAAGGGAGATGAGTCTCTCCTCTGTTCTATTGCTTGATGGTTGAATTCTATGGCCATTCATCTTTGTGCCAAAATAAATGCACTGAAAACTAAGCATTGCCCCTCAGGGTGGTTTGTAGAGTGGAACCCCATAAGAGCTCTTTTTAAACAGTTTGCTCTTTCCCTTTTTCTCAGCCCTCTGGTATCTTTCTGTCCATCACTCCATCTACATGTATGGAGATTTGTCTCTCTAATCTAGGGATCCCTCCATCTTCAAGCATCTCTTCTTCTTTTTATACCCCTTCACACATGTGGATCTTTCTCCCTCTCCATCCACCCATCCAACCCTTTAGATACCCAGCCATCCTTCCACTCATTGTCATACATGCCTTTATATGCTTCCATTCAGTCTATCAGTCCCTGTACATATCTTACTAGGTATCATACTCAGGAGACAATCATAAACCCATCCACCCATCCACCCCAATTTCTCTCCCTCTTCCCTCATTAGATTCACTCTACCTGATCCAGAACTCTCTCCCATCTTCCTTTACATGGGCATTGTATTCACCCAGGGGTATTTCTGACATAGTCAATGCCCTTTCAGACCCTTTTTGCTGCCCCATGGAATCTGAAGGACAGAACCTGAGTGCTCTGGGTCTATCATCTGGCCCATAAGGCACATTGAGGTCCTTCACGGGAGACCTCACAGTCTCTGTCCCATGTCTAGCAACACCCTCTACTTTATCTGTGCTGCCCACAAAACACCCAAGGGTTTCTGCAAGAGACAGAGACAATAGTGTACATGAAGCTCAGGCTGAGCATGCATTTATTAACATTCAGTGCAAATGAAAGTCACCAGGAAAACAGCAAGTAAATAAACACACAATATGCAGAGTAAAAGAGAAGGAGCTGGTTCAGATCTGAGGGGAGACTGGATATACTTCAGGGGAGTGGGGAATGGGCTGTAGGAATTCTCTGCTCTCTGGGATGCTGGTTCTGGGCTGGGGTGAGGACCAGCTGGTTCTGGTCAGTGGGGAATAGGACATATGGAGTTTCCTTTTGAGAGGGCACTGGGCAGGGGAATTAAATCTTTTAGTGTGTCAGGGAATGGGACATAGGGTCATTTCCTCTAGCAGAGAAACTGGTTCTAATACAGTCTCAGACTGGAGGGGTGGGACTGGCTGGCCCAGGCAGAAGAGAATGACAAAAGGGATCCTTTCCTCTCTTTTAGGGAATGCTGACTCTGATCTTTGGAGGGGGGATGAAGGAATTTTCTTTCCATGGGGCACTGGCTGGGAGGAAAGTCTGGTTGGACCGTGTTAGGGTTTTTTTCCTCTCTTAAGGCTCAGGTGTGGCCCCAAACTGGGGAACTGGCTGGTATAGGAAGAAGGGGATCAGGTACAAGGCCTCTCTCCTCTAATGGCACTTGCTTCATGCTTTATGTGTAACATGGCTTGGCCAGTCTCCAGCTAGCCCCAGACAGAGTCCTCTTTGGAGAAGAGGGCTGGTAGAGGTGGACATCTTGCAGTGGCAGGGTGCCTGTAGGAGAGCTGGGAGTCCGCCCCG
This sequence comes from Caiman crocodilus, assembly GCA_030014935.1. NCBI lineage: Eukaryota > Metazoa > Chordata > Crocodylia > Alligatoridae > Caiman > Caiman crocodilus. Next base: position 220,600 of record JAGPOW010002397.1, on the reverse strand, counting down.
CTCCTTTCCACATGGGGGATAGAAGTAACCCTTATACTGCATCTTTGATCACGTTTTTGTAGACAGGACCACGTGTCTGCTTGAGCTGCATGACAGTGGAGAAGAGCCACTTCACCTGCAGGGAGCAACAGAATGACAAAGCATGAGTGAAGGGTAATGTTTGGAAGGAGTGACCCTCACCCCTCCCTGAGTCATGGCCATATGGTTTGTCTCTTTCATCCTTTTATTTAAGCATTTGTTCCTTCCCACATCCATCCATGCATGTATGCATCCATCCCCCCACACTCTCACCTTGAACAAGGTCACGGTGGCACTGTAGCACACACTCAGGAGGAAGAGGGTGATGAAAACAGAGATGGTGGCCCAGAGACCATTCAGCTCCCTATCGTCTTCGTCAATGCACAGCTCACCAGACACATCTGCCTCTGTCAGGGGCAAGAAAAAGGACATCACTGCAGATCTGTTGGGTAATGTAATCTCCAACGAGGGGCAAGAGGAAAAACTCAGACTGTGTGTCCAACACGGGCCTCTCTATCCATCTATCCATTATTCCCTCTTTCATTCAAGTAGATATCCTGTCCAAAATCAATTTCAAGATAAAACTCTTCTTCATGTGCCCCTCTTTATAGCTTTCCATTCGCCCATTGACCCAGTTGAACACATTTGAATACTTGCATCTCATAACAATTCCCTCCATTCCTCTTTCTTTCCCATGGACTGGGGTTACTCTACTCTTCCCCACCTCTTTCTATCATGGTGTAAAGGTTTGGAGGCATCCAGACTTTATCCAACTTCCGCTATGTGTTTTTGGCTCCAGACAAGTGGAACATGGTCTCAAAACTATCCCGCTTCCTATCCCCTTTGCTGAACGTGCCTTTGGGTGGGGTCACTGCTCCCCTTTCAGACCTCTGTCCTATCCTGATCATTCACTCCAAAGCCTTGTCCTGAGCAGAGACAATTTTTTAGACCCAGCTCCATAGCATCAGACTGACCTAAGGGTGAAGGGGCTGTATGAGATCTGGGTTCAGTCCGTGCCTTTGCCACCCACTTGGGGAGCCACATTGCACCATCACTGAGTCTCTCTATACCTTGGCTCACTATGGGTGATGGGGGATAAAAGATTTGTCCATGCCTCCCCAGGAGGTCAAGTCCACTGGAGTCTAGGAGATGCTGGGATGCTGCTGTGTTGTGAGAAGGTCCTTCAATACACTAAGATGGATGGTTTCCAATCAGCTGTCACTAAATTCCTAATTCCAGTGCATCTCTCCAAACAAGACCCCTTCTGCATGGGATGCAGCCGGCTCTGGCGTGGAGCATGGAGAGAGCTGATATACAGAGTCTGTGTTCAATGCTGAGATGCAGGTGCCCTTTCAACCAGACCTGCCAGTCCTCATTGAGCAGGCAGGGAGGCAGGCAGTATCCAGAAGGGGTCTACACGCTGGGAGTGGAGTAGCAGGGGGCTTAGGAAGGGGCAGTCACCCCTTTCAGTCAGTGCTGGCCCCAGTGCAAGGCATGTGGTTACACAGCCACGGCCTTGCATTCCTGTAGTGGCTGAGTTATGGGGTACACATTGTGCCCATACCCCACTCCCAAGATGGCAGCCTCTTGGTGATGAGAGGGAAGGGGAGGACCTTTGTAGTGATGGAGAGTTTGATCTTGTGAGATCCTTTCCAGCCCTAATGTCTATGAACTCTATGACAACAGGGTGTGTAGAACTCTAGGAGCAAGGCTGTGCATTGGAAAGCAGCTGGCAAGAGTCTGGGAGGCATGCATGTCCACCTCTTCTACTGTGCTTTGTACCAATGCTACACTCACCTAAAATTCCTGCTTCCTTCCCTGTCACCTTTAGCATCTGCTCCAGCTGGCGGATAATAGCTCTAACACTATTGCTACCAGAGATCTCCTGGTGCCCAGGATCCTGATGCTTGAATACGGGTGTGAATCTGGGAGGATGATCTCTCGGACAGGGGAGGAAAAGGGACACACATTGGGATGTCCATTCTCCATTCCTCCCGTCTGGCAGCTCTGTGATGGCACTGCTATAATCAGTTGCTCTCCAGAAGCCCTCTGAGAACCTGCTCCAGGGAACAGCCCTGCCACTGGTCCTAGCTGGTTGCAACCCCTCATAGCTCTAGAGAGACCCACCGGACACAGGGCTTGCTCTCAGGTTTAAGATTAGAACCCTACCCTGAGTGGGAGGATGTTGCCACGGGTTGTTCTATCCCCTCTTCAGTTGCGGGGCTGGTTTGGGAAAGAAGGACTAAATCAGGTCTCGGAGGGTCTTGAAATGCCCTCCGCTCCATGGTATGCTTGCCTGTGATCCTAGGGACCTGGACTTTGTGACCTTTCCAGTGCTATGTTCTGATGAGAGGTTGGAAATTTCCTCGAAGGGCCATATGCTCATCTCTAGGACAAAAGGGAGTTTGGGGTAAAGGCACATAAGGTGCCCCTGCTAGACCCCTAAATTCTATGGGTTTAGCCTCCCTCAACATAAGAAAGCTCTTCCAGAGACATCTTTCTCATGCATCCATTCCTAGACATGCCCATCCGTCTACCCATCCTTTTCCAAATGATAATCATCAAAGGAGCATGGTTCGGTGGCTGGAGTAGTGGACTGGCCTCTGCAGCACATTTCTTGCTATCTACACCTTTACTCCTGGATACTAAGAGTGCAGGTTATCTGTCCATACCGGCATAGGACCATAAGTGTACAAGGTTTCTTTTGGGTCAGAGTCCAATTTCCTCCTGTGACAGGCAGCCAGAACCTATTGTCCTCTTCATAAAACTTGTCAAGTGTCATCTTAATATCAGAGGGGTTTTTGACCTTCAAGGGCAGGAAGTATTCCACAGAACTCCATTCCTCTGATGACTAGAGATCTTGTGCTTTCCAGCCTTCCTTCCTTCATAGCCTATTCAAATACATTTGTTCTTCTACCAACATAATTGTCTTTCTCTCTGGAGTTCCCTCATTTCCTGCCTTTATAGGTACTAGTTATGTTCCTTCTATGCCTTTACCTGGCCTGACAAATCAAGCTCTTTTGGCCTCTGTTGCTAAGGTTAGCTCTCCATTTTCATCATCGTCCTAGTAGCCTTTCTCTCCACATGTTTAAAAACCACATCTCCTGCTATCTGTTCTTTTAAAGCATGTCTCTCTTCTGCCTTGCCTCTGAGGCATGTGTTTATGTCTCATAAACGTATCTATCCATCCATCCATCCATGGTTCATGTAGGTGGAAAGGTTATGGGAATCAGCACCCCGCCAGTACAGCATCTCAGCACCTCCCAGACCCCAATCCAGGACTCATCCCCACCTGGGCAAGTCAAAAACAACCCCCAATGACACCAAAATGAGGAGACCCAAAGAATGAGCTCAGGCTGGTTCATTTTATTTATCCATATTAATGATTTGGTTGCAGGCACAGAGGTTATTTACAGAATGTTCTACAAGGCTAGTGAGCAGGAGGAGGAGGTGCCACAGGGTGGCTTCATTTACCAGGCGATTTCTGGACTGAGCGCTGGGTGAACTTCATAGGGAGACTTTCATGGATGATCATGCAGGTAAAGGTTATTCCGCTATTCCAGATCTCCCTGCTAACAGGTAAAATGCTGGACATGGAGTATGAGTCCTTGGCTGGCTCTTTAACGACTGGAAAGACCACGTACTGCTTCTCATCTACGGCAACATGGTTCTGCATCCACTGTATGGAGATCTCCTTGGGCTCGAAGTCATGGGCCATGCAGGTGAGTAAGAGAGGATCTTCGTTGTTTGTGAGCGCATCTTGGTGCGGGGGTGTGACGTAGACTTTTGGGGCCTGCCGTTTGCCTTTGGGGAGGGGAAGAGGAAAAGAGGAGAGCTGGTGAACCCTTTTGGTCTCATTTGGGTTCACTGGTGACAGGGGGGACAAGGACATAGAGAGATCTGTCTCATTTCCCTGCTGCCCTGAGGATGGAGAGTCTCAGAGCTAGGAGTGGGAGAAGGGGTGGGAGTTTTCCCTCCTTTGCCTTGGTGGGCAAAGGGGAAGGAAATTACCATATTTTGTTGCACACAATACATCCCACAACAAGGACACCCACTTTTATTTTGAAAGGCAGAATGAAGAAAAAAAGACCTTGAAAATTCTGGTAAGTAGCATTAAGTAACTACGTAGCAGTAGCTAGGGAGACCTGCAGGTTCCTTGCGGAGCTCCTGCAGTCTTACTTTTGCTTTCCACCAGCAGACATATAAACAACAGAAACTGCCATTGCCATATTTCCTTGTTTATAACACTCATAATCCACAGACCCCTGCATCTGAAAGCTTGTTTAATTGTCTTCCAACTACATAGCTGGTCCAATAGAAGAAAATATGGCAGGCAGAAGTCGGTGGAGGAGAGTGTTCTCATGGTGGAAAGCAGGTGGGGAGTGAGGGTGTAGGGGTCTTCTGAATGGAGCCTATTTGTCTGCTGCGAGAGCGGCTCTGATCAAGGAAGAAGCCTTGCTTACCTTCTTTCCTGGCGATGTGCTTCCTCACAGGTGTAGGAAAATCGTTATGTTCCACTGTGCAGAAGAATTTCTCCTTTGAATCCCAGTCTTGGGTGTGGATGCCCAGGTGGCTGACGGCAGTGTAGGTGCCATCGAACTCCTCTGTCAACTCCAGGGGGTCAGGGGTCACAGACCCTTGCTTCTCTCGGGACCAGATGACCTTAAGCCCCGAGTCGCTAGGCAGGTTGGTGATCTTGCAGGTCACCTTTGGGGTCTGACTCACATACAGGCTTGAGGGGCTTGGGCCAAACATGTAGACTTGGATCGGACCTGAGTGTGGATCGGGGCCTGGGGATGGGACAATCAGGGTAAGCCCTTTGCCCATGCTCTCCATTTCCCTTGAGTCCCATCACTGTGGTTGTATACCCCAGCATCCCTCTTGGGGCACCTCAGCCCATTCCTCCCACACTCCTGGGATCAGGACATCTCCCATCTATATATGGCTCAGTCCCATTCAGCATTACCTTGGCATCTCCGGGCATGGGCTTGCACCAGGGTCCCACTCGCATGGTGATTCACGCGGCATGTATAGGTCTTCCCCTCTATCCATTCTTCCTCGGTGACATTGGCTCGACTTTCAAGGCGGTAGGTGTGGTCTTCATCCCGGTGGGTGTTGCCATCGGTATAGACAACATGCCCAGGTTTGCCATCTACCAGCCATTCCACGGTGATTTTGGGAGGAGAGTAACCAGAGATTATGCACACCAGCTGGATGTGCTGCTCACCAGGCCTGATGCTGCAGGAGGAGTGGAGCAACTCGATTTCGGGGGGTGTGACCTTTCTGTCGCAGGCTGGAGACAAAGGGAAGTCAGGGGGGTGAGGTGTCATGCAGCTTCTGATGAGGACTCTGCACTGCTTCCTGAGATGTGCCCCCACTGATGGTGCCCGCCACCCCCAGTGCCAAGGGTGCAAACCATTCTGCTGAGTCCCCTAACACATCACACCACAGATCAGTCCTGTGCCCAGCTCCCTGCAGCATGTGGTCACCCAGTGACTCCCCTCCGATTGCACTGGCTGTGTCTTTCCTCCTAGCCATCCATCCATTCCCCCCTCCCTCCATGCTCACTCTCTCTGTCTCTATTTCCCTACCTCCATCCATAGCTATCTTATCTGTCTCTTGCTTTCTCCATCCATCACCCCCCCATGCTCCCATTCCTCCCATCAGGGTACTCCTGTTAGACAGGTGGCAGCAGTGGGAGGCTTTTATCTCCTGTCCTTGCAGCAGGAACGGAAGACACAAGAGACAATACCCCCCACACCTCCCACCCAAGCCATGCCCGGTCCTGGGGGTTACAGAGGATGACTCCCTGTGGCTCCACTCTTACATTCAACTTCCTTTGTGACTTTAAAGTTGCTTGGCTCATGGATCACAGTGCATTCGTGGGGCACAGTCTGCCCATCTTGCACGATGAGGTGGCTGGCCATGGTATAGAGCCCACTGGAGGAGTCCAGCACTGAAGGGAAGTTCCTGACGTTCTTGGTGAATTTGCCACCATTCCAGTTCACAGAGACGGGCTCAGGGAAGAAGCCAGAGACCAGAGATAGAAAGGATTCGGGACTGGATTGGCCACTGCAGCAGGAGGCCAAGACGAAGAAGTTTGGAGCGGTGGTGGCAGCTGTAAGGTGAGACAAAGCATGTGGTTGAGATCCTGCATCCTCTGAGCCCTCTGTGCTGCCCAAGGCAGCAGAGCAAGCCTAGTGGCAGAATTAGGGCCATGCTGAGCCCCTAGCCTATGGCCCCACCACACAATGCCCCCATTAGCCAGATGGAGAAAGTGCCCACTATTGCTTCCACCCACACATTATCAGTGAAGCAGCTCCCCCACTGTTCACGCACCTCTCCTCCTACTTTCTCATCCTCTCTGCCATTTGCAGCTCCAAATATTTCCCTCCACCACTGCATACCAGCTTCCTACTTATGTCTGCTGGGGTTTTCCCGCTCTGTGCCACCGCTGGGTGCTGCCATTACGCTCACCTTCTGCTCCTTCTCTAGCACGGGCTCTTACCTTCCAGCTCCTAGCTGTGCCCTTCCTCCCAATGGCAAGCTCTGAGGTGAATTCAGGCTGATTATAGGCCAAGACCTCACCATTTTTGGGCCCTGGACGCCCTGTTGCCCTTACAAACAATTGGAGTTTCACTTGGAAATCCCCTACAAAGCCATCTTAGCTGGAGCAGAATATCAGGAGGGTTTTTTTGTCTTAGGGTACTAAATAGTGATTGCTCTCTCTTTAAGCTGTAAGGCCAAGGTTGTTGTCACTTTTTTGCTGGGTACCACCAAGAGTCCTCCTCCTCCTCCTCACCACCGAGGTCCAGTAAGTGATGGACCTGCAAAGATCCTCCCTCCCCCCCATCTGAGATAAGGTCCTGCAGACATGCAGGGCAGTTCCAAGACAACCTCCTCCAGACAAATACCAGGACATCTCCTGTGCTGTTCACAGTACAGACACAGTTGCTACCCTCCCATAATATATAATCAAGGCAGACTGAGGAACTGGGGGAACTGAGGCATCAGGGCAAGGGGACCTGATCAATAGCATATGACAGGTTGATGGCTGAGCCCAGAACTGGACCCAGCTGTCCTGAGTCTTGGGTTGCGCTATCCCCTGGGCTGGCTGGTCCTTTTATGCTGTGATGAGCTGACATGGATTGCCTAGAGTGGAAGGTTGCCCCCAGTTATGTGGGCTGGCTGATTTCTGAGGAAGTGAAGGGACTTTGGTGCTGACCTGCTCTGAAACTCCCCTGGAAACCCCCTCCCCAGCTGCCAGCACACTTTATCACCTACCAACTGAACAACAAGGGTATGTCTTGGGGCTCCAGAGGAGCTCCCAGAACAAGGCATGAAAGGGTGGAAGCACCCCAGTATGAGGAAGGTATCTGGTTTCTTTAGATTAGAGACAGGGTCAAAATGAAGGATGGGAGATGAGGATGAAGGAGCAAGCTGCTGGGGTTGTAATAAGAGCTCTGCTTTGGGAGTGAGGATTAAGAGTGGTGGGTGAAGATGTCAACTTTCAAGATTTCACCACTTTCCACCAACTTTTGCTTTGGGGTTTCTAGCCAATTTCTCATCAGTCAAATCACCTGGATTTCAACCAACTCTGATGCCTTTGACAGGTAAGATTGGGGAAGGGACCTTGGTTCAAACCAAGGGAATACATTTGCTAAGTTGCCTGATAATGATGGCTGCCTCAGTGTTTTCTAGCCAAGATCTCAGACATGGTGCTCAGAGGGTGAGCGGTTAGGGTTAGCACTGGAGTTAAAAACAAGAGGGTATAACTGCTATTTCTTGTTAGTCATATCTCAGTAGCAATTACAGGCCTTAATTTAGGATCAGAGGCCCAGAGTGGCTTGTAAAGCCAATGGCAAGAGGGATAGTCCTGACCTCAGAATCAGTGGGGTCAAAGTCAAGAGGGTTGAAGGTCAGGGAGTCAAGAATTGGGTTAGGAAATTCAGGTGAAGGCATCTTGACCCCTAATCCCTGAGTACCCTCGCCTTTGACCAGTCTTAATCTAGCTTCCTGCACCTGAATTCTTAGGAACACAGAGACAGCTTCTGATGGGGTGCCGTGATAGAGGGGAGGCACCTTGTTAAGGTCATTCCTGAGGCTTTAGGGTTAAAGGCTATCAAAAAGGGACAGGCTTAACTCAGGGGCGAAATGTGAAGTTGGGGCTGGAGCCGTATGTGGGGGTGGGATTGAACAGTTGGGTCCAAATTAAGAGTTTGGGTGGTTGAAGTTATGCTCATGGTCGCCAGGGTGAGGTGAAGGTAGAGAGATGGAAGTGACAAACTTCAAACCACCTCTTACCTTAGAGTGTAAGAGGTGGTTTGAAGTTTGTCAGAGTCACTGTGATGGGGTTTGGGCTCAGGGCTATGGTTTCAATTTAGGGTAAAAAGAACAGTTCCTTCCTCCAAGTCCACTCAACCTCAAGTGGCTCCTGCACCTCTGGCCAGATTCCTTCCCTCGCCATCCCCTCATCTTCTAATCCACACAGATGAAGAGCCCTGAGATGTTTCCCTAAACCCCATGGGATTCATCTCTAAGAACAGCGGTTGCCTCTGCTCCTGTGTGAATCAATGGGAAATTCCTCCTAAGCAGCCCACAGAGCCTGCTTTTGCAGCTACAGCTCTCCTCAGCTTAGACTCGACTCACAACCTGCTGTTAAGCTCATACTAGGCTCCCCTGAAGGCTCCTGGCCTCCTTGACCTGGCTAGTCCAGCCTTGGGCTCTTCCTGACCTCTCTGCCAGTGCCCCTACTCATCATGAGCACCTTCTTCTAGCTCAGGCCTGGGCTTCTCTAGCTCTCTTGGTGCCCTGTCTGTGCCCATGAGCTGAGCCCTTGCTTGCCTCCCACAGCTCTGCCAGAGCCTCCTGAGGTGCCCAGTCAGAGTACCCCCTGCCCTGGTCCCTCAGCTGTGGGCTGCTGCTCAGCTCTGCAGGTTCACCAGACTCACTGCTGGTGTCCCTCACTGCTGACTTGCAGCTCCTGCTATCCCAGCCTGGTTTTTCCCCAAATCTCCAATGGGGACTTCCAGACTGAAACTCCTGCCCCCACTAGCCCAGTCCTCGGTCCCCCTCCCCTCCATGCTCAGAGCCATAGGCTCTGCTAGCTTGACTCTGTGCTCCTACATAGCTCCACCAGTACTTGTCGCTCCTGACCTTCACCTGACCAACTACCCCCTGCCTTCCCAACCTGGATTCCTTGCACAGCTTTGCTGGTGCCCCTCATGCCTGACCCCCTGCTGCCTCAGTCCTGGGCTTTTCTCTGGCTGTGTTGCTGCTCCACATCCCTAGCCAGCAGCTCCCTGCTACCCCAGCGCTGGGACCCCTATGGCCACTGCTGGTGCCCCCTAGACATAACCTGCAGCCCTGTTCTGGTCCAGCTGTGGTCTCCCAACTAGCAATCCTGGCACCCTTCACTCCTGACCCGTAGCCCCTGCGGGCTCCAGGTTCACCAGTGCCTGGCACTGCTGTAGCATTGCTCCTGCAACCCGGGTTTCCCCTCACCTCCCTGCTAGCACCCCTGAGCAGGACGCACAGCCCCTGCTAGCCCAGGACCAGGCTCCCCTGAGCTCTGCTGGTACCCCACACTCCCAGTTCACCTCTTCCATGTGGCAAGCTCTGCTGGAGCTGCTCAAACTCACAAGCTGCCCCTGCTTTCCCAGCGCTCGGCTCTAGCCCAGCACCTCTGACCCAAAGCCTGCTGCTAGCCCAGCCCTGACCCCCCTGCACTGCTGGTGTTCTTGACCCCCAATCCACAGCCTCTACTTTCCCAGCCTGCTTTCTTCCCCACAGCTCTGCCAGGGCCTCCCAAATTAAAGCTCTTGCCCCTGCTACCCCCGCTGGGCTTCCTGACAGATCTCCACAACCTCACCAGAGCTCCTCATTTCTGAGCAGCAGTCCCTGCTTTCCCAGTCTGGATCCCCTGCACAGCTCTGCTGGTGCTTCTCCCTCCCAACCCCTGCTGCCCCAGTCCTGGGCTTTTGCCTCACTGCTCTGCTAGTGCTCTCCACTCACCATGTGCAGCCCCTGCTAGCCCCGCACTGGGCTCCCCAAACCCTTCTGGTGCCTTGCACTCCCAGCTGACTGTCCCCAGGAGCCGACCCCTGGTCTGCCTCCCTCTGCTCTGCTGGAGCCCCCCATCTGCAAGCTGCCCCTGCTATCTGGCTGTGGGCTTTTGCCCAGCTCTGCTGGTGCCCAGTACCCCAGACCCAGAGCCTGCTGCTGGCCCATCCCTGAGCCCCCTGTCACAGCACTGCCAGAGTCCCTCATGCCTGATTTGGAAGCCCTGCTACCCTAGCTCGATCCAGAGCCCACCTGGTTCCCTGCACGGCTCTGCTGGTGCCCGTCATACCTGACCCCGACTACCCCAGTCCTGGGCTTTCCCCTGGCTGTGCTGGTTCTCCACACTCTGGGCCAGCTGCTATCCCAGCATGGGTCCCCTCATTAGCTCTGCTGGAGACCCCTAGATGTGACTTGCAACCCTGTGCTAGCCCGGCTGTGGTCCCTCCAGTAGCTTTCCTGGTGACCCTCATTCCTGACCTGCAGCCACTTGACCCTCATCCCTGGGCTCTTCCAGTTCTGTACCCCTGCTCCTGCAACTGCACCCCTGGCCTCCCCCCTTGCCACTCTGCTAGTGCTCTGCAGCTCCTGCTAGCTAGGCCCGGGTTCCTCCAGCTCTGCCAGTGTCCTGCACTCCCGGCCAACTACTCCCATGAGCCAAGCTCTGGGCTCCCACCCATGGGTCTGCTGGAACCCCCCAACCTTACCAGCTGCCCCAGACCTGGGCTCTTGCCCAGCTCTCCTGGTGCCCCTCACTCCTGACCCACAGAGAGCTCAATCCTAGGCTTTCCTTTAGCTGTGCTGGTGTTCCATGGTCCCAGATTGCAGCCTCCTGCTAGCCCTGTCTTGGGTCCCTTCTGAGCTCTGTGGAGCCCCCCAGATACGAGCTGCAGCCCTGTGCTTGTCCAGTGCTAGTCTCCCCAGCAGCTTTCCTGATGCCCCTCACTTCTGATCTGCAGCCCCCTTCCCCTTAGCTCTGAGCTCCCCCAGTTCTGCTGGTGCCTCTAATTCCTGATGCATCACTCCTGCCGCTCCAGCCCTTGGCTCCCTCAGCCCTGCTGGTGCCTTGCACTCCCAGCTGCCTCTCCTCTCATAATGCGGCCAGTTCTTTCCATTCCCAACCTGCAGCCCCTGCTAGCGTCCTGGGGATCTTGCAGAGCCCTGTTAGTGCCCTTCATGTCTGTCCAAGGGTCCTCTGTAGCACAGCCTTGGCATCCCCAGCTTTGTTAGTGCCCCTCGCTCTGGACCCACAGGTCCTGGATCTTTCCATCTTGTGCTGCTTTCCAGCTATCCTGATGCCCTGCAATCTTTACCCAAAGCTCCTGCTGGCCAGCTGTGAGCTTTCTCCGGATGGATACCCCCCTGATGAAGCGCTTTCTTGGTTCAGCTGTGGCCTCTTGTACAGCTCAGCTAGTTCCTTTCTATCACTATAGCAGACTGCTTCCACTGTGCAATAGCTGTAATTGGAGCCCCAGGGGAGCCCTGCTCTTATTCACCTGCCCTCAGGGGAGATGTGGTTACTTGTCTCATCCTCCTGCTGCCCAAGTTTGCGCAGCCTGGGCAGGCTGGAATCACTTCACCAGCAGTGCGTCAGCATAGGTAGATGTATCCTAGACTCTCTGAGTCGAGAAGAGAACCCAGGGGTCTGAAGTCCGGGTCCACATCTGCTCTATCCCAGTCGACCCCACTCCCTTTTGAGCCCTGGAGATCCAATACAGGTATTCTGAATGCGAAGACCCCAAATATAAGCCCACTAGACTCCACTACAGGACTGGGGATTGTGGTGACACGCCTAAGAGACCTCCTTTTCTGATCTACCCCAGACAGCCCCACTTCTTTCCCAGGTGGTCTAGGAGTCTAATTCTCCCTAGTAAAACCTTTTTCCTAGAGAGGGTGGTTCTGTAGGGTCAAAAGTCTGCTGGGAGGTGGAGCAAATGGATGGTTCCTTCCATCCAGGTTACTCACCACGGTAGGATCTCGTTGCGTCCATCTCCGGTCTGGGTTTGTGGCAAGTCTCTTCCGAGGCATCCTCACTGCCATGGGGATTGGAGAAAATTGTCCCCTTGAAATGATACACCAACAGCAAGGCATAGCAGATCAAAGACAACACCCACTTGGAACATTTCTTTACTGTTTATGCTGGTGAGAAGGCGTGAAAAATTCAATGGCTGGGTGATCCTGGTGGGCTATAATAGGGGTGCAAACAGCCAAGGTGTGACTTTCAGTTGCCTACACTTCCCTTTTTCAGACGATGGGTTTTTTTGCTTGTGGGCTCTGGCCAGAGCTTTGGTCAAGGTGGCTGTAATTCTCAGAAAAATTCGAGGTTCCACAGAATATCAGAACCAAATGGGGAGACGTGACGAATCAGTCTTTGTTGCCCGCCTAGGGCGTGAAAAGAGTCTAGGAGCCCTGGCTTCCATGCCTCCCTTCATGCCAACCCATTAGGTTTCAGCTCTTTCTCAGCACTGAGGAAAAAAATCTATTTTAATCCAATAAATGTACTTTTTTTTTTTTTTTTTTGCATAATATCGGTTCTCCAAAATGGCCATGGGCTCACAGATGCAGATGGAGACTTTGTTTGTGATGTTCTCATTGACGGGACGCTTAGTTTTCCCCTTGTCTGGTGGTTTCTGTCATCTTCTGATTATTTCTGTCGTTGCAGAATCTCTGCAGGCCCCCTTCGTCTATCCCATATTCTCTTGCTGCGGTCCTGAGGACAACGATCATCAGACAGAAAAGGCCCTTGCCTGCCTCGTGACGGGCTACTTTCCGGAGCCAGTGGATGTCAAGTGGAATTCTGGCAAAGTGACTCAGGGGATCACGACTTTCCCAGCTGTTCTGGGCAAAGACGGAGACTTCACCCACACCAGCCAGCTCACCATCCCCGCCAGCAGCCTGGAGCGCGGTGCCTTCCAGTGCGATGTGGAGCATAGAGCTTCAAATACTTTCCTCTCTAAGGTGTTCCCTCAGCAACGTAAGATGTGGGAGAGGATGGGGGTGGAGAGGATGGGCAGTGAAACTTGGGTCAAGCTGACATCACATTTGGTCATAGTGCTCAGTTAAGGCAGAACGACAGGTATAACTGCACCACTGTGAATCCACTGAATAAGTAAATACCGTGGGCTGTAAACCACACTTGATCATAGAGTTATGGACCACATAGAGAGAGATTTTTCCATGCTGCCCATGTGATTTAGGCATCCATTGTATGGGGACTTGGTGCCGCATATTTTTTCCATGCTTTGGAGAATCTCACCCTCAAAGATGGACTAAACTGGCATCTGGGTCTCACAGTAAACCTTCTCTGCTGGGGTGGGGAGCACTCCCATCTCCCTGGCCATTGTTCCTTGCTGGCATGCAAGCTCTTTCTATCAAGTGGGACGTGAATTAAAAAGAAGCTTCAAATGTTGGTCATCTCAAGGGAAGTCTACTTTTCTACAAAGGGGTCAAGATCAAGGCCGGTCAGATTTATTATAACAGACACTGGACGTATCATTCCCCAGTAGATAACCTTTCTTGCGATTGCCTTGGGCTTCTCTAAAGATTTTGCTTCAACAGTGATCTTCTCCAGACTGAACCAGGATACACCTCTTACTTAGCTTCTAGCGTGGCATGCTGGGAAACTACCTCTCTCAGCAGCATCCAGGCTTAAATGGGATGTGTCATTATAGCACCAGTGTGTTTCCAGGATAGCGCTGTTTCAAACACTCCCTGAAGCAACGTGTGCTTTATGAACTCTAGGCACTTTGGGGGTTTGATTGGGGTTGATAGGACCACAAACCTAGATAAGGTTGGGCACTCCTTAGCCAGTGGTCAGCCAAATTCGTGGAAGGCAATGGAGCTGCAACCATGCACGTCGGCTGAGACTCACTCCTTTTTTCAGTCCTCAACGGTATGCAGTTCCTTCTAAGCTGGACTTCTGATGCCAGTGCTGCTATCTAACACTACAGTCCTTTGGCCAAGTGAAACAAACTGTGTAACACATACAAATATGTGCGGAGACTGGGATTTTAAAGTTTCTATTGTAGTCCCGTTTCCATAATTTTTTTAACCTGTGAAAAATGAGGTCCTTAGAGGCTGACATAAACAGTCCAGAAAACATACCACAGTGAAGTAGGCTTGTTACTAAATCTGTCTGAGAAATTTCCATCAATACATTTTATTCAGTGGAAAATGTATTTTGTTTGACTAAATATAATGTGTCCATCTTCTGCAAATGTTAGGTTTCTGTTCTGTTCGGAAACTGCTAGTTTTAATCTTTTAGTGGAAAATGAATTGTTCTTCCAGAATTCTTTCAATTTTGGGTATCCTGCCCTCTCTTTTCCCTTTTCCTTTTCTTTTTGATGAAAAGACACGGATGTAGACCTGCTGCTAGGGCAGTGATTGCAGGGCTCAGAGCCATCTCTCTGGAAAGTGAGCTTTGCATTGTAACAAATGACTTGGTACTGAGTTTCTACATCCCTCTCTCTCTCTGCTTGTAGCATGTAGGGGGGTTTTGCCCGTTCCACCCCGGGTTCATCTCCTGCCCCCATCCTGCAATGACAACTCTTGGGAGAAGCAGCTGCGGCTGGTTTGTCTCCTCCTGGACTTCATCCCTGGCCAAGCCAATGTGGAATGGCTCATGAATGGGGTGAAGAAGAGCCTCCCTGGCATGGGCTTCTCCTCTGCAGAGGGCACAGGTGGCTTGCACATGGGGCAGAGTCAAGTGAACATCACCAGGGAGAGCTGGAATAATGGCGACGTCTACACATGCAAAGTCACCCATCCAGCACTGGACAAAGAAGACTTGATGGTGAATGTGAGCAAGTGCTCAGGTAAGGGGACCTGACTGCAACAGAACAAGGAGGGAGAGAGGGGAATGGAAAGCGAGCCAGAAACCAGCACTGCCTAAGCTTAGTGGAGAATGTGCCTAGATGCTAGGGAGATGACACATTTGGAAACTGAACAGATAGACTGAGTGGATGGATGGAGGGATGAACAGATAGATGGAAAAGAAACATAAATGGACTCTGTGGGAAGCTAGGTAGGATGATGGGAATCATAGGCAGGATGGTGGGAAAGAGAAGGAGTGTCTAGGGGTAAATAGAAGTGAGGTAGAAACAGGTAGATACTGCAGAGGATGGTGTAGATAGGAAACAAAATGAAGTCAATGCATATTCATTTCGTTTTTCCTCAGCCTGCCTCAGTAATTCAGTGGATCCATCCATCTATGTCATCCTGCCATCTTATGATGATCTGGTCGAAAATGAGGGCCTTGTTACCTGCCTGGTCCTGGGCTACAGCATAGCAGGTGCTCAGGTGTCTTGGGAAGTGGATGGGGAGGCCAGCTCTCTGGCTGAGACGGGCACCGTCGTGACACAAGACAACGGGACCCAGAGTGTCACAAGCACCCACAGAATAACCTTGGCTCAGTGGAAGACCAGGACAAGATTCACGTGCAATGCGGTGCTTCCCTGTTTGAGAGAAGTCAGGCAGGATGCCCCTACAATGGACGCGAGTGAGTATCTGTGGATGCTACTCCTGCCTCTGCCGCAGCTTGTTGGCAGGTCTCTTCTTTGCCTTCCCTTAGAAAATGGAGATGAATTTCCTTGTCTTCTCCTGCCATTGCCTTTTGTAAGTGTGAGCTTCTTGGCACAGGGAAGGTCTTTCACCTTGTGACTGTGCAGTTTCCAGGCTGGGAGTGTCCACTGACCTCCCCATCATGCAGGTAACAGAAGTGGTTACCCGGATCTAAACAGGTTCTTCAAAGGGAAGTGATGCCTTTAGTAAATGAGTAGAATCCAGCCTGGGCTCAAGGGGCCGTGGAGGATTTGCCTGTTACCATGTGTCTTGTCACTAAAGGAGGCAGTGGTTAAAGAACCCTGGAGTTGGCAGTCCTCTCCTGCTCCCAGGTGGGAACTCCTTCCAGGGCAAAGAAATTAGCTTCATCTTGCATCTTGATCCCTTCCAGCACACCCAGCTCAGGCACCTACCGCCTCAGTCAGTGTTTCCAGGTTGGATCCAGATGAAACTCCAGGGAAGGGCGATTCCTTCATACTCCTCTGTGATGTCACGGGCTTCTTCCCGCAAGAGATCAGCCTGCACTGGGAGCACAAGGGTGTGAAAGTGTTCCCTGACCAGTACACCAATGGGTCCATCATTAGGACTGGCCAGACATTCTCCACTCACAGCCTCCTGCGGGTGCCCCAGCTGGAGGCGGAAAGAGCGACAGTGTCTGACTATTCCTGTGTGGTGCAGCATGTGGCTTTGGAGGACGCCTTGAAGGTCACTGCGTTGACAGGAGAGGGTGAGTTCAAGTGCCACAGGGAATCCCACGGTGCCCTGAAAAACCTTTGCCCCAGGGTTTCAGCAGGGATATTTTCTTGCTTTCTGTTCACCATGTTTCCCAGAAATCCAGGCCTAATTTCTGGGGGTCCTCAGGGGAGCCCAGTGCTCAACTCCTCCATTGCTTCAGGATTGCTGGTTGTAGCCATGTTGGTCTAAGGACACAGGCAGACAAAACTCTTTGGATAGAAGTGATATTTGTTATTTAGTTGGCCTAGTAAAATATATCACCTCTACCCAAGGAGTTTTGTCTGCCAACCCCTCCATTGAGAGTTGGGCTTTCAAATTGGTTGGACACCTTGGAAAAACCCAAGCCATAATGACGTAGGGGATGAAACTTTCATTGATGGGCTTATGATATAATTGGCGCTGGCTTAGTCTGGAGGAAAGAGTAAAGTGTAAAGGGCTGTCATGGAGGAGTGGGCTACTCTGAATTAAAGCTCCCATGAGCCACTTGAAACTAAAACTTTCAGATCTTCCCTGGGGATTCTCATTCAGTCTTAAAGGGAAACTGGAGGCCAAATCCCTCAGGTGCATTTGGAAATTTCTCCTATCCTTGCCAATATATTGTAAGGCAAGGCTCCTATCCATTAGGGGATACGAGGTCCCAGAGCATTATGAAGAAATCCAGTGACTTTTCCCTCTTCCCAATTTCATTCTCTTCATCCTTTGGTTCGCTCCTTAAAGATGCTCTCAGCTTTGCACCCACTCAACTTTTGTTTAGCCGAATCCTCAATTCCACCTCCTACCTTCAACCAGGTCCCTGCAAGCCCCTGCAAGTGGAGGTTTTTCTCCGCCCCCCTTCCCTGGAGGACCTCTATCTTGCCAAGAATGCCACCATCACCTGCCTGGTCATCAACATGGAGACAACTAGCAGTTTGGAGATCACGTGGAACCGTACAAGCGGAGGCAGGCTGGATGTGGTGTTGACAAAACCAGTTTTTCAAAGAAATGGCAGCTACAGTGTTTCCAGTGCCCTGTTGGTGCATCTGGATGAATGGAAGTCTGGGGAGGAATTCACCTGCATGGTGAAACACCAAGATATCCCATCAGCCATCGTTAAAACAGTGCACAAGAGTCAGGGTACGTATAACCCCCATACCTCCAAATGAGTTCCCAGCCCAGACTAGACCCAGGGAGAGAAGACTGATTACTCCAGACAATTGGGGAAGAGATTGTGGGTCTTATAGCCTCTATGGGGTTCGTGGCTCTGATTAAACATCATGTCTGTGGAACAGGTCAAATTAATGGGCTGGAGGGAATATGTGCAAATGTATGTTAAAGAAGAAGCCAGAGTCATAGAATCATAGAAAAAGTATGATTGGAAGGGACCTCAGGAGGTCATCTAGTCCAACTGCCTGCTCAGAGCAGGACCATCCCCAACTAGATCATTCTAGCCACGGCTTTGTCAAGCTGGGTCTTAAAAACCTTCAGGGCTGGAGCTTCCACAACTTTTCTGAGCAACCTGTTCCATTGCTTCACTATTCTCCTAGTGAGATTTTTTTTCTTAATATCCAACCTAACTGTCCCTTGTTGCAACTTGAGACCACTTCTCCTTGTTCTGTC
>JAGPOW010002397.1:160812-185460 GCA_030014935.1 Caiman crocodilus | reverse complement strand
CCCCCACCCCTCCCCCGCCCGCCCGCCCGCGCGCCCCGCCGCCGCCCCCCCCCCCCCCCCCCCCGCCCCCCCCCCCCACGCGGGGGGCAAGGCAGGTGTCAGGGAGGGTGGCTGGAGCTGCTGCCTGGGGGTGTGGGGCTCCTGGCTCAGGGTGGGAGCGGCTCTAGCTGTGGCCCTGCCCTGGGCGCTGGGAGCTGCAAGCTGCACTGTGGGGGGAGGCAGGAGAGCCTGGCTCCACTCCCTGTGGTGGATGCTGAACCCAGCCACTCCACATGGGCCTGGGGGGCTGGAGCTGCTCCCTAGGGGTGTGGGGCTCCTGGCTTTGACCATGGGTGGGGCGGGGCAGGATGTGCCAGTGTTGGTTCTGGTGCCAGGATCAGGTCCCGCCCCCTGTGTCCAGCCACATGCCACTGCCCTTTCCCCCCAAATGCCAGGGCAGCCCAGTGGCAGGCTGCTGCAGCTGGGGCTAGGATGAGTGGGGACAAGCTGCACCATGCCCCTCACCTCAGAGCTTTGCTTGTTCCCACTTGCCCCAACCCTTGCTTTAGCGGCCCTGGGAGCAGCTGATGCCAGTTGCCAGCGCCATGGCACAGCACAGCCCAGGGGCTGGGGTGATTAGGGGCAAGCAGAGCCTCTGGGTGCAGCGCAGCAGTGGCAGGCAGCTGGCATTGGCTGCTCCCAGGGTCACTGCAGGAGGGGCTGGGGTGAGTGCAGACAAGCAGCACTGCACCCCGTGCCTCTGCTTGTTCCCACTCACCCCATCCCCTGCTGCAGCAGCTCTGGCAATGGCTGATGCCAGCTGTGGAGTGAACTGTAAGTGGGTGCAGGGTGTAGGGTGGGGGGTGGTGGCTCTTGCTGCTATGTGCACCCCAGGACGGCTGTGGGCTTGGGGGCTGTGCTGGGCTCTTCCTGGGGAGTGTGTGCCCCTGGATCTGTGCACCGGGTGAGAGCAGGCTGCCATTGCAGGCTGAGGCTGGTGACAGCACTAGGCTCTTGCTGGTGCTTGGGACAGATGTCCGCCGGCTCTCATCCTGTGAAGAGATCTGGGGGCACATGCCCCCCAGGAAGAGCCCAGTTCAGGCCCCCAGCCTGAAGCCCTCCCAGGGTGTACGTAACAGCAAGAGCTATGCCTGCCTGCCCTGCACCACTGACAGTCCGCCCGACTTTGATCCTTGCTGCAGCCCCAGGACTGGCCAATGGGCTGTGCCACGCCCCTCCCCCTTCCCTAGTCCCAGCCTTACTCCCTCCCTGCCATGGGAATGTATTATTGTTTTCCCCAATTTAAACTGTTTCTCCCTGTTCTTCCTTTAATCCCAATTTCATCCTGTTTTTTAGGTTTGAAAGATAAACGCCAAAAAATTCCTGGATGTTTTTCAAAAATAAAAATAAAAACTGAAAATGCAGAACTCTAGTCATTCAATCTTTTCTTTTACGTGAGTCTCATTTGTTTGTTCATTCACTGAGTCATTTGTTCATTGGTTCAGTCTTCTCTCCATCTGGTCAGCTTCCCACCCGCCCACCAAGTTCATCTCACCTTGAATAGGGTCACTGTGGCACTGTAGCACACACTCAGGAGGAAGAGGGTGATGAAGATAGAGATGGTGGCCCAGAGTTCCTCTGTTTCCTCATCTTTATCATAATCGCACAGGTCCACTTGCACAAGCACCTCTGTGAGGGGGCAGAAAGAGACGTTATCACTGACCAGTCGGCCATGACAATAACCCTTCCAGAGAAGGATTAATTTGAGTGTCCAACACCATGTTACCTACTGCCCTCCACCCCTTGCTGCCTGATGTCTATGTCTGTCTCTCCAACCACCCCTACACACATTTCTCTTCAGACAAAATCCTCTCTGTCCATCCATTTATTTCCACCTTCTTTCTGTAGTGGTGAGGATGTGTCTGGCACACCCTGATATCTACCATGTCACTCATGACCCCAGGTCATTGCAGCCAAGCATGGTTTTGCATAAATTCTGAGCTTCCCCCTGAGCTGCCCCAGATCCCCTATGAAACCTCTTCTTTCAGCGCTAAGGCCGCAGGCTGAGTAGATGGGCTGTCTGGACCGTCCTCCATAGAACAACCTGGGGGTGAATTTACTGCATGCAGGTACATGGGACCTGGGATCAATTCCCATCTCTACCGCTATCTTGCTGTGTGACCTTGCATCATGGCCACGTCTTTCTGCACCTTGGCTCCTTGTGGGTGATGGGAGAAAAAAATCTGTTCATGACTCACTGGGAGGCTAATTGCACTGGAGTCTGGGAAGTGCTGGATGCTGCTGTGGTGGTAAAAGAGCCCTCATCTAAGCTAAAAGGACAGGAAATAGTTTGTGTGGATCTCTATGTCCATTTCTGTAAGTGTCTAAGTTTGTACAAATATGGCAAAGTGTGAATGAGCATATGAGTGCTGATGGATGGGAAAAACATCAATGGATGCATGACAAATACACTGATAGAAGCAAGCGTGATGGGTGGATGGATGGATGGATGGATGGACAGCAAATATATTGAAGGGAGAGCATATAGAGGGCTGGATCATGGGGAGCATATGTATAGAGATGGATGGATGGATGGATGGATGGATGGACTCATGGTGAAAAATATAGATTTCAGAAGCACACCTTTACAGAACTGCCAGAAACTGTCCACCCATCCAGCCAGTCAGCCAGCCATCCACCCACATGCTTTGTCTTCTATTGACATATTTCCTATTCATCCATCCATATATTTATTGCCCTATTCTACATGTGCACCCATCCATGCTCATCAGTCCATCTACACTTGTATTTCCATCTTTATGTCTCAGCCAGCAACTATTCATCCTGTGCCCATTTATCTTTGTCTTCTTATGGCAGTCTAGCCAGGCATCCAGCTGTTGAACCTTCAGTGCTGTCCAGCTAGGCGGCAGGCCTGGTGCCTAGGGACAGTGGAATGGCCTCTTAGGATCCCTGGTTAATGTTCACAGCTCTGCCACTCACTAGTTGGGTGGCTTTGGTCAAGTCATATCCCTTTTTGGAGCCTTTGCTTTACCACCTGCTGCTGTCCATTTTGACTGGGGGGGGTCTTCAGCATGGGGACTGTTTCTCAATCTTTGTCTCTCTGGGACTGACCTAAGGGCTTTAGGCACTGGAAGCGTATGCACTGTGGAACACACACAACAGGATCTATCTCTCCTTGTTTCTGCAACATGTCAGTCCTTTCCTCTGAAGTGTATTTCTTCACTTTACTGTCCATCTGAAAACTGTGTTCATGTGTTCAAATAGCCATCCCTCCAAAGTCTGTGTCTACCTTATTTTCTTCCTGCAGTCAGTCCAAGGGAACTATTTTCTCTGCAGTGTCCATTTTGGCTACTTCTCCAACCATTTCTTTTTTATTGGCATGGAGGGATGGCTGTATATACCCATCCTTGCTTCCATGGTGTAGAAAGGCATCAGCTGGTTCACTGAGTTCATTCTTCTGCTGTCACAGACAACCTCACCTCTGGGCCCTTCCTTAAAATTACCTAGCTCCATTGAAAACCCAAAGACAACTGTGGTTCAGTTGGTTTTGTTTCTTCTCATCCATCAACCCTTATATATTCATTGACTCTTTGCCATATTTCTTCCTATATGCTTATATTGGAAAGGCTGGTCCAGTGCTTCATTCATGGTTGGAAACCTAATTTTTCCCTTAGTTTATGCCTGCCTGGTGTCCATCCATTTTTTTTGGGTGCCAACACAGGTCTGGTTTAGTGAATTTTCTCTCCTGGTGTTTACTCCAAGAATGTGTTTATAGAGGATATTTCATCCTCCCTTGCTTTCTATATACACATGCATGCATTTATTCACTCATCTTTACTGTTAGAAGAGATATTCATGTCTATATCCCTCCATCCATCCACACGTCCCGTGTATATACACTTATATGCACCTGCCTGCCTACCCACTGAGGTTTTGACAATGAACATTGCACCATTTGAGCATTTCAGCACTTCTCATACTCCACTGCAGGAATTACCAACACCTGAAAATATCATGAACAGCCCCCAAAGACACCATCAAAAAGAGACCTGGGGAATGAGCTCAGGCTGGTATATTTTTTATTTATCCAGAGTATATTTTGGTTGCAGGCACAGAAATTATTTATACAAGGATATGATGAATGAGGGCCAGTGGGGAGCAGATGCCAGGGGGAATCCCCAGACGCCTCTTTCATGGGTGCGGTGGTGACATAGTCACGGTTATCCATGGGGGTCTGATTGCGCATCCACTGCACGAAGATATCCTCAGGGTAGAAGCCCCGGATCAGGCAGGTGATGCTGACAGGATTCCCTTGCTTGTTGAGCTCGTCAGGGTGGGGGCCAAAGACGTAGACATCAGGGGCACTCTGCTTACCTTTGGGGAAAGGGAAGAGGTGAGGGAGCGAGGAGACACAGGTGAGTTGCTCATATCAGGCAGCTGGGTCTATGTGGAGTGGTGGGCCTGTAGGGACATACTTTGGGATGGAGGAAGTGGTTGGGGTGTCCCCCTTTCACTTGAGGATGGAAGAGTGGGAGCCCCAGGACATTTGGGAGTAAAAGCGGGCACCATTCAGTCTCTGAATGGTGGGTAGGGGGTTGGGAAGAATGTGTGTGGGGGGTTCTTCTCCATCTTACCTGTCTTTTTGGAGATTGTTTTGGTGAGAGGCGAAGGCAACTCTGAGTGTTCCACCTTGCAGATAAACTTCTGCTTGTTCTCCCAGTCCTGGGTGAAAATGGGCAGGGCAAGGGTAGCAGTATAGGTGCCATTGGGCTGCTCCACCCTCTGCAGAGGTTTGGCATTCAGGGCACCTGGAGGGTCCTTGGTCCAGGTCACCTTTGGTGCCTCATTGCTGGGCAGGTTGATGACCATGCAGATCAACTCAGGGCTCTGCTTCACATACAAGTCTCCAGGGTTTGGGGGCACCACGTAGACTTGGATGTCACTGGCAGCTTGTGTTGATACTGGGAATGGAAGAGTTGAGTGAGCTTCCTGGTTTGATCTCCTCTTTCTTCCCTCCCTGGTATTCAGAGCCACCACCCAAATCACCCCGTCTTCCCCCTTCCTCTAGGGCTCTGGAAGGCTCCACTCTAAGTCAGACCCTGCTGAGAATTACCTGGGCATCTCCGGGCATGGTCCTGCTTTTTGGTTCCTGTTGCTGGATGGGTGACTTCGCATGTGTATGTCTTCCCCTGTTGCCACTCCTCCTGTGTGATGCTGGCTTGGCTGGTGGTGCTATAGGTTTTACCATCCTCATTCTTCGAGGGGGTTTTGGTACTGACGGTCGCAAGTCCCGGGATGCCATCCACCAGCCAATTCACATTCACAGTCGGGGGGAGGAAATTGGAGATGAGGCACAGCAGCTCTATATTGTTGCCCTTTGAGGGAACCTTGCAGGAGGAGTGGAGCACACGCACCGTGGGGGCAATACCGTTACCTATCAGATGGAAAGAGAGTGGGACCCATTATCCAGTCCCCTCTTCTACCTTTAACACAGTGCTTCTTTACTGAGCCACACTCTCCCCACCCCTGGAAGTACATCATACCCCACTCTTCCCTCCGGGCAGCACTGACTGCAAGGGAAAAGTGGCCCCTTCTGAGCCCCCAAACCATTCCTGCATGGTGCAGACCCCCTCCTGTTTCCATTCTTATTATCCGCCCATTTTAATATGGTATCTCTCTCAGGATCTAACCTTTCATTTATCTATCCACCTGTCTCTCCATGATATTTCTGGCTCTTTCTTCCCTGTCCTCAGTGGATTCTCTTCTTCTATCCCGCCATGATAGATCTCTGTCTAGGCATCCAGCCAGGGGCACCTTCCAGTTAGCAGACAGAACTGATAACAAGTTTATAGTGGAAAGTACAGTATCAGTGTTTAAGGCCTTTTCTGATGGTTCTAAAGACATAAATGCCCTGCCCTAGCCTGATGACTATGGGATGCCCCGAATCAGTCCATGCACCAATGTAGAGTCAAAATTGGATGTAATATTGGTGATATCACCTACAAAGACTGTCCTGCCTTAACCATGACTATCTAGTGGGCCTTTAGGCTTGAAAGGAATTTTAACGAACAGGCTCTTTTTGTGCAGAAGACAATACAAGGAGGACTCCAACAACCCAGTCTGGGACCTACCTGGTATTGTCTTGGTTACTATGGTTTTGGTTTTCGCGTGGTTTACAGTGCAGCTGAATGTGCTGGAACTAGCGGCAGCTGGGACGGTGAGCTGGGTACTTGTGGTGTAAAGCCCTTTGTTCAGGTCCAGTACTGATGGGAAGTTGTTGACGTCAGTAGAGATGGTGCTAGAGTCCTTATTCCACTGCACTGTGACAGGTTCAGGGACGTAGCCAGAGATAAGACAGGCCATAGAAACCTGGGAGGAGGTAGAAGAGCCTTTGCAAGAGGCCATGGGGTAGACATCTGGAGCCTTGTCACCTGTAAGGGGAAGAGAGGGGAAAGCTGTGAGGTATGGCCCATAGGAGGTCCTCAGTATATCCCTTGGCATCACCGACTCCCTTGGTGCTGAACTGGGGCACTGGCATCTGGACTTCTATGAGGGCACAGTTCTTCTTACTGAGCTGCCCACGCTGCTCTCTGACCACGGTTGGACTGTACTCTAAGGGAGTGAAACCCAACCACTTGCAAAGCATGCTGTTCTCCATTGCACACACTGCAGCCACTTCTTTTTCACCCCCCTTCCAGCCCCTAAGTCTCTCCCATCCATGAAGAACCAGCTTCATAGTTATTCATGCTAGATTTTCTAGCTCCCCTTGGTCAAGGAGAAATCACAGGGTGGCATTTTCTCTCCACCGGCACACTCCAGAACTAAGCATCTTTTCTTTCTACATCATGTTCTGTTACTCTCCGTGCCCTGAGTATGCCCAGTGAGAAACTTGAGTATCGAGTCACTATTAAAATTACCAGTAACTGTGCTTGGAAGTCCCCTGTAAAAATCTGAACCTGAAAGTAAAATTGATAGGCATTTCCTGAGGAGAGGTTTCAACATGTTTTCTGCTAAGCATGTGAAGCCAATAAAGGGGATAGCTTCATGCTGGGTAATTTATGGAAACCTTCTGCCTAGGAATGTCTAATCTTGTTGGATCTGAAGACAGTTTATCACTCCCCTTTTCTAACCAGTCCTGTTTTGATGTGTTGATCCATCACTGACATGCCATAGGTCCAATCCAAGCGGCCCCTTTTCCAATAAAGATAAGTGCTTTGATGTTTACTTGCTCTCCTTGAGGGATGTAAAACCCAATATTCAGATGGTTACCATGGGGATTACAATCAATGTGAAGAGGTTTAGCATTACTTCTATTAGTTTAGGTTAAAACAGGCAGCATTTATATTGGTAATATAAAGGACAGTATACTATAGCTCAGGTGAGCTGCCTGCTGTGTATTGCTACAGGGCCATGCTGCTGTAACAATTAGTTTGTGAGAGTTTCTATACACTCCAGAGTGGCACCTCTCCATCACCTTTTAAAGGTTAAAAGGACCATTTGTCCATCCCGCTGGCAGCTTTGAACCCAAGTCCAGGATCAGAGACCCAGCATACTAGGACTCTACAGGCAAATAGCAAGCACAAATTATCCTAAACTCAGACATTGCAATCTTGGGAAACAGAGGTTACGGGTGTGGGTTAGGTTTGAGGTTAGTGAGGGACTCAGAAGACTAGAGTTATGGCTGCGGGTTGGCATTGAGAGAGAGAGAGCAAAAGGGTTCAGGTTCGGAGCTGGGTATAAGTAGGATGAAGGCTTGTTTTGGGGCCATTATTGAAGTTTAGGGGTTAGGACTGGGTTTAAGGAGCTGGCTTGGACTTAGGGTGTGAAGGTCCAGGAGTGGGCCATTGCTGTGGAGTGAAGGAGTTGGGATTTAGGTCCTGGATACGGGGTTAGAGTGCAGCACTTGTGCTAAGAGGGTAATACAATTCCTCCCACAAACCATCCTTGAGTAGCTTTCCCGGTTCGCAGCCCACAGATTTCCTAGCTATATTCCTTCTCAAGGAGCCACTCATCCCCCAGCAGATGTGAGCGAAAGCTTTGAGGGACACTTCCCTGAGGTCTAGGGGCAGGCTCTCAAATGCTGGCTGCCTCAGGCCCTAGGTGAACAAACTCAAGATACCTCAGGGAGGAATTAGAGAGGGCCACATTCCAGTGGGTTTCAGCCGGACGCATAGGTGCTGGTCACCCTTGAGAAGGTGTCCAAGTACATCTCAAGCTGAGCATCCTACACAAATGGAGCAGGGTTCACCCCCACAGCCAAATCCTGGCCTTGGAGCTGTCCCTCAAACGCAGACAAGCATGCCTAATTGTTGGCAGCTCAGTACCTGAAAGGTGAGGCAGGCATGCCCCAAACACTAGGTCGGAGCATGGTACCCAGGCAGAGAGCTTATGGGGAAGGCTGAGAGGTGCACTTACCCATGGGATGGGTTGGCATGCCCTCATCGGCCCGCGGACCTGCCAAAGGGGAATTTCCTGTCTCATTTTAGAAGCTGGTGACTTGCGAATATTGCGAGATGAGGAGCAGACTGTGAATTCCCCTCTGCTGATCCCGTTCAGGGGTGACTTCTAAGCCCTGCTCTCCCCGGCTGGGAATCTTCCTTCTCCACTCCTCCATCGGGGTCCAGATCAGTGGGTTTACTGCTATCGATGCTGTGCATAACCACCCCCGAGGTGCTGCTACGGCCTCTCAGCACCAGCACGCAGCCCCTCTGGCACACGTATGCTGGCCCTCCGCCTAGGTCCTCAGCCACACAACCACCAGTTATCCCAGCCCTGGGGTTTTCTGACCACAGAGATCTGCCCACATCCCCCGTCCCCTGACATTACAGCCCCCTGGGCTTCCCTAGCTTACCTCCTGTACCGCACGCCCAAGCAACTGTGAGCGCAGCACTGAGCTCCACATCAGCTCTGCTTTTGTCATTCACTCCTCACCTAAATCCTCTTGAACCCTACGCCAGGCTCACCCCCAGATCGGGGCTCTTGGCAATGCCTCCTTTCCCCCCTAGGCTGTGACACATTCCTCTTCCAGCTTTAGCTACCACCGCAATGCTCTGCTGACATACACCGTTCACAACCCATGGTTTTTTCTAGCCCAGCAAAAGGCTTTGTACAGCCGGGCTGCTGCCCCTTCACTCCTGACCCACATCTTCCATCTCCTCCAGCACTGGGGTGCCCCTGGGCCCAGTGATGACCCCCACCCCAAGCACCCAGCCCCTGCTAGCTCAGCCTGTGCTCCGCACTTCCCACTGCTCTGCCAGTGCTGCCCTCTCCCAGCTTGCAGCCCCTGCCCTCCCAGACCGGGGCTCCTTTCCCACCCACCCCATCCCTCTGGCCCAGCTCCACAGCCCCCTCTGCTATCATAGTTCAGGACTCTGCTCAGCCCCACCAGTGCTGTCCTGCTCCCCAGTTCCCTGCTACACCATCCTGTAATACCCAGAGTCAGCTACCGCTGCACTCCTCTACAGCTGCTCCCCAGGCCCGCTTCAGAGCCTCCTCTAGCACTGCCAGGAGCTTTCTCCAGCCCTGACGGTGCCCCTCACTACCACGCCATAGCCCCTGCCAGCTCAGCTCTGGGCTTTATCCCTCCCCCCAGAGCTCTGTCAGTGCCTTGCTCCCTAACTTGCAGTCTTTGCCCTCCCAAGCTTGGGGTGCTCTCGAGTGCTTCTCACGTCTGACCAGCATCCCGCTGCTAACCAAGCATGGGGCTACCCGATCCCAGGCCTGCTTGTACCCCCCAGTGCCAACCCACAGCTGCCTGCCCCCAGCCCTGAGGTGCTTCCTGCTCCTCTGGAGTCTGTTCTTGCCGAACCCAGCTCCGGGCTTCTCCTGGCTCTCCCAGTGCTAAGTAGCAGCCCCCTGCTAGCTCAGCTCAGGCATCCCCTCAGCTCTGCAGTGCCCTTCATGCTTGGCTTGCTGTTAATCCCCCCGCTATGGTAGCTGGGCTCCTCCCCAGATCTGCTGGTGCCCCTTATTCCTGGCTGAGAAGCCCAGCCTTGGGTTCCCTGCTTCCAGGCCAGCTCTGCCAGCAGCCCCCTTCCCACACAGCACCCCTAGACTTGCCCAGCATTGCTGGTGCCCCTCATTCCCAAGCTGCATCCGCCGGCTAGCTGGCCCCTGAGCTCCCACCCACACAGCTGTGATGGCTCCCCTCGATCCTATTTCACGAACCCCTGCTAACCCAGGCCTGGGCACTCAGTTATGTCCCCAGTTCCCTGCTACAGCATCCTGAAATGTCCCAGGTTTAGCTACCGCCGCAGCGCTCAGCTGTCTGCTTGATCCATCCTCATTTTCCCCTTTCAGCTCAACCTATGGTCTTCATTCCCAACCTGCAGCTCCTTGGTAGCTGCCCTTGAGCTCCCTCCCGTTCTGCTGGTGCCTCTCACATCCAGCTTGCAGCTCCCTGGCTCATCCCAGCCTGGGCTCCGGGCAATGCCCTGGTGCGCTCCCCAGTTCCCTGCTATGGCATAGTTATAGCCCATTTTTAGCTACCACTGCACTGCTCTTCTGCTGCCCCTTGAGCCTGCTTTGTAGCCCCCTTTAGCATTGTCAAAGGTTTTCTCCAGCTCTGCTGGTGCCCCTCACTTCCACCCTATAGTCCTTGCTAGCTCAGCCCTTGGCTATACCTCTTCCCCTGCCCATAGCTGTCAGGACCCTGCTCCCCCGACCTGCAGTCCTTGTCCTCCCAAGAGTGGGGTGCTTCCGAGTGCTCCTCATGCCTGACCAGCAGCCCTCTGC
Organism: Caiman crocodilus; assembly: GCA_030014935.1. Classification (NCBI taxonomy): domain Eukaryota; kingdom Metazoa; phylum Chordata; order Crocodylia; family Alligatoridae; genus Caiman; species Caiman crocodilus. The sequence goes on along the minus strand of JAGPOW010002397.1, from coordinate 174,726 downwards.
TAAACAAGCATAGGACTATGCCATCCCAGGCCTGCTTGTACCCCCAGTGCCAACCCACAGCTGCCTGCTGCAGCCCTGGGGTGCTTCCTGCTCTTTTGGAGCCCCACATTCCTGAACCCAGCCCCAGGCTTCTCTTAGCTCTCGCACTGGCAAGTAGCAGCCCCTTGCTAGCCCGGCCCAGCCTGGCCTGGCACGGCCCAGCCCAGGCAGTCCCTCAGCTCTGCCAGTGCCCCTCGCTGTCGGCTTGGTGCTAACCTCCCTGCTATGGTAATTGTGGGCTCCAGCCCAGATCTGCTGGCGCCCCTTTTCCTGACCAGTAGCCCAGCCCTGGGTTCCCCCTTCCCGCACAGCTCTGCTAGCAGCCCCCTCCCTGCAAAGCGCCCTACTAATTCACACTGAGGCTTCCCCCTGCCCTGCTCATGTCCCTCCCTCCCAAGATGCAGCCCCTGGCTAGCTGCACCCTGAGCTCCCACCCACCCAGCTAGGATGGTTCCCCTCAATCCTGATTCCTAACCCCCAGCTAACCCAGGCCCGGGCACTCAGTATATCTCTGCTAGGGGCTCCCCGCCCCAGGCTACAGCTCCCACATTTTCCAGCACTAGTTTCCAACACACAGCATTGCCCCTCAGATATGACAGCAGCCCCTGCTGCCCCAGCCCCGGGTTTCTCCCGAGCTCTACTGGTGCCACTTGCTCACTTCTTGAGCCCCCAAATCCCGCGCTTCTTTTCTCGCTATGTTGATTCCCTTCACTCCTGGCCCATGAACCACCTGGTTCCCCCAGATCTGGTGTTCAGCACTGTTCTCCTATTGACTCCCCTTCTCCGAGCTTTGGCATATTTCCCTAGGCTGTCTCATCCCAGCTCTTGTGCCTCTTACTTGCCCCTGATTGCGCTCCCTGCCGTCTCAGCCTGGCCTCGTCCCCTACATGTGCCTGCTGTGTTCCAGGCTGTAATAGTCCTTCACCTCCCCTCTATCATCCCATGGAGAGATACCATGCAAGGAGTGCATCAGCCTTATGTTGTCTCTTTAGCATGGTGGGGTAACAACCTGCCTTGTTTCTTCCCTTCCTCAGCAGTTCAGGAGCAGCCCAGGTCTCCTTCTTCATGTGTCTTCCCTCAGCATAGGCACTTGCAGGGACAGGAACCTTCTTCCCTCTGATTTACTCACCGAAGCGTTGCTCATGGCAGATCAAAACCAAGAGCCATAGACACAGGCGTCATTACCTGGGCCCAGCTCTGGTACAGCTCCTTGCTGCTTCTGGTCCAAAGCATCTTTGCCCATATGAGGCCAGGTGTACTTTCCAATTGTCACACTAGGACATTGATTAATGCCAATGACGTGAACTGGGACTTGCTTCCTGTTGAAACTGGTGAATTGGCATTGATGATTTGATGCTTGGGTGAGTTTCGGGGGCTAAAATTGGATGGAAGAGACATTTGGGTGAGACATTTACTCATCTGAACTTCCCCTTTTTTCTTGCTTGTTTATTTGTTTCTTTTCTTCATGTCTGAGATTTGGAAAGGTAGTTGCATTTCTCAGAAAAAGAAAGTGTCCCTGGGGAGCTCTTTACATAATCTCCCCCTTGGGAGGGCCAGAGAAACCAGCCTGGAACAACCCCCGTCGTTTCTCAGCCCCCCCCGCCCCTCATTCTAACTCCCACGGCCTCCCACTGTGCTCACTGATTTGGGGGAGAGCCCAGGGGTCCTGTCCTCTCAGCCCCTCTCTGCTGTCACCCACTAGATCCCAGACATGCCTTGCAGCTGCTAATAAAGATTTCTATTCAAAGCCCACAAGTGCCAGTAGATAGGACTCCAATTTGTTGGGAGGGCTGAAGAATAGGACCCAGGTGTCCTGGTTCCCAGCTCCTCCCAGGCTTAGCCCTTGAGAAACCCCTCCTCTTTGGGACCTGAGGAATGAACCCCAGCCCCTCCCCGCTCCAAATAGCTAGACTGTACTTCTTTTCCCAGATGGATGGGGACACACCGCAGGAGTCAGTCCTGAATCCCAAGTTCTTGCTCATATTAATATTTGTGCATTTCCACCCAACGGATATGAACTGCTTTGCATCTCTTAGAACTGGCAAATGAATTCATGGCATTTTGGGAAGATACACTGCTTGCATGACACGTGGGGTCTGCTCCACTGGGTGTGGAGTTTGAGCAGCTACAGATGAGTCTGCCAATGTCTGCCAGCTATGGGGCACAGCTAGGTCTCAGCTCAAGGCTTCTTACAAGGAACTAACTAAAAGACATTGAGAATTTGCTCAGAAGCAGCAGGTCAGGTCATTTGCTTTTGCGGCCAGAAGTGAATCCGGGGAAATCCAAGAGGGCGGGAACAGTTTGAGCCTGTTCATTTCTGCAAATTAGCATCAGTGTCTAAACAAGAAAAGGTTCTTGTGTCCTCTTGGAAAGAGCCTGCAGAAAGACAGCTCTGACCTGTTGTGAGTAAAGGATGATAGAGAGAGAGAGGGCTTGCCTGGGGTTGGATGGAAGAAAGGATGGATGCATTGGTGGACAAATAGGATGTTTGGGGATGGAAAACCAGATAGGCAGCAAGGTTTGTGCTGTGGATGGGTGGGATGAGAGAAGGCTTGAGATATTGATGCAAGACTGGGCTAGAGAAACCTAGAGCTCTAGGCAGTCCACTCCACATCACTAATGAGTTGCAGCACCAGCCCATAGTATGGTCCAGAGGGCAGAGTGCCTAACTGGGACTCAGAGCCCTTGGCTTGTATGACTAGCCCTGCTTGTAACCTTCCGCATGACCTCAAGAAGTCTCTCTCCATCTCTGGACCTTAAATCCCTCTCCTAACCTTTGTCTGTTTGGATTAGCAGATCCTTAAGTAAAGGGGCCGTGTCTTCATGTGCCTGGGAAGCATCTGATTCAAGGTGGACGATACGGCACAGATTCCCATTTCTAGTGCACCTATTATGGTGTCTGACTGTTCAAGTTGAAACCTTAGTTGGGGTTTGGTAATCACTGGCTGGTATGATAGGACCTGCCTTTAAGTCAGGGGGTTGGGTGCACCCCAGTATCAACCTCAGGCTTTTAAGAGAAAGAAGTATATCTTGCGAGTGTGAAACTATTGTCATGAGATGATACCTAATGCTACCTTTTGGCTCATATTCTCGTAGGGTATTTCTAAGCACGAGTGGTGGACATTTTAACAGCAGCCAGGGATTTTTGTGTCTCATTCATACTTGAAATGGAGCATAGGCCAATCATGCGAGATGAAAAAAAACCCATGTAGAAGTGCTCTTAGAGAAAAGAGAATCCCAAGGGGGTACAGAGACTTTGATGTATGCCAGATCAAGAAATGGGCATAATGAACTCAGGAGGCATGACCCAGAACTGGGTGAGGGGCCCAATGGGGTGGGACTCTCCACTGGCAGCTAGCCCCGATCCCCATGCCCCGGTGCAGCACTAGAGGGGGCCGTGCTGCTGGGTACAGTAATAGGTGCTCCACTGGGCTGATATGTCATCTCCTTGCTTCTCTCTCTCTTTACAGGTAACAAGTCCCCGGCTGTCTTCCCCATGACTCCCTGTTGCCAAAACTCTCCGACATCCTCCCCGGTTGCCTTGGGTTGTCTTGTCAGTGGCTACTTCCCAGAGCCTGTCTCAGTACAGTGGAAAGCAGGATCAAGCGCAGTTTACTCTGGCGTCACAACCTCCCCCTCTGCATGGGACTCATCTAATGGGCTCTACATCACGAGCAGCCAGCTAACTGTCCCAGCTGACAGCTGGAAGTCCCAGAAGTACCAGTGCAGTGTGAGGCATCAGGCAACATCATTCCACACCACCGTGGATGTTGGTAGGTGCAATGTGAAGCATCAGGGAACAACATTTCAAACCACCATGGATGTTGGTAGGGCCAATGTGAAGCATCAGGGAACAGCATTTCAAACTACCATGGATGTTGGTAGGTCCACTGTGAAGCATCAGGGAACAGCATTTCAAACTACCACGGATGTTGGTAGGTCCACTGTGAAGCATCAGGGAACAGCATTCCAAACCACCGTGGATGCTGGTAGGTGCTGGAGTAGGTTCTCTGGGATGCTTCTGGAGCCATGGCTGTGAGGTGATGGTGGGAGGGATGGTTGGAGAAAAGTAGATACTATGGAAAGTTTGATAAATAGTAAGATCTCATGGAGAAAATGACACCATGGAAAGACAGAGAGAGGGTCAAAGTGATGGCTAGATAGATAGATGAAGGCACCACGGATAAGATGAGAGGAGGGATGAAAAAGGATGGAAAAAGCTAGAAAGCAGAGAAGGAAAGAGGGACCATTTTGCAGCGGAGGAAGGGATTGGAGGCTCATAGATGGTGTTCTCCAGCAAGTTGGGGAGGCGAAAGAAGGGGTCTGTCAGGGTAGGGTGTTCTGAAAGTCCCTGGTAGAGCTGTTGAGGGAAACTGTGAGCTGGTCTATACTTTTGAATGAGTAATCTTTATTTCCTCTAAGGTTAGACCGATTAGTGAGACATAAAGAAGACTGTGGGATGAGGTGCCAGTGTAGGACCCATCTGAGGTTGTTATTGTGGGACTCGTGATCTGTAGCTAATGGCTCTGTGACTGTGTTTCCACTCCTCTCTAACTCCGTGTTTTCAGAGTGCCCTTCACCACCGGTTCCACTCCAGATGAACCTGTTGACCCCCCCCTGTGAAGGTGGCTCTTCCCCAGTGCTGGAATTGATTTGCCTTCTTTGGGACTTCACGCCAAATGAAGCCAAGGTGGAGTGGCTCGTGAATGGAATCAAGAAGGACCTTCCTGGCACAGTCTACTCCTCCGCAGAGGGCACAAATGGCTTGTTCATGGGCCAGAGCCGAGTGAACATCTCTAGGGACAGCTGGAATAAGGAGGACGTTTACACGTGCAAAGTGTCCCATCCTGCCTTGACCACAGGCTATGAGATTAGAAATGCCAGCAAGTGCAAGTGCGTTACCGGTAAGTCAGAAACAAGCATTTCCTACAGGTAGTGGAGATGGACTGTACAGACTGTGGTGATGAGTGACATGGAAATGGTGGAGAGAGCTTGAAACATCATCCGTGATGTGCTTGGGATGTAAGATGGAACTGGCACAGACTTAATCTACAGAATGGGGGTGGGTGCAGGGAGGGAGGACAGAGGGGTTTTGTGAGACTGGGGTTTCCTGGGTCTGTTCCAGGGCCAGGACAGGGTAGTAGGGCATAGTGGGATAAGGCAGCCACTACTACTCAACTAAGAGAATATAAAGTCTATATATATCACTCAGAGGATATAGAGAGCCAATTCATTCTGAAACGCCTCTGGTGTCCACATAGCAAAGGTGATTTGGGAAACCTCAGCCAAACTTCCTGGTGTCCCATGCAAAGACCTGCCTTCCCCATGGGTGAGAGTAAGTTCCCTCAGCATTATAAGGGGGCCCAGTACCCAGCCCCCAGATCACTCTCATCTCATTCACTCCTTAGTCTGTTCCACAGATGTCCCTTGATGATGGTATCCCTGGAGGAATGGCATGTGCTTATCACCTTACTTCTATTGAGTGTGCTCTCAGCCCAATGTTTCATTCCCTGACCTTTCTTAGTTAGCCATCAAACCAAGGCAGTAGACTTTCTGCTTTCCTTTTCCCTGGAGGACCTCTGCATGGACCCAAAAGCCACCCTCACTGTTTGAGAGCTCTCTTGTAGAGGGACCCAGGCACCTGAATCCCTCAGTTGTTCTTGGAATACCACTGCCCATGCCAATGCATTCACTTTACACAAGCCATGGCTAGCACTCCACTGTACCACAGGCTGGTGGTTTCCACCTTTTACCCACTGATCATTTTTAAAACCCAGCCCTCAGTTCTACCTCCTTCCCCTCACCAGATCCTTGTGACCCAAGACCAGTGGAAGTATTCCTCTATCCCCCTTCCCTGGAGGACATCTTTGTAGCACACAACACCACCATCACTTGCTTGGTCACCAACCTGGAGACACCAAGCAACTTGGAAATCTCCTGGAGCCGGGAAAGTAATGGCAACTTGGATGTGGTGACTGGCCAGGCAGTTCAGCAACAAAATAGCACCTATAGTGTGACCAGCATCCTGCGAGTATGCACAGAGGAATGGAATTCTGGGGAGCAATTCACCTGTACAGTGAAGCACCCGGGCATCCCATCAGCCATCACCAAATCCATCCAAAAGACCAAAGGTATGTGGAGGGCAGGGGGGGTTACCAACTCTACTCCAACCCCTGTGTCAGGGATATATGATATGGGGCCTTTGTCTTCAGGACATGCTTACTCAGATGCATACCCAGGCAGTAGAACTGCATTTAAAAAAAAATTGTGATGTAGGTTTAAGTGTTAAACTATAGATGTAGTGAAAGAGATGGAGAGTAAGGACTCCTGGGTATGTCCTTGGAGTTGGGGAAGGGAGTGGGTTAGGACTTGGGTGGCAGAATCTGGAGATCTGGGTTTTATCCCTCATGTTAGAGGAGAGTGGGGTTTATTCACTGGAAGAGGGAGGCTATGGGAGATAGGGCTCCTAGGTTCTATTTCCTGGTGTAAGAGGTACCAGGACTTCCATATTGGACCCCTGAGCATTAATTCTTGCTTGTTTTGACCTTGCAGCCACCAATTTACAGGCTCCTTCAGTCTACGTCTTCCCTCCTCCTGCCGAAGAGCTGTCCCTGCAGGAGTTAGCTACTCTGACCTGCCTGGTTCGGGGCTTCACACCCAGTGACATCCTGGTAACATGGACCCAGCAGGACCGGCCCGTGTCCTCGTCAGCCTTCGTCAACACTGGACCCATCCAGGACACTGCGGAGAAGGAGACGACTTTCTTCGCCTACAGCAAGCTCAGTGTCCCAACCAATGAGTGGCAGCGGGGAGACAGCTTTGCCTGTGTAGTGGGTCATGAAGGCCTCCCAATGACCTTTGTCCACAAGAGCGTGGACAAAGCCTCTGGTAAACCCACCGCTGTCAACGTTTCTGTAGTTTTGTCTGACACTGACATCACCTGCTACTGAGGGGATAGAGCCCTGCAAGCCTTGTGTCTACTTGTGCAAGCCTTGTGCAAGCTACATGACATGTAGTTTATATATAAAGCTGAGGGATTTCTGGTGAACAGAGCCTGGCTGTATGTGTTGTATGTTAAAATAAAAGAGCAACTGTCTAGAGCTTGTTTTCAGGAGGATGTCATATTCTGACATGGTCTGTCTCTCAATCTCTCCATCTTGTTCATCCCTTCCTCCTTTCTTCTCCAGGAAACAGGCAACATATCTTCTTTATCACACCACCAGTGAGCAAAAGGTGAAACTAGACTAGTTCAAAAGATCGAGCAAGGGCAAATTTCTGACAATTATTAGGGAAAAGACTGGAAAGGGAATGGATGGGTTCTCCATTTCTTGAAGTCCTTCAACCAAGAATGACTGTTCTTTTGGAAGCTGTCTTAGCTGAACACTAGGTTTTAGGCTGAATGTAGGAGTAACTGGAAGGAATGTCATGTCTGGTGTTATACAGTGAATCAGATGAGATAGCCAACTTGTCTTTTCTGCTTTTTCCTCTGTGAATGAATCAATGAAAGATTCAAAGTCAAGAAGGCCAAGTTAAGTATCAACTATCCAGTGATTGAATACTGACTGGGTTACCAAGTTCTCCATCTGTAGAACTGATCTGCACAGGAGTTTACTGTCCCTGGTCTATCAGGACACTGGGATTTTCACTTCAGTGGGACTTGTCCTCTGTTACGCTTTAGGGGACCTGACCTTGTTGGAGTTCAAAGGGCAAGATTTTTCAGAGAGTCCTTAGGGATTCCATGTAATAGCAAATGTTTTCTCAAGCTTGTGGCTTTGGGCATTTCATGTTTGGATGGGCACAATGGCCTTCAAAACTAGACTGGCCAGCTGTGGGGCACAGGATTGGGAATTACACCAGAGAGCCCTGCTTTGATTTATGGTTGAGCTCCACTACATTGCTCAGAAATAGTTGGACAGTTCTTATCTGGGCTGATATTCTAGGAGAGTTGGGCCACTTTGGGAAAATGTCATCTCTAGAGAATCCTGTTGACCAAGAATCCACCATATCTTCAAAGGGAATTTACACTGCTCTTGCAAAGTTATCACTGGTGGGGAACATGAAGTACCAAGCTAAATTTGTAGAGTCCTTGGTACCCTGGGCCCCTGGGCTGGGGTTGCTGTGGACTAGTGCCATACAAAGACCTGTAATAATGGGTGGGATAACTTGGATTCCAGCTGTGAGAATGGAGGTAGCAGCACTTGTATCACTTGAGAAGGGGCATCAAGGCTGCAGTAGTTCCCAAGTCTTCCTCCTATTGCATCAGCATCCACAATGGAGGTTGACACGCAAGCACACACAAAAAAGACCATTTCTTTCCCAAAGATCTGAAACTCTAAACAGAGAAAAGGAATTAAAGAACTGCTTTCATCCCCACTCCAGAGGGAATCAAGGGGGTCTGCTGTTTAATTAAAGTCACTCTGTTTAGGTCAGAGATGAGGAAGGCACTTCCTCATTGGAAATCCATCCTTATCCTGAGGTCTGTCAAGGTCTAGACATTAAGGTGGGAGGTTCAAGGAGCCCTGTGGTTGAGTTGGTCCAAAAGAAAGTTGAGGGATGATTTGGTTATGGCCTAGAAGTGCCCACAAGATGAGGGAGTTTTTGTGAGAACAAACTCATCTAGAGTGCAGCCAAAAGATCTGGAAGGGGAAGAGTTGGAAATCCAATTCAGACTGGAAAGAAAGCACAGGTTTTCATCACTGGGGGGGAATAAAGAAACAAAATAATTTACCTGGACGCATTGTAAATACCCCATCATTTGAAGCTTTCATATTATGATTAGTGGTCCTTGTGGACAGTGCTCTGGATCATCCAGGAGAGTTGGAGGTGAGGCCTTTGGTTCCTGAGAGTGAGGGCTTTCAGCTCTCATGAAGCCGGATGTCAGAAGCGATGATGCCATTCGGGGCATCTTCCTCCTTGAAATCTAAGCCTCAATTGACAGAATGTGTTATTGGCAGCACCAGGCATAGAACTAAAATGTTCTCCTAGCCAAGGTTCCCAGTTTCCTGGCTTTCAGAGACATATCAACCAGCACATCCCCCACCCAACATGGACAGCCATGGAAGTTGTGTGGACCTTTGTATTCCTTGCATGACCATATATGAGACATCCTCATGGTGTCAAAATAGAGCTATATGGTTCTGGAAGGCGCTTCCTGAGTTATTGCTGTTCCCTGCTATCATGGCAACATCATCGTTCTAGCTCATTGATACAATTAATCTTCATCTTGCAATTAGGTGAGATTTTTTTATACCTCTGCTCATTTTACCTAGGATCTTCCCAATTTCCCTCTTCCAATGGTTTGGAACTTCCTCCTACTTTCTTGGCTAAATTTATTCATGGAGGATTGGTCCCCATGTGTTCTTGCACCAACATTATCCTTTACAGTCCAAGACCTTTGATTCTCCTAGGAAAGCTTCACCATTTTTTAGATGTGATAATATCTCTGCTCTAAACCTGTTCCATGTTTCAGTTTATCTTTCTGGAACAGGGTGCCCAGAATTGTGCACCATATTCCAGATGAAGTCTTAGCAGTGTCCTCAACAATGGCATGAGTGCGTCTCCATCTTTGCTAGAAATACATTGCCTGCTTCATTCTAGGATTACACTGGTCTTTCAAAAACGGTTTCCAGAACTGACTGTGGATGGGTGTGGATGCCTTTCCTCCTGTGGAAGCATGTTGTGTGGATGAGTTGGATTTTGTCTTGGAGTGTGGTTCATAGTTTGGCAAGTTGTGGGTTTTGATTGTCCCATTTCTATGCTTAAAGTAACAGAATAGGGTCTATGGAAGAAGAGGGGCTAGAAGATAGCCCAGGTGTCCTGGTCTTTAGTTACTTTTGGGAAGCTGCATCCATGATGTCATCAGAGATGCTCTCTATCTCACAACAGAGGGACTTTTGAGGGGGGCTGTGATCTTGCCTACTGCTAGGGATGTGTTTCCATTGGGGATTGAGTTTGAAGTGACTGGGAAACCATTGCTGTTTGCTGCCTTTGGGTAGTGTGGTCAAGGAAGGGTTTGTATTGCCACTGGGATTTTTAAATGACCACAAGATTCAGATTCAGTGGGATAAATCCCTTATGCTTCTTTGAAAACCGGAGCCTGTACAGCGGTCACCCTGTGTTCTTGTCTTTTATGCTGCCGGCTTGAGGGTGATAGTTGCCTGCCATATGCTCAAATGCTTTATGAAGTTAAATAGGAGACTGCTCTAACTGGAGGTCTGTCTTGTCCCCAGCTCCTTTCTTTGTGGCGTTTGACCCACGGGATTTTGTTGAAGAAGGAGAGGAAGAACCTGACAGTTTCTGGACAACACTTACTTTCATTGTTCTCTTTCTCCTCAGCCTCTGCTACAGTACTGGTGTCACAATGTTCAAGGTAATAATGGCTTCCTGCACCCACGCTTATACTTCGTTCGTTCCTTCTTCGTGCCAATGAGTAGTACTTTGTAACTGAGAATTCATTTTTGATCCAGTAAGTCACTCATTAAGCTGTGATGAACAGGGATCCTGGTTTTCACTGAGAAAAATCATTCCAAATTTTTAGCTAGAATGCGCCCCCCCCATCCACATTGTTCTGTGATTAAAATTAAATACCACTAAATATGTAAGTGGCGTTTCATTTAATCATGGAAAAAATATGGATTTGAGGGGGTTTTTTAAACCTGAAAATTTGGGATTTTTTTTTTTAATCAGAGAAAACGAGGGCCCCTTGTGATGAACACTCAATCACTGGGCGTGCATACATGAGGATAAACAGCTGCTGATAATCAATAGTTGTCTATTAATCATCAGTAATTACGTATAGTTAATGTTTAATTAGTAACAATATATTAATCAGCAGTTATGTTTAATGCTAAATATGTTGAAATTAGTTTTTAGTTATCGATTACCAGTAAGCACCGATCAGACATTTTTGATAAATATGCAGCATTCAGGCTTATTTTTAATAATCAAGTCCTAGATAGATCACTTGGAGTCCAATTCAGTCTGATGTTCAAGAGTAGTTTATCAAACATTAATAAACTTTACTAATAATCAGTGACGATTAATCAATGATAAATGATCAGAGGCTGACCATCAGTAGCCAGCACCTGCAATTATAAATCAATAGTAATTTATCAAGGATTGGTGTTTATGATGCTTTGCAATAAGTAATAAAGTACCGATAGTCGATCACAATAAAAGCTCTCCTTACTTAAGGGTAGTCGTATGGGTTACATGGGGGGGCATTTCTTTGTGTTCACCAGAGATTAGGTGTTCAGTACTGATGAACATTGTCAGTATTACAGCGGGATCACAACCGTTTCTGACCCATGATGGTATGGGGAGGTGTCAGAAGCATTTGAGGGCTGAGGTTGTCCTAGTGAGTTTGATCCCCCACGTCCAACTCTATTCCAGAGGATAAAAGCCATTCCCCAAGACAGGGCTGGGTCTCTTTTTCTCAATGCCCTACTCTAATGCCACCAGCTGATTGAGTCTGGATGCCAAGTTGGCTGAGTGCCATTCTCCTCCCTGTATTAGATGGGAAGCCCGAGTGGCTGGTTCCAACCAGCCATTCTCTGCTGACCAAAGAGGTGGCATAGGATCTTCCACTGAAGGTACAAGAATAGCAGTCTCACCCCTCTGCATTTGGCATCTCACAGGTGCAGTAATTCTTGGGACCCAAGCTGTGAAGCAGGTGGACGGCGCTCATGAGTCCTCTTCATCATATCTGTCCATGTTCCACCTGTTCATGGCTCCTCCATTTCTCTGGAAACCTGCACGAAGGGCATCAAGTTCCTCAGCAACTTGGCATGGTTGGCAGTTTACACTGAATATTTTGCAAAGTGCAGACCCAGAAGAAAGAGAGGAGACTCCAACTGTCGACATTTGTGGGGAGCAGCCTACAGATATATGTGAAAGCATGTGTGCATTTCTTACATCTCTAAGGGGAAGAGTCTCCATTTTCCTCTAAGTTGCTGGTTTTTGTCCTTACCCAAATCTGTCCCACCGTTCCCCAGAATTGCACTGGGGAGAAGGGAATTCCTTAGCTGCTTTAGTATTATGTCTTGGGCAGGGCTGCTGTGAGTTATGCCTGGAGCAACCCAGGAAAAGGGGACACTTATCTGAAACCCCTTTTCCACTGAAGTCAGTGGAAACAATCCCAAAATAGAGACAGGATATTATCCTTATTTCTGATATCCCTTAATTTTCAAGGCGTACACATGAAATCAGAACCTCATCTTTTAGGATGTTTCCATGGATTGGGTAGGTTGAATATGCGACAGCTACTCTTACAGTAGAAATCTCCCTAATATAACCTATGGGCATTAAGATCCCTTGCTTGATATTCTGCTGCTTATACATCCCAGGATTTCCCTCCCTAACTCATAGCATTGCACAGGGAGCTCACGCTTAGCTCTTTATCTGTTGTGAGACCCTGAGTCACCTTCAGAGCTTCAGCAAAGACCACATGTTTAGGAAGGTGGCCTGTATTTCCTTTACATCTCAGGCTGCAGGGCAAAGAGGGTAAAGTCAAGAACCAGCCCTAAAATCTGGAGCAGATTGATTGAACCTCCCGAAGGACAAACATATCCCACTTGTCAAAACAGCTGTAATAATGTGTTTCCTCTTTGAGTCATCCTGGGGCAGAAACATTGGCCCTGGTAGGGGCACATTTGATCATGGGGCTTAGCAATGAAGCTAAGGTAGATGAGGGAGCTGATTAAAAGAATCAGGCTTTTCAGGCTTCGTGGTAAAAAACAAGATGGATAACTTGCTGATCTCTGTGATTACCTTGTGTTCCAGGCAGGGGTGGGTCGAGGAGGGGTGCAATGGTGCAGTTGATTCCTGCTCCACCCACATTTTAAAACTACCTGTGTGGGAGGGAAGCTGCATTTTTATTCAGGCAGTGCCTAGAGAGTGAGGTGACCTCATGGCTCATTATCACCTCCCTGATTCCTGCTAATCTCTCTCTACTCCACAGGTGTGAATGACCTTCTATCCTTTTTGGCTGTCTTGATGTTCCATTATTCAAACTATAACTTCTTCTGCCATTTTTCTCTCATTTAGCCATTCCTAGCTATATATTTCTTTTATTTCACAGCCCTGCAGACTATTCTGAGCTCTAGCTAAAAATCTTAACTCAGATGTGGTAATATTAACTCAGGTGTAGAAATGACTGACAGTGAAGTATTGGAAGCACTGTCAAGATGCTCAAGAAGGCTAGATTTTGTTGGATGACTGAGGCACATTTAATTGTGATGACTATGGAACTAATAAAACAATATATTTTGAGTATTTTTGCCTAGTTTGTTTTTTTTAAAAACGTTACATGTGATCTAGCACATTCCAATAAAGTTATATGTGTTTTTGCTTTGATATTAACCTGCATAATGTAGTGCTATATCCCTATCATATTAGCAATGCTTCTAGTTTCTGTTTAACTGGATTAAAATATGTTATACTTTATGTTATGATGTACCACACCATCCACAACCCCTTTTTGAAAATCCTAGATCCGTCCATGGTTCCCATATTTCTTCCAGGGGACTCCTCCTATAGTTCATATTCATGGCTCTTCCTTCATTCAAACACAAAAATAACCATTCTAATTATTGGGTCAAAAATGAGGCACTGGATCCCTAACAGCATTTCCATGGAAAAAAAGGAATAGAAGGTATCGGAGTCATAAGTTCTGGCTGTAACCATCAGGCATCACTCCATTTACCAGAGGCTGGGCTAGAACACTGGCATGCTGGGGCACCTGTACACACCACAGGATTTAATCCTCATTAAAGTAAATAGGTTTATAGAGTTTAAACTTGTTTATTTTGGAGCGTTGGATCAGTGTTTGCACACGCTAGATTTTTGAACGAATTAAGCCTGGTCCCCAGCTGGTGG
>JAGPOW010002397.1:130045-146455 GCA_030014935.1 Caiman crocodilus | reverse complement strand
TCTTCTTCTTAATCAAAAAAAGTCAAAATTTGCTGTGGGAAGTGACCACAGTTCCCTACAAGATCATTTAATCAAAAGACAATTGTTTAATCAACACCAACTTTGACAAAATCAAACCTACGCTTCACGCCACCCCCTCTTTTAGATCTGAACCTACTGAAGGTTGATAATTAAGACACCCAAATGAACCTACAGTGAAAGTCTCCTTCCTTGAAAGAGACCTTCTGTTACTTGTATTACTTATTATGCGTTTCCTTTCCTCCTTCTGTGGTGTTTATCCAACTCTCCACCCTATATGTCCTACACAGCATCGTGTAGCTCTAGTGACTCTGTAGTTCACCTACTCACCCACTGCCCCTTGGGTGAATTTTTTCTTCTCATCATGTCATCTGAGGACCCATCTCACAAAAGGAAATATTTGGGTGATTACTAATTGGGTGTGGGACTTGTGACACAGAAGAGAGGAGAGGAGAAGCATAAATTTCTTTGTTCCATTCCCTCGTGCTCTTTAGCCTAGAGGCCCCTTCTGAAAGGACATAAGAGAAGGGCAAGCGGCGTAAAAGCTGGAGTCACCTTTTCCCATTGTTAGCACCTTTATTCTCTCACCTGAAGACTCATCTGTTTTTTTTACGACAAACAGGATTACCCTTGGGTGTTTTTTCAAGGGCTTCCCTAGCGGGGCTAGTCTCATGAGATTGTCCGTGAAGGACAAGGCATTGGGAGGTGGGTAGTTTTATCACTCTGATGACTGACTGCTGGCCGTTTTGGACCCATTATTTATCCATATAAAATTCAGATTTTGTTTCTTAGCAAACAAGTTATTTGACCAAAGGAGAGCAGGTAGATTACACTGTATTTGCATTGCTAATTTTTGTTATTAAGACAAAACCCTGAATTAACTGACCAGAAGTTGCTGAATGGGTTACTCTGTACTTGTGCAGGCACAGGTGGAAACTGATAGCTCTCCTTGGAGACATCACATGCTCACTACTCTGTTTCAGAGGAAACAAAATGTATTGCCATCTATTTTAAATGTTCCTACAAGAGCAAAGGTGATATCAAGCATCTGGTCTCATTGCAATGTATGCAATGTGATTCTACCCTGCGTGGGTCTCTAGACAACTGTTAATATAAAGCTGGGTGGGCTTTTTCTGCCTCTGTGCTGATTTTTTGTGAATCAGTCTGAATGGTGAGACGATGTGGTGTGTGCCAAAAATGGCTGCATTAAGGATATTCAGGGACCTGAGTAGGCGGAGTAGAACGTGGCCCCTGATGCGGATGCTGGGAATAATGGGTGCAAACTAGTGGAGAGTAGATTCAGGTTAGACATTAGGAAGACATTTTTTACAGCAAGGGTGGCCAGAATCTGGACTGGGCTTCCAAGAGAGGTGGGGTTTCCATCTAACTTGGAGGTCTTCAAGAGGAGGTTAGATAGTCACCTGGCTGGTCTCATCTGACCTCGGTCCTCTTTTCTGCCAGGGGCAGGGGGTCGGACACGATCCTTTGTGGTCCCTTCCAATTCTACAATCTATGAATCTCTGAAAAGGATAGGAATTCAAGCTCTGGAGAAGAGCTGTTCTTAGTTTCTGACAAACAAAGGGTTGAATGGCTGAAACTGCTATCAGAGGTATCTACTTACTCCTTTTCGGTGAACGACTATGATAGAGTAGGCCTGAGGGTACTCTAATGGATGAGATGCACAGGTCCTTGAATGCAGGGAATGGACATGTGGCTCAGAGTCCCTAAGTACAGATGGGAATGGAGTGAGTGGGGAATGTATCCTGCTGTGTTTAGCTCATGTGAAAGGAGGAAAAGTGGAGTGGGCTGTGAGGGGGTGAGGACTTGGTGAGATAAGAAGGCAGCGGATGGGACAGGAGGAGCATAACTGCAGTGCCAACGCAGGCTACCCAACTGCCAAAGATTTCAGGCACTGAACCCCATCACGGGCTCCTCCCACCTCTGAAGACACATTATCACGTGATGTTTTGCAACACCTGGCCAGGAATGGACTGCAATTTTTCTTAGTTCCAAAATTCACTTTATTTCTATTTTTTTTTTTTGTAGATGCAGCCAAAGGTTTTCCATTCTGGAAACAATATTATTTTACACAGCTACCAGAGCGGTGTGACCACTCTTGTTCACTATAGTGGAAGGAGGGGGAATATTCACAGTGAGGGTCGGGTGATTAAGGGAAGGTTAGTAGCAGCTGGAGTCAGTATCAGACAGCACCAGAGACACATTGACGAAGGTTGGTTTACCCGTGGACTTGTCGATGGTCTTCTGAGCCACCTGCATGGGCAGCTTCTGGTGTCCCACGAGGCATGTGTAGGTGTTGCCGGCTTTCCACGCCTGCTCCCTGATGGTCAGGGTGCTGTAGGTGTAGTAGGTCTCTGACTGCTGGGATTCGAGGGTAGGCTTGTTGGTGGTGTAAGCGGAGGCATTCATTGGCTCACCGTTTTGCAGCCATCGGACAAAAAGATCAGGTGGGCTGAAGCCCTTCACGAGGCAAGTGATTGTGGCAGTTTCTTGGAGGGCTAGCTGCTCAGGGGGAGGAGGGAAGACATAGATGCTTGGAGCATGGCTTCTGGCATCTGTACGGACAAAAGAGAGATGGAGAGGGCCATGAATAGGTAGCCTTGGTGGTGGACACATTTAGGGGTTGTTAATCTGACAACGATCTACCAGCTGCTGAAGCCAGTTAAGAGACCAACTGTGGAGTGATATGAAGCCAATGCATAAGGGGTGTCACCTACCAGGCTGTTTCTGCAGGGTCTTTTCTACTGGGAAGACAAGATCCGGGTAGGTCACTTTGCAGGTGTACTTTTGTCCCTTGTCCCACTCATCTGCGCACACACTGGCTGTGGCATCCACTCGATACAGGCGATTGGGTTGCACAACACGTGGTTGAAGGGTGGTTTCCAGCAGTTTGCCGTCCTGTCTCCTCCACGTCACAACAAGCCCATCTGCAGTGGGCAAGTTAATGACCCTGCAGGTCAGCTTGGCTGCTTTAGTAAGGTAGGTTTCAACAAAGGAAGGTGCGATCAGCTGGACTTCAATTTCGCCAGAGGAGCAATTAGCTGGGAGAGAAATAGAAATGGGTAAGAATCCTCATTCCTTTTCTAGAGGGTTTTCTTTCCCTTCAAAATCTAACCTTCCTTTTTTTAAAATAATCAAGTGTGTTCTTATTGACCATAGCTGGTGCAACGGGAACCAAGCTAATAAGCCAGCTTTCCTCTGGTGTATCAAAAGAGCTGTCTTGTTCTTTCTAGAGTAGGGATCCTTATGATATATTTTTTTTTATTGCTTGACTAACCCCAAATTTACCTGAGACTATTTTAAGGACTATTTAGCAGGAAAAACCCCTATTAAAAATATTAAAGCATTTTTAGACATGACATGCTTCTGACTCGAAGCGTATGAAGGAACTCAGGCTCCTCTTACCGCTGTTTGCGCTTCCTGTTGAACTATCGTTTGGTAAGAGAAAGCATTGCTTTTATGATTCTGTATCTGCTTTCTTTTTTAACCATAACTATATTTAAATTGTAATGTGCTGCTACAAGTCATCAAGAGCTTGTCCATGATAGGCATCTGGATGGGGTCATCTGACCCCGGCACTCTTTTCTGCCCAGGCAGGGGGACAGACTGGATGATCTGTTGAGGTTCCTTCCGACCCTAGCATCTTTGAATCTATGACTACCTCACACATTGTCATTGCTGCTCTTAAGTCTTCCTAAATCTGAAAAATAAGCCTTTAACATGAGTCTGTTTCTGCTGAGCACAATAACATAAGTGACTGTAAACATATCATTGCAGCTTAAAGGGAAATTAAGGAAATTGGCAACCCCCATTCACCCATTTCTTAATTGATATGAATTTTCTCTTGCAAGAACATTTCACTTCTGGGAGGTTTCGAAGGCAGGGGATTGGAGGATGGGTCACAGGCATTTCAAAGGGTGGAGGACAGAGGCGTTGGGAGTCTCAACTTACAGTCACAGATCAACAGTTTGCTAATATTCCTCACTGCACTGAATCCACGGCTGTCCGCCTTGCAGGTGTAAATAACGTTGGCCGTCCAGTTCTCGTCAGAGACAGTCAGCTCACTGATGATAAGGAATCCGTCGTCCGTGAAGAGAGGGCCGGTGGTGCTGAAACCAGACTTCAGTGGAGTCCCATTTTCCATCCAGCTAAGGGTAATATCCCGGGTGGGAAGATGCTTAACTTGGCAGATGACAGTTGAATTTCTGAATGGGCCTTCAAAGTCTTCAGTGCTGGGGCCATGGATGGTCATGACAGGGTCTGCATGAAGGAAAATCAAGGGGGTGAGATTATAAGTATGGCATCTGTAATGCACAATGAATGTGCACAACTGGTGCTACATGCATGGGGGTTACAGGGGCAGCTGGGTCCGTCTTTAGATCTGATGAGCTCTGTTATTGCATGATAGGAAAGCAATTGATAACTGAAGCCATGTTCGACTAAATAGTGGCGTGCCCCCTGCCTGAAAGATCTAGTCGCAGTAAAACTCCCAGTCCCCATGACTTCTCAATATACGGTTTCTAGCAAAATGCCCATTCTTGAAGGCGCTTTCACGGTTGTCTTTCAATGCTAATCTTCACCCTTAGATGCCACTCCCATCCCAGAGCTGTACTTCCTGATCAGACTCCACTTCCTCCCAGAAGTAGGGATAAAACCCAGGAGTCCTGCTTTCAGGCAGCCTGGGGCTTCACTAGTTCTTACAGATATATATTTGTGATACAGCTCTTTTGAGAGCATGCAGATGTTAAAGCGCCAAAGCCCTGGAAACATTCAGAGTAACACATCCATAGCTGTAAGGAGAGACCAGGAGAAGACAACAAATTCACTTACTGGCGATAAAAGCTGGAATCTTTATCTTCCTATTTCCTTGTGGGTGGTTAGCTGCACAAAACAGAGGCTGCTGTACCCTCCAGTCAGAGTTAGACACCGATATCTGAGTGACAGCAGTGTAGGACCCAGCACTGGTCAGGATGGATGGGAAGGTTGTGACACCTTTGGTCATATTTACATCCTTGTTGTTGAGCCAGGTGAAGGTGACTGATTCAGGAAGGAAGTCCTTTGCCAAGCAGCCCACTGTGATGGGATTCTGGTCTGGATACAGCCCGCATGATGGGATGAGTGGGAACAGAGATGGGGCGCTCAGGGAAGCTAAGGGTCAGAAAAGAAAAAGGACAGGGCGTTGGGGCATGAGGAGAGAAGACACATTAATACCAGATCCACACCAGGGAGCTCTTCAAACACCTGCTGAAACCCAAGAAAAAGGGGAATTGCTTCTCAGTTCGGGAGGGAGACAGTGCAAGCCTTATTCCCTCATCATCTGGGATCAGTCATTGACTGAGCATATGTGATGGAGGGGAACTCTTTTTGTGGAATATCCCTAAACACAAGTCTCCATTATAGGCCAGCCTGTATGGACCCAGACCTCTTCATATACAGGTATAGGATCCCAATGTCCCCATATTTTAAACCTGATGCTATTCCAATTCCTAATCCTATTTTGAATGGTGTACCATGGCATATATGGTCTTTCCCTCTTGTATGAAGACATATGACTACCGTCCTCCCGCGTGCACGCCCTAAACCACTTGCATGTATAACCCCATTTCTCCTATTGAGGGTCATGTACCTCAGTTCACCTTCTTGTTGAACAGAATGGAGTCTGAGGTCTCATGTACAGAAGAAGAGCTTAGCAAGGTCTCTCGCTATTTTTCCCCACGAGTGCAATAGAAACAGTCGACGTGGGCAATCAGAGCACCATGGCGTGGCGTTGCTACAGGACCAGCGATAGGGGTGGGGGCTGGAATGACAGGATCTGGTACTGTCTTTCAGCTCAGCGCTGATGCGTCCTGATTCAGCACCAGATGGCCCGACTGGACATGGTTGAGCATTGTGGCAGGCAGGGCTCAGGTCTCCGCAGGAAGAGACTGGACGCTCTCTGCAGTGACATGGAGGTGACGGCAAGGAATGGAGACTTATTCCATTCACCTGGGCTGGGATTTCTTTTAAAGCAACAAGAGGGAAAGCGGCCCTTTCTCTACCCAGGAACTCCTGTGGGAAAACCCTTTTCCCACAGGAGCAACCAAACAACCAAATGTTGCGGCCTATGGACTGAAGACCTGGGCCAGGTACAAAGAAGTTCCCAAGAAGACGGTGTGAAAGCCTGGGATGGCCCCAGTATAATTTCAACTCCTCCTTTCTTTCGTTTAGAGAAGGGGTTACTACTGCAGTGAGGGGATGAAAATGAAGGGACAGGCATTTGAACGGTTAGCAGCTATGGCTAGATGCTGGAGGGGTCAGAAGTCAGGGCAACAGCTTGACTCAAAACTCTACCGTAACTCAATATTGGGCCAGTTTCCACCCAGTAGTTTTTCTGAGGCTAGGAACAGATGTCGCATTTGCCCCAGAAATAAAAATACCCTAGGGTTGGCATGTACACACATCACCCATTTAATGAAGGTTTAGTGAGTTGCTGAATGCATTCCCCTTTCTCTGCCATTGGGCCAACAGTGCTGTCCCAGGACACCTGTACAGGCATACTCTGCAATATTCTTGGGCAAACTATCACTATCTCTTATCCAGCAAATTATTTTTAGGATCGACGCTGGGAAAACATACATTGATGTCTGTATGATTGGCCCTAGGATAAATGATACGTCCACAGCCTCAGTTTCTAGCTCTTACAAACCTAGGGATTACAACCCATTTTGGAGTTGAACGTCTGGGGGTTGGGTCAGATTCAAACAAGTTTCACACAAGCACCTCCATAAACACTTTGCTGGTTTTCACACACCCATAGTTTGCAGCCTTCTTTCTTTTCGTGCAAACCCTCATGCAAGCGATTTGGGGGGAGGTTTTGAGAGAGGAAAACATTTCTTTCAAACTACTGAAGCATCCTGTGGACGTCTAACCCTGAGGCACCTTAGGGGGGGATCCAGGGTGTCCACAGATCCCTCCGAATCATCTAGTGATGTGAGAGTGCGTGCTCTGCGTGAGGAAGCACCTAACACGTTTTGCCGTGAATGCGGTGAGAAGCAGAGCTGGCTTGACTCGGAAGGGACGAACAAGCGACCCGACCATGCAGCCATCACCAGACAGTATCTGATCGCCTCATTCAACCCCCCGCAGCTGAGTGCATCTGAGCCTGTGTCTGAGGGCTCAGGTAGGGAAGCCCAGGAGAGACAGCTAATGGGAGGAGGCAGAAGTAGATCAGAGAGTCAGGGAACCATGTCTCAAAATTGGCCTGGTGGGACCCCGCAGAGGAGTTTGCTATTTCAGTTTAGAAACCCATGATATTTGGAACCAGGTGATGAGCGAGAGACTCAAATCCACCCCGAAATGGCTTCCTGGGGAAATTCACAGCTCCAGCTCTCGTAGTGCTGGGTTGCCCTCTCTCAACAGCCCTGCCAGTGGGCTAGCAGCCATCAGCTGTGGGCTCTGTACACTCCTGCAGGCTCTCCCAGTGCTCCCCACCCCTTTACACTACCCCCGGCAGCCCAAATCCATGCTCCCCTCCTCACACCTCAGCCAGTGCCCCTCATTCTTTACACACAAGCCCAGTAGCCTTGCTCCCTCACATCTCAGCTAGTTCCCCTCACTTCTGACCCACAGCCCCGTTCTCGCAGCCATAGGCTAGCTGTGAAGACCACTGCTGAGCCTCCTCACTCCTGAACCGCAGCTCTGTGCAAACCCAAATGTTAAGTACCCCACATAACTCTCCATCTCTGGCTGCTCCAAAGTCCAGTCCCTGGAGTCTGTGCCCAGCTCTGCCAGTGAGTCCAGTCCCAGCCTACAAGTTCCTGCTACCCCATCCCTGGGCTCCGGCACAGCTCTGCTAGCACCCCTCAGGTTTGACCTGCAGCATAGCCCTGGTTTTACCTTTGTACTGCTAATTCCCCCCATAACCCCATGCTATCCCAGCCCAGAGCTTCCCCTAAACTGTCCTGGTGCCCCATGGCCTCACCCCCTTTCTATCTCCCTGTCTTGCCTTTCTCTCCCCAGCTGCACTGATGCCCTTCACTCCCCACCCGCTGCCCCCCTGCTGTTCTAGTTAGGGGCACCTGCCGCCCGCTCTGGTGTTGTCTGTCCGTATTGATCCTCTCCTCCAAGCTCATCCAACACCGCCACTGTTCCCTGCCTACAGCTCCCTGCCCTTTGAGGTCTGCTTCCCCCAGCACAAGTCAGCAGGGAGCCCTCAATCCTGACCTGCAGCCTGGTCCTACCCCAGTTCAGAGCTTCCTGCACAGCTCTGCTGGTAGCCCCAGTCCCACCGTGCAGACCCTGCTCTCCCTGCTCAGGGCTCCCTGCCCCTCCTTCTGCTGGAATTCCCAACCCCAAGCCCATAAACCCCTTCTATCACACCCTCGAGTCCTTACCTGCAGCATCCCTACCCTGGGATCCCTCAGCTCAACTGATCCCACCCAATCCCAGCCTTCAGCCCCTTTCTCCCCTAGCTCTGGGTTATTCCAACAATGTTTCATTCTGGACATTATCCCTGCTACCCCGTCCAAGCTCTACTGGTGCCCCTCACTTCTGCCCTGCAACCTCTGCTATTCCAGCACTAGCTTCTCTGCAGTTTGCATGGCTCCCCTCGAAGTCCCCCGTTATCCCAGCATTGCGTTCTGTCCGTTCTAGCTCAGCTTGTCTCTCTCAGTCTGACCAGAAGTTTCCACTTCTCCCAGCTCTGAGCTCTCAATTCTGGTAGTGCCTCTCTCTCCCACTCACAGCTCCCACTAACCCAGCCCTGTGCTTCTCATTACTGTCCTGCTAGTCCCCCCTGTCCCACCATTTACAACCTGCACCTCCCTTCTAGCCCAGTCCTTTATTCTGTTCCCCTAGCTGTGCTTTCAGGTATAACCATGCTACCACCTACTAGTTCAGCTTTGGGCTATGTCAGTTCTACTTGTGCCCGCCACTCACAACCTGCAGCCCCCACTCATAGCTCTGCCAATGCTTCTCAACTTCAGCTTGCTGTGTCCTCCAGCTCATCTCAGGTCTGTAGCCCAACTCGCTGGGCTAGTGCTCAGCAGTGCTGAGCAAACAGTGCCTGGTGACAAGCCCGGTCTCCCTCTAGCTTTGGCAGTGCCCTTCATGCTCAGCTTGCAGCCTCTGGGTATTGCAACCCAGGGCAGTACTCGACATTTCTGACCTGCTTGCCTGACTCTGGGCTCCCCTTCATAATGCTGCTGCTTCCCCTCAATTACTGCAGCACCATTTTGCTTCCTCTCCCTTCTGCCACTCCAGCTCCACCAGTGCCCCTCATCTCAGAGCCATTCCACTCCTTCCTCGACAACCGTTTTCTCCTGAGCTGATTCCCCAGCATACCATCTCACAGCCCCCTGCTTTCCAAGCCCTACAATTATCAAATTGGACTGCTGCTGCCCCTGGAATCTCGGGTGGCATCTTGCCCACCCCGTCCTCTCTGGCTAAGATCTCCATGCCCACCCCCTTCCCTACTGGATACGTGCCCTGTAAGGGCCACTTGCCCCA
This sequence comes from Caiman crocodilus, assembly GCA_030014935.1. Classification (NCBI taxonomy): domain Eukaryota; kingdom Metazoa; phylum Chordata; order Crocodylia; family Alligatoridae; genus Caiman; species Caiman crocodilus. Next base: position 136,933 of record JAGPOW010002397.1, on the reverse strand, counting down.
CTCCCTTGGATCCCCACTACTGCATCAGCATGGTGGATGTACCGTTCCTCTTCTGTTGCCCTGAAGAGAACCCAGGAATCCTGTCCCTAGTTGCCCCCTTGCTGTAACCTAAGAGGACCCTATCTCTATCCCAGACCTGGGGAGGGTACCCTAGAAATTCCAAGTCTCCCCTGTAATCAGCCTTAGTCCTTAAGGAAATGCCTCTCATAAGTTGGCAAAGTCCTCTATGATCACAGGAGAGGGAGCAAGAGGAAGCTGTTTCTTTCTAGGTACTCACCAAGGTGTCCATTGAGGTAGGCTGAGACCAAGTGCTGTAGACAGAAGGATCTTTACCTGAGGCCAGCTCTACTTGAGTGGCTCATATCTCTCTTCTGAAATATCCTTGCTTGTGTGAATTTGGGAGATAACTGCCCCCTCCAATAGCTAGAAGAATCAGTGAGGTGTAGAGTATCAATGACACCCCACCGAGGGGAATTAACTGTTCAAATTAGTAACAAAACAAGACGAATTTTATGGTTGGGTGAACCCACGAGGTTGAACTGGGGCAAAAAAAACATCCTTGGTGAGAGTTGTACCCATTCAAACTTCCCCTTTTGAGCCTGTTTTCTTCTGTCTGTCTTTTGCCAGAGTTGGGTAAGTAGACTTCAGACATTAGAAATGACTGAGCCCATGAGGACCTTTTATAAAAAGTTCACTATGAGAGGGGGGAGTGATCAAATTATTGCCTTCCCAGAGCTTGGGATAGAACCCAGGTGTCTTGGCTTCCACGCTCTTTAGATCCCATGTCTCTCACAAAGTCATAGGATCATAAGACAGTAGGGCTGGAGAGGACCTCACAAGGTCATCTAGTCCAGTTCCCTGCCCAGAAAAGGTCATACCTGACTAAACCATCTCAGCTAAGTATCTATCCAATCTGCTCTGGAAAACGTTGAGGGATGGAGATTCCACAACGTGTGTAGGTAGCATCTTCCAATGCATGACCACCATTATCATCAGAAAGATCCTGCTAATCTTCAATCTAAATTTTCTCTGCTGCAGCTTGAGGCCATTGTACCCAGTCCTGTCCCCTACTGCCACGGAAAAGAGCCCATCTCCAGCCTCTTTATAAACAAGATGCCAGTTTTCTGAGAGAAAGAAATGAGATGTATGGACCCATAGATTGCCCTATCCTATCTCATGGGTTTTCCAGAGCACTGGACAGAATGCAGAGGTCCTGATTCTTGAATTCATTTCCTAATTATTTATCCACACCTGAAAGTCACACTCTCTTGTAACCTGGTACCTGGGTGAATGGTACCTCAGGAAGTGCATATCCTTACAGGGCTCATGGGTGTGGAATCCTTAGGTGTGGAATTTATGGGAGTTAAAATGTGTTTGCCAATCCCAGCCCACAGCATGAAGAATTAGGTAGACAGGGGATGTGTCTATACATTCAATTAACGTGCCATAGTTGCAGTGCCCTGCTTTAGCGCTTGTTTAACCAAGCCCTAAACTTAATACTACTGCAGAGTAGCATATTAGAACAGGTTTTGCCCTGCACACTACTGCACAGTGTTATTAGGCTACTGTGCAGTTAGCATTTTGTGTAGATGCGCCCAGTAATATCTAAAATGCTTGAGCAGGATCTTACAGAAGATGGGAAAAGATAGATAATTTACTCTTGAGACTGGGGATAAACCCATTGAGCTCCAAGGTGAGAACTTAGTACAACATCGTTCATTTCTGTTAGCTATTATCCTTCATTCTGTGCTGATTTCCATCCTATGTTCTTACCCAGATCAGGGAATAGTGCCTTCATGACAGACGGCCTGTTGTAGAGAAAGTTCTGAAACAAGACATGAAAGGCACAGGAGACTGAGTGAGATACAGAGAACTGTGCTTGTGGTGGGTGGTGGTAGACAGACAAGGTAATGCATGGATAGGATAGCCAGAGAGACAGGAAGTTGTGGAGGGTAGATGAGAGGACAGATGCATCTAGGCCCAGGGTGCAGTGGATTTTAAGAGGGGCAGCTATGATTCCTGGGTGTCATCTAGAGCTTGGGGAATGAGTCTGAGATCTTGCGTGCTATAGTGGAGGAGGAGCTGGGGTGCAGCACTCCTAGGGTCTATGCTGAAGTTTGCAGGGCACTGGTGACGGGGTATTTCCCAGTGCCAGTGGAAATCAAGTGGAATATTGATCAAGGGACTGAAAAGGTGACCCACAGCTTTCCACCAATTAAGCACAGCAACGGTCACCTTACCAGCAGCAGCCAGCTCAGCATCCCTGCCAGGAATGTGGAAAGAAACAGTTTCCAGTGCACGGTACAACACAACCCAACAAACACAACGACTTCCAAGATGATCCCTACAGGTGAGAGAGGATGGGCTGGGAGAGTCAGGTTAAAAGGCCTGTAGCAGAATTGTCCAGGAGATTGTCTGAATGAAGGACAGGTAAGTAAATAAACAGACAGACAAACACACAGATGGAAGGAGGCATGGTGCAGAGAGAAGGATTTATTTATGGTCAGAAGTGAGGATAGTTGGATGAGCCCTACAGAGAATAGCATAGAGGATGGTTATGCAGAAGGGTAGAGTAGGTGAATATAGAGAATGAGGAATGAGTGATACAGAAGACGAGTTGGATGGACAGCTCAAGACATGGAACATCTCTCTCCATGAACATCTCTCTGCTGCCACAGTTATTTCCAGTCCCTTTTAAAAGCAGCATACCATCAAAGGGAAAGGGATCATAGTGGCACTCGGGGGTGGGGGGGGGAGGGAAGGGGTAACTTTGTGGCATGCATAGTAAAAAGTTTCAGGGATATTGGTTGTAGCCATATTGGTCTAAGGACATAGGCAGACAAGGTTCTTTGGGTGAATCCAATATCTTTTATTAGACCAACTAAAATACTCAGAAAAAATTCTTCTTTACAAGCTTTTGGGTACAAACACCATTCTTCAGGTGTTTGTACCTGGAAGCTTGCAAAGAAGAATTTCCCAAGTATTTTAGTTAGTCTAATAAAAGATATCAGATTTACTCAAAGAACCTTGTCTACTAAAAAGTTTGGCTCATACTGAGCTAGGCAATATATACATGATTGTTTTATGCCTCTGACATTTGCTTCTCTCTGCTAACAGAGGCATGTAACAAGGAGCCCCAGGTCAGTTTGCTAGCCCCAGCCTGTGAGGATGGCTCCATACAGCATCCTGTGGAGCTAGTTTGCTTCCTCCAGAACTTCAGACCCAACACGGCCACAGTAGAATGGTTCCTGAATGGAGTGAAGATGAACCTTCCTGACACCATCTACTCATCTGCTAAGGGCACAGATGGCTTGTACATGGGCCAGAGTCGAATGAACATCTCCATGGAAAGTTGGAATAAAAGGGATCTTTACACATGCAAAGTGACCCACCCTGCATGGGGCACGGACTTCAAGATGTACAATGCAACAAAGTGTGAAGGTGAGGTCCTTTGAATGTGTCAGCATGAAGTATGGAGGGACGATACACATGGAAATGTGATAGAGATAGCACTGAAGACAGGGTGGAGATATATGGAGCCGGATGGAAGTATATGTCAGATGGATATACTGAATCTGTGAGTGCATGGATTAGTGGATGGATGAATGTGCATGTACTTTTATGGTGGATAAACGGATGCACAGTATGAGAGTGGGATAGGATTATTGCGGAAATGGATGGAAAAAGAGTGAAAGGCAGGTACATATGCGAAGATACAATATGGTAAGCTCAAGAAATATTGCAAAGGGAAGAGTAGATGGAGAAGTAAAATGTATCATAGTTTCACAATCCTGAGAAGAAAGGACGGATAGATTGAATGCCAGCACTGTAGTTAGAAACTTACTGAAACAAACCCTCCCATCAGTACGTGGTATTTTTGACCTGTTACAACACTTTTACACTATAATCATCTCAACTTCACCTCTTAAAGTTCCAAAGTATTTTGGGATCCCTGAATTTCACCCTGGACAAATCAGCCAGGATGACTGTAGAGGTCCACAAAGTAAATGATGCAGAAGAAGAGGGAGAGAGAATAGGTGACCAGAGTGATGACTTTTGTGTTGCATTCATGGTCTCTGGGAAGGAAAGTGGGATTGAGGAGGATAAAGCACTCTGCAGCCATTGGAGACCAAAGCCTCCCTATCCACCTTGTGGTTTCAGACACTGTTTTCAAATTAAAGGGAAGCAGTTGCCCAGATCCCATTAGGCGGTTTGGAAAACCGGAGCTACTTGTCCTCACGTTGTACAGGATAAATGTCCCATAGAATGGGATGAGATTGAATTTTCAGAACTCCAGGAGGGTGCCTAGGACAACATTCTCAGACCATCATCATACCGTTCAAAACTTAACGCTGTTCCTCAAAAATGTCCTTGGACTATCCTTGGACTGTCCTTGGAACAAAAATGTTCTTGGTGACTGGCATTTGATTTACAAATGTTTAGTTCATCCACTGAACATTTGTAAAGTCCAACCCTCAATCCCACCTCTGACCCTACCAGATTGCTGTGACTCACCCCCAGTGGAAGTCTTCCTCTTACCTCCTTCCTTGGAGGACCTCTACCTAGCTCATAACACCACCATCACCTGTTTGGTCACCAACCTGGGGACAGACAGTAGCCTGGATATTTCCTGGAGCCAGGAGAGTGGAGGTATCTTGGATGTGGTGACTGGGAAGCCAGTTCAGCAAGAAAATGGCACCTACAGCATGACCAGCAGCCTGTGGGTGTGTGTAGAGGAATGGAAGTCTGGGGAGAAATTCACCTGTACAGTGAAGCATCCGGACATCCCGTCCACTATCATCAAATCCATCCACAAGACCAAAGGTATGAAGATAGCATGGTCCATGATGTGGCACCAACATCATTTTCCCCTCTTGGTTGGAGAAATGTTTGGCAAAAAAAATAATGGGTTATATAATATGGGGCCTATGACCCTTCAAATAGATTGGGTATTTAAATTTCTGATGGAGGATGAAGTGCTCAAGTACAGATGTAAGTAAAAGGGATGGAGACTAAGGATTTCTGGGTATGTACATGTAATTTGAGAGGGGAGTGGGTTAGGTTGTAGGCGAGAGAATCTGGAGGTCTGAGCTCTAGCCAACACTCTGGGAGGGGAGGAAGGATCTAGGGGCTGGATTAGAGAGGTTCTGGTGTCAGAACTATTTTCAGTCCTAGGATGGGAATATGGTCCAATGGATAAGAGGTAGCAGGATTTCCATATTGAGTTTCTGACCATTAACTCCTCTCTGGTTTCCACATGTCAGTGATCAATGTACAAGCCCCTTCTGTCTACATCTACCCTCCCTCTGCTGATGAGCTGGCCCTGCAGGAATCAGCCACCGTGACCTGTCTGGCCAAGGGCTTCCGCCCCAGTGACATCCTGGTGACATGGACCCAGCAGGACCAGCTCGTGTCCCAGGAAGCCTTCGTCAACACCGGACCCTTCCGGGACCTCTGTGGACAAAGCCTCCGGTAAACCCACCGCCGTCAACGTCTCTGTGGTTTTGTCTGACACTGCACTCAGCTGCTACTGAGGAGACAGTACTGCAAGTCTTGTGTGTCTGTGGTGTCTTGTAGCTTGCGTGCAAAGCTGACGGAGCGCTGTTGACCAAAACGTGGCTGTATGTGCTGCCTATCTAAATAAAAATGCTAATTGTTCATTATGTTTCCAGTAAGGATTCATCTTCTGGAATGGTCCCTCTCTGTCAGTCACTGTGTCCTATTCATCGATTTATCGGCCCCAGCTCCTTTTCATTCTTGAATGGCTGTAAGATGAAACCAGGATAGTTTCAATGAACTTGAAGAAATAAGGTTTTTTTTAATAGATTACTGGAACAAAGAGAATAAGGACAGTGTGGATTTTCAAAAATCAAAAATCTCTTGATGTCTGCAAATTTTGCTATTTGAAATGCCTTTGCCCAACACAAGGTTTTGGGCTTTATATAAGCGTAACAGGATGAACTATCCTGGACAGTGCTATACAGAGGTTCAGATGAATTGACCTAATGGTCCCTTTTCACTTTTACTTCATTTAAAGCTTCAAAGGCATGAAGGTCAAGTTAATTATCAATCACCCAGTGTGAGTGATATTGGGACCTGGGAGCCAACACCTAGAGGGGATAATTATCTCTAGGCAAGACTTCACTGGACATTTCACTGAGCTATGGGATTGGTGCTATTCATCTTGCTGGTGCTCAAGGCTAAGATTTTTCAGAGGTGCCCTAAAGATTAAATGGAAGAGCAAATGATTGCCAGGTCTGGGAGACTCTGGATATCTTACACATACTTGAGGTCTATGGTCTTCAAGTCCAGTCTGCCCTGCTGTGGAATACAGGTCAGGGAATTCCATCTGCAGATTCCTATTTTGAATCCAATATTTTCTGGTTGACCTCCAGGGTAACCCTTCAGAAAGTGATGGGGCAGTCTTACCTAGGCTCAGATTCAAAGGAAGTTGGGGTAACTTTGGAGAAGTACTGGGGATCTAAAGAAGCCCACTGATGAGAATCCACCACATCTTCCAAGGGCATATTTCTGGTCTTGCTAAGTCATCGCTTATTGGCAGAGCACTGTCTTGTGATATGCATACCCAGTGCCCGGTGTCCCAGCCCATGTGCTAGGGCTTCTGGAGGTTTGCTGCAACATGAACCAAAATCATATGCTGGATTTCAGCCAGCATGAATGGAGTCAGAAACACTTTTTGTGGAATCAAAGACAAGAACATGCCAGAGTCCTCTTTGTTCCTCAGTCGATACCCAAAACGCTTGACTGAGATCAGGCCTTCTGCTATGGTGCCTACCATACAAACACAGCATGAGGGATGTTTTCTGTCTCAAATAGATTAGAGAAGGTGAAGAATGGTTTTCATCCTCAATTCACCCGTAAAGCAAC
>JAGPOW010002397.1:111667-127778 GCA_030014935.1 Caiman crocodilus | reverse complement strand
GAGAGACTAGAAGGGGCAGGAAATCATGCTGGCAATCCCACAGCCTCTGGGACCAGGAGCGAGATGCAGTGGAGGCAAAGCCACTACGCAGCAGTATTTACTGGGACTCCCATGGTCACCCCCGCTGCAAGCAGCTGGGGCCTGGGGGCAGGCCAAAGAAGAAAATCAGGCACTGGTGTGGAAGCGCTTTGTAAGCGCATGCCTGCATCAATTCGCTGCCTGGGGAAGTGAGACATGGATAAAAGCCTGGGTTCTAGTTTGACAGGGGGACCAGAAAGGAGTCCCCAGCAGCCTAGGGCAGGCTGTGGGACAGGCTAGAAAGAATCTGAAGCTGAAGACAACAAGGATCGATGGTGGCAACTCCCTTGTCAAGAACTGCCTCCCCCCAGCAAGGCAAGAGAGTTTCCCCAGACACTAAGCGGGGAAACATGGGAGCCTTCCTGGAAAGGGGGCATGGAGGAGTGATGATAAGACCAAGGAAGACTATCCAAGATGGTGACTGTCATCAACGCCGAGTCTGAAGAACATCAACATGACAACAGGTTAGCACTAGGTGGGGTATAAGGGAGGTAGAGCCCCCAAAATCCTTGCGTTACTAAAAGACTGTAGCCGATCACCACTGAGCCAGGCATAACACCAGCCCCAAGGAAAGATTAAGATCAAAGACATGGCAGGAAAGAAACTCCAGTGGGTGAGGTAACTGGTGCTGGGACAAACTGTTGGCCTGCAAGCCTGTGGTTGGCCTAGGGCAACCAGAAAAGTGTAGGCGGGGAGTGCTGGACAGGCACAGCCAGTTACAACGTCCTTTTATAGCATCTAATGAAGTGAACTTGGGTTCGTGAAAGCCTGTGCTTTCTGTGTGTGTGTGTGCGCGCATCTATCTAGTGAAGATAGTGAGTGGAGTGAGCTATAGCAAGGCACAGCATTTGATTGGTATAGGTGGGACTAGAACCCAGGTGTCCACAACCAAAGCCAAGTATGCCCCGGACCCAGCAGCTACCTAGAGGGATAGATAGATAGTCTAAAAGTTACATATCTCCCCGACCTTGTAACTACAGACCCTAAGTCTAACTTGGTGAACTACTTCCCTCTAAACTGAAGAAGTCAAGACCCCTTCCTTCAGTACTGGAGAGTAACTGGAAGCCTGGCCCATTGAATAATGCCATGCACAAACTGAGTCTAGGAGTCCTCACACCATTTCTCCAGGAGGATGATGTTCAATTCACCGTACCTGTGAAGAACTCAGCCGGGGAATTGTTGTCCCAATGCTGTCTTGGGAATTGTTTCCCAGTGTGGTGAAGGCAGGTTGCGAGTGATAGATGTTTCTATTGAGCAGCGAGTTGAGGAGTTTTCCACTTACATCTCTGTGGGTAGGTGAACCTGCCACAACATTCTCAAGTAAATCAAACTTCATAACAAAGCTAGGAGGGTGTTTTATAATCACTCTTATAAAACCTCTCTTCTATCAGTTTGGAAACTTCTTAGGCATTCAGGCTGAATTTATGCAAGACCATTTTGCCAACATTGCCCTTTAATTTCAATGGTTCTTCTGCTATTACCTGGTGTCTGTTCCACTGGGGGAATAATCCTTATCCCCTTTATGCTTTGGGCTGCTAAAATAAACAATTTAAACCCTTTTATCTTCTTTTTTTAAGATGGGGTCTCCATTTCACTACTCATCTTAGTACCCCTATTTTCCACCTGCACTAGTTTGGGTTCATGCTGCTGAGACATGGTGATCAGAACTGAATACCACATTTAATGTGAGGTTATACTGGTGTCTTGAGCAATGGCTGCAAGCCTTCCTTCTCTCTGCTGAAATGATCTTTCCTGACACATCCTAGAATAACCCGAAGCTTTTTGTTGAATGGCTCAGGGAACTGGAGAGAAATGATGACGGGGGGATATTGATGCTTTTCAAGGCACTATGGGATGGAGTTTGGTTAAAAACCTGGTTCAGGGTGAGGCAGGCTGTTTGCCCTATTTTTACATGTATTATAGTAGTGTGTGGAAGCTGATATTGTGACCCTGATGTGTTTGGAGGTAATGCAAGGCAGAGGTTCTGCTCAGATGGGACCTACTCAAAAGAAAGCGTGGGTGAAGTGAGCTGTAGCGAGGCACAGCACTTGATTGGTATAGGTGGGAATAGAACCCAGATGTCCACAACCAATGCCAAGTATGCCCTGGACCCCGGAGCTACTAGAGTGGAAATGGTCACAGACCTGATCTCTTTGTGCAAATGGCCCATGTTATAACAATAGGGATGGACAGGGAAAATGGCGCTCCCTCTCTGCTGAGGAAATTGATCCCAGTGTGCTATGCTATGGCAAAGAATGGGAAGTTTCTGCTGCTTGGTGAGACTCACAGGCCCAGTGAATGATGCATTGCTCATTCCCAGACTAACTACCATTCCGGGACATCGCTGTTTTGGGGTCACTTGCTCAAAAAGTTGTTTGTGATGTTGTTGAAATTTGTAAAGGAATGCAGTAGCGTCACTGGGATCTGTGGGCCAAAATCTCTGAGGCCCTTTTGAAAACAAGTGCTTATGCAGAAGTTTCCCTGCTTCCTTGTCTCACATCGGGCAAGAAACATTGTGCCAGTTGCCGAGTGGGTCTAATATGATCATTCCATATGATCTAAGCTTCATTGGTGTGAATGCCTATGCGGAGTTAAAAGGAGACTGTTCTAACAGAGCACTTATTTTGTTTTAGTTTTAGTCTTTGCGGTGGTGGACCCACAGGATTACATTGAAGAAGGGCAGGATGATCCTGATTGTTTCTGGGCAGTGCTTACCTTCATCGTTCTCTTCCTGTTCAGCCTCTGCTATGGCACTGGTGTCACAGTGTTCAAGGTAACGGTGGTGCCCTACATTCACAATCAGACTTCAACTCTTTATACTAATTACAAACCAACACTGATCAGCTGTTATGGAAAAATAGGCAGTAATCAAATTCAATAACCAAGAACAGAACTCAGAATTACAGAGCAACACCAATGATGAACAAAGTGTAGGTGATGTAGGATATGCGATTAATGGCCAATAGTCATTGGATGATTTATGTATGTTGTTATTCTTCTATGAGCAGTAATTGATAACAGTCACTCCTAAGTGATCAACAATTAAAGTTCAATGGGCAATTATCAGAGATTAGTGTTCAATCATGGTACTTGATAGCTGATGATAACTAGGTAGGGCAACTGAGGTTGGATAGGCCACGCTGGACAAATGATATGGACAGATATGTAGTCCTTTTGCAGGCAGGAGGTTGAGAAATAGGCCAAACACTGACCATCCTAAGACACTGCAGTGTTGGGAACCCAACAAAGGGACCATTGTGGCCATGAATGGTATGTGTCCCTGGTGGCCGGGGTGGAGTGGGGTGGGGGGCATGGCTGTGCTGGCAGAGGCGGGTGTGTTGGTGGCATCAGGAGTGCAGCAGCAGTGAGCGGGGAGTTCCTGCAGATGCTGCTGGCACTGTCGGTGGTGAGGTAGTGGTGGTGGTGGTGGTAAGCACTGACCACAGTTCGGCTACCACGTGCAGGTGCCACTGGCAGCAGTGCCAGTGGCCAGGGACAATCATGGACCGCCCACAGGCATCACTGGTGGAGCCAGCGGCATGGTGGCAAGCAGCAACTTCCTTCCACCACGTGCACCCCTTACACGTTGCCCCTGATTGCAGCCACAACAAAGATGGCAGAGGCTTACTCATGCCCCAGTGGCCATCTGATGGTGCATGGACCATACTGGGGGCTGTGGCTTACCTTGGGGTTTGGGTTCCTTCTTCCTGGGAAGGAATGCCTGGGCCACAAGATATCTCTTTTTCAAATGACCTTTCTCACTCAACCAGTATATCTAGGCTGGATGTATGGAGGGCTGGAAATGTTCTCCATGCTGGACTATGTAGGGCGGTCACACTGGTTGGTGACAACCATGCCATTCCTTCTTTACTTACCCCCTGAGCATGGAATTGTGCCAGTGAGCCTCACCCCTCTGCTTTATGTCCCTTACAGGTACAGTAATTGCGGGGCTTCTGGCTTCAAAGGAGGTGGCTAGCACTGATGGTTTCTCTTCATTGGATCTGTCCATCAGGCTCCTTCCATCTAGTTAGACACCTGAAGAAAGACAGACAGCATGTTCTCTGCCAGCTTGTAACGCATGGCAACGGATGCTAATTTTTTTCTGATGTGTCAGAAAAAAAGAGGACAGAGTCCAACTTCCATCATTCACAGGGAGAAGACTGCATACTCAGACTTTTATATGTATGTATGTATGTGTGTATGTGGGTGGCACTCATGCACTCGCGTACAGACACATGTGTTTCTGCATGCATTCTATGCAAGGAGAAGAGTCGCCCAAGCTTACGGGTTTGTTTGGCTGCTTTGTGTTGGTTACAAAATAAAATAAATTAAGAAAATCCGCCAACGTGTCTATCTCCCTGTCCACCCCTCCTCGTATGTATTTGTCCATCCATCTGTGACTTGACTCTCAGGACCATCTCACTACAGGTGACAGCATGTTTTGCAGGAGTTGAAATGTGATGGTTCTGACCACTTGTTATTGTTGAAGCCTTGGGCAGTTTGCCCCTTGAACAGTATTATTTACTCAGTTGAATTCCTTCTGGAGTTACTACATTTGGCTTTGCCGAAGTTCCCTCACCTTTGCCCAGAAATATTTTTGGGAGAAGGATTCTCAGGCTGTTCTCACACTATGCATCCTATAGGGCTGCTTTCGTGCTTTGCCTGGGACAGCCCAGGGAAGGGCAGGGGGTTTCGGAAAATGGGTGATTTGTTCAGGATAAAGGTTTGGTTCCACTCAAGTCAATGGCAAGAATGGAGCCAGAATTTCACCCTCCATCCTTATTTATGCCATCCAAGATTTTCAAAGGCGTCTGCAGGACTCTGTATGGCAATCTTACCAAAATAACCCATCATCTCCATTAAGGTCTCTTACTCGATATTTCCTTGCTAATTTATCTCAGGATTACATTGATTTACTTAGCAAGAGCTCTGCATTAGAAGCTCATGTCTAGCTGCTTAGTAGTTATGCCCCCTTGAGCCATCCTCAGAGCAGAAGCACCAAGTTCTTTATCAGGAACAGGTTGCCCTGTGGGCTGTACTTCCTCTAGCATTGCACACGGTGACAGGGGTTAGGGCGAGAACTGGCTCCCCAGCACTTGGGCCAAAGTGATTTAGCCTCCCTCAGAACGGCCGTGTCCTGTTTGTCAAAGCAACTGTAACCAGATGTTTCCCCTTTGACTCGTTCTGGGGCAGAAATGCTGGTGCTGATAAGGGCAGATTTGGTTATGGGGGTTAACTGTGAAAATGAGATAGGCAAGGGAGACGAAAGAAAAACAAGCGTTGTGGGAAAAACCCAACTGCATGACAGGCTGTACTTTGTGATAAGTCTCTGTGCTGGGCCAACACGAAACTTCAACTCCACCTGTGCACACCAGCCAGGAACATTATAACCAGACCCATCAATTGCCCATCATCAACAACATGACAGATTTCAAAGGAGCATTAATGTGGCCGGCCCCGAAGGGTGGCTCTGCCCCTGCCCGTTCTGTTGCCCCACACTGCCTAACCACAGGCCCCCGAGCCCTGCTACTGCCCCTCACTCCAAACCCACCGCCCTCAGCCTTGCCGGTGCCCCTCGTTCATCAAACTGCAGTACCCTGCTACCCCCCGCGCCCTGCTGGAGGGGCCCCAGCTGATCCTTTCCCCTGCTGCTAGGGCAGGCAGCCCTTCTCCTCTGCCCTGTTGCAGCTGCAGACCCCATGCCCCCTGTCCTGACCAAATGTGTGTGTTTCTCCTTTGTTTTGGGGGTGGGAGCAGGGGGAGGCAATTGCAGGCAGCAAGGAGCATTGCATGGGTCTGTAGCCTCTGCAGCTGCAGGTAGGTCCGTGTGTGCTCCCCACTGCTTCTGATCATCCTCCCCCCTGCAAAGGGAAATCCTGGATATTTGGGCAGATTAAAAAAACCCCACCCGGATGGCAATCAGAGGGCTTAAAAAGAGCATGGACACGTCTGGAGAAACCCAGACATATGGTAACCCTATCTTGGTGGTGCATGCGCTCTTGAGCAAAAGCATTATGGATGGACAGACAGATAGACAGATTACATCCTTTATTATATTATATATTATATTATTTATTATATTCTAGACCTCTCTCTCTTTTTTTTTTTTTCCTTTCCTTTTGCTTCCCACTTTATCCGTGTCAAAGTGCTGTGCTCAAAACTGGACACAGTGGTCCAGGTGAGGCCACACCAGTGTGGAGAGTGACACCAAAGGTTGTCCCAACAACAGGGTTTCTGCACAGGATGTGGTTGGTCTGTTTTGTGGTGGTTGTGTGGGCAAACACCTGTGCTGGCAGACCTTATAGGCATTCTTTGAAAGCGATGCACATCTGCAACATCACAGGGCATTTGACTGTGTCAAAACACCGCCACCAATTCAAGGGTATCTCTGAGATTGTGCTTGGACACATACCTATGACATGCCCAAGGTGGAGAGGGGAACTATATCACACCAGCCTTTTGCATCTGCTATAAGCAGATGGGTACTAAGGGGCCCAACACTATGACTGAGGATTGCCGAGCAAGCCACACTTCCAGTTTCTTGGCCAGTCACAGTGGTTACTGATTTTATTCTTACCATCACCATTCTGAAATGGGGGAAGGCTCATTCCCATTGCACAGACAGAACTGAGGTGCAGAGAGATTAAGTAACTTGCCCTGTATCACATAGGAAATCTGTGACCCAGGGCAGAATTGGACCCTCCATTCCCAAGTCCCAGATTAGCTTTGTAACCTCTGGCCCATCCTCCCCTGCAAGCTTCTCCCTTCCTGTGAGCAGTCTGGGGTACATTTCCAGAGGAGCAGAAAATCCAGAAAAGGAACAGGACAGGATTTTCAGGAGACCTATACATTGTTTCATGTAGGGAGCTAGTTATTGTCAGGTTTTGACCCTAGTTATGTAGACCTGGAAGAATCTCACAAGCACTTATCGGCAAGCAAGAGACAAGAGCACAATCCCTGCAGATTCTGAGACTAAACCACACACAAGACAATCTCTATGATATCACAGAGATAGCCATGCAGCAAGAATAGCAACAGCCAGGTATGCCACGTCTAGCACGAATAGCTTACCCCCTTCCCTGACATGGGAACAGCAGAGGCAACCTGTGCACAATGCTACACCTGCAGTACAGGCAGCCTGCCTCTCTGCCACCCTAAGAGAGGCGAGAAGAAGTAGAGTCTGGGGAGGGAGAGGGAGCTTTGGAGACTTTGGCTGCCATCACGAGGAGCAATGGCAGGGGGAGGTGGCCAGGAGGAGTGTGCAGGTCACATGTCAACCGTACTTCGGAAGAACTACAAACACGAAGTGAAAAGACGTGTATGTGATATTTAATGATGTGTATTCATGGAGGTGGCACTTCTTGCCATGGTTTCATGCCGATAAAGATTGTATTGTGTACAAAATAGAGATTACCAAGACAGACATACAAAAGGGGAAAAGGTTACAGTGCCTCAAACCCCGCGGCTAAACATGCCTTAAAACAATAATGAAAGTCCAGTCACGTTCAAGCCGGGCCTGAGGACATTCCATAGGCAAGTAAATATACACCCTGGGTGGAAAAAAGCTGGGATGAACCCTTTAGGAAAAACTGCTACCTGGGGTGGTCTTCTTGAGTAGAAGCCATCTGGGCTATCGGGTTTATTTAACCTGTAATTGAACATATAAAATGTAATTGTTAAAACAAGGCAGGAACAAGTTCCTCTCATCCCCCAAAGGTCAAATACTGCACATAAAAACATAAGAACTGCCATTTACTGGGTCAGACCAAAGGTTCGTCTTGCCCGGTATCCTGTATCACACAGAAGGAGAGAGTGGATGTTGAAAGGGAGAGTGAGCTGGGTATCACCTGGGTTTTTTCCCCTGTTCCTCTCCCACTGGCAGCCTACAGGATTTAAGGTCTAGGAAGATCAGATTCAGAGACTGTAACCCTAACTCCTATGCTAAATAGTTACTGATGCCTCTTTCCTCCAAGAATGTGTCTAGCCTGGCTAAACCGTCAGCCTCTGCTACATTTGGTGGCAATGAACTCCACATCTGAATTGTGCACTGGGTGAAAAAAAGACTTCCTTTTGTTCATTTTAAACTTGTGACCTACTAGTTTCATTGTATGAACCCTAGGTCTTGCATTGCGAGAGATAGCAAGTAAATAAATACTCTTTATTGACTTTCTCCTTGGGCAAACCCAGAAGGACCAGGGCTTCTCTCAGGTAGGGCACAGCTAGTCTCAGGGGGTGCCCATGCACCCGCGTGCACACTCTATGTTTCGCCAATGCTCCTCAAGAGTCTTTTCCCTAAACTGAATAGGCTTAGTCCCTTAATTTGCTGCCAGCCATTTTTATTTTTATCCCTCTGATTACACCAATATCCTCTAAGTTTTCCTAGTCTACTGTCTTCTCTTCTGCAGCCTGGGGAAGATTGCTTAGAATCTGCAGTCTAAGAGACTGAAGAGATGGCAGGTGAAAGAGAAGGACAAACAAATTCTTACTTGCATGAGGGTTTTTTTCCTCAGTTTCAAGTCCAAACCTTCTAGGCGGATTTGAAAACCTGATACTTTTAGGCAGTTTTTCATCTTGCCTGCCAAATTTCCAGTGGCTAAATTTGCCTATTGAGTTCTGGATTGAGATTTTTCCCAATATTGAAAACCCTCTGGGCTTGGTTTTACCATCCCACCACGTTTTTGTACGTAAAGCTTATCAAGTTTTTTACATGGTAGCAGAACTTAGATGTTTCAAATGACATTAGTACCCTGTAGAGGTAGACATTGTAAAAAAGCACATATTAAGAACCATTCTCTGGCCTAAGATCTTGCAGTTCAACTAGACAACATGGACCAATATCAGGAAGCAACTCAGAGAAAGGGGAAATGACCTACATAAAGTCAATACAAAACTGGGACTAGAACCCAGATATCCAGTGGACTAGTCCCATAACCAAGCACAGATTTTTAAAGGTGATTTTCTGCCAAAATACCCATGGAAATTTTAAAATCAAGTTACTCTACTGTTTTTGTTTTCTACTCCTAGCCCCTTGCAAACACATTACATTGAGCTGGACATCAAGAAGACCCAGGGGTATCACAGTCAGTGTCAACACATTTCCTTGTTACCTTGATCAGAGTCACTGTGGCACTGTAGAAAAGACTCAGAATGAAGAGGATGATGAAAGTGCAGGCTGTTTTCCAGAGGTGGTTGAATTGCTCCTCTTCGGCATCTTCAAACTCATCTAGGTAAGCTTTGGATGACACAAACACAGATTGAGGACCAGCTGGAGATTTCATTTATGGAGGTCCCCTGTAGGGGCTCTCAGTATTGGTATGGGTCATTTGGGTCTAGAGCAGGTAGGAGGGTAGGTTGGTGGGGGAGATGGAGTTTTCATCAGGTAGTTTGGTGAGTGGATGGATGGTGGAAACTTTGATTTGTAAGGCTTAACACGGACCTGGTGCCCTTACCGTAGCAGGAGACTTGGAATTATGTTAGATAGACTTCCTTCTAGAGATAGAGTCATCATTAGCTGATGAAGTCAAGTCAAAGACAGTTGTGCATTTTAGAATGAGAATTTCAAAACCCACTTCCTGTATCTGACTGTCCAATTTCCATTAATTCATTTATTTCTGAATAGGCATTTGGAAGAGACATGAGATTGGAAGCATCATGATGGATGGTTCCCGCTAAACAGGTAGGGCTGTGATAGGATGTCCAAAGATGCAACAGAGTTAGTAAGTGAGGCAGGGTCAAAGGAAAAGCCAACGTATCCAGAGGGACTTTGTAGTAATTTTTGTCATATCCATTCCCCCCAAGAACAAACTTTCTGCAAGGTTGGATGGAAATGTTTTCCCTCACTCAGGAAGGCCAGACCCTTGGCTGGTATGAATGGGAGCAGGTCCACTGGAAGTACTGGAGCTGTGAGAAACTTAATCACATCAATAGACTTGGACCATGATCCCATCTCAGTTAATTCCCACATTATTTGATGCAAATTAAGTCTGTATTTGAGACCAAAAGTCAGTGTTTTAATCCAATAAACTAACTCCATCACTCCAACATCAAGTATGTGATCTGAGAATAAGAGTAAGGCTCCCTTAAGTGCTTTTGAAAATCCCACTATATTTTTATTTTGACCAGATATTTCTGGAGGTGACTTTAATTGATAGTGTTTGAAGAGGTAGAGAAATTTTTACTGCACTCATGAACAGTTGATAGGTAGGTAGCTGGGCAGGCAGAGA
This sequence comes from Caiman crocodilus, assembly GCA_030014935.1. NCBI lineage: Eukaryota > Metazoa > Chordata > Crocodylia > Alligatoridae > Caiman > Caiman crocodilus. The sequence continues at coordinate 117,477 of JAGPOW010002397.1, read as the reverse complement.
TAAGACTACGATTTTGAAAACAATGTAAATAATGTGATGCCAAACTCTGGCAAGTTCAATTGGAATTGGACATATAAATCTCCTTGATCGTTATAGAATTTTCCTCCTAAAATAATTATTAAAATAAATGGGGAGCAGTACAGAAGTGGGAAGGACATTGGCCAACTTGTATTCAAGGTGTGACTTTGAACAGGTAGCTAGAACGTCAAGTCTTTCTCTACTCACAGAACATTTTTCAGCATATGGATTGCTCATAGCTTGTGAACAGACCTCTGGGAGTTTTGCAGTTGGAATTGGAAAAGGGTGGCTTTAATTTATTTGTGGAAGGGGCATACGTTCTGTTGTACTCTAAGGATTTAAGAAGGACTTCAAGTGTTGTGTACCCATGTGATGGTTACCCCCTACCATCCTACTTATTATCCCAAGTAACACTTCTGTTTCAGGGATGTATGAAGTGATTCTTCCACTGTACTCAGCACTGGTGAGACCTCAGCTGGAGTACCGTGTCCAGTTTTGGGTGCCGCACTTCAACAAGGATGTGGGAAAACTTGAGAGAGTCCAGAGAAGAGCCACCCATATGATCAGATACTTGCAAAGCAAGCCGTATGAGGAGAAGATGAGGGACTTGGACCTCTTCAGCCTAAAAAAGAGAAGTCTGGGAGGGTACTTGAAAGTAGCTTACCGCTACATCAGGGGAATACATCAAGAGCTTGGTGAACAACTGTTCACCTGGTCACCCGTGGGGAAAACCAGGAGTAATGGCCATAAACTCCTAGAAGACTGCTTCAGGCTCAACTCTAAGAAAAACTTCTTTACAGTCAGAGTATCCATACTGTGGAATAAACTCTCCCTAGAGGTGGTGCAATCACCTACCCTGGAAATCTTCAAGAGGAGACTGGACCATCACATTGCTGGGGTCACCTGACCCCAGTTGTCTTTCCTGCCTAGTGCAGCAGGGGCTGGACCAGATGATCTTGCAAGGTCCCTTCCAGCCCCTAATGATCTATTTTTCTATGAATATTGCAGGATGAACATATTAGATGGGTGATAAAGAACAAAATTGATAAGAGTGATAGCAAGGAGACCAAGACATGGAGGCTATCGATCAAGTCACAGACCCAGAGATATAGAAAGTAATAGTGAAAAGACCCCTAAAAAATATGGTCTTTTAGGTCAGGGAACTTTTCAAATTGTTCAGCTGACTGGCAAATCTCAGATTTCTACCCTTTCCCACTGTGGAAATTGGAGGAGGAACAAATAGGACCTTGACTGGCTAAGCACGGTCCAAGGCTTGGTTTATATTTCGGTCCAAAGACAAGATTTGTACCAAGGACAGGATTCACACTGACAGCAATTTTAACTAGCATGTGGCATCATTCCTTGATTTAACGACAGCTTTTGGGAGATATGCGTCTAACTTTTGATTAAGCAAAGATAGTGTTGAATCCAGGACCTGGAGCAATCCGAGCTTTGTGTTAGAGTCAGTGTCATGATTCTTCAGGATGATTTGGGTTTTTATATGTGTGCATGTAAAAGGACACTTTTTGATATATTTCTTTTTCCCTTTGGAAAATAGCAATTGCTTTGATAGTTTTGAAACAAAATATTTTGATTCTGAGTCATAGCAATAGTATTTCATGCTTCCATAATCTTCTGAAAGTTGGATTCCATGGTCAGTTGGAAGTACCATGGTCATGGTACCATGTCGGTATCATGTTCATGGTACCTCTTGGGTACCAGTCAGTACCATGGTCATGGTACCTCTTGGGAAAGAAAGGCAGGCTCTCAAGGGTGTGACATCATAGGAGATGACGTGTGACTGAAAGCCCATTGTGGAGAATGGCAGATGAGGAACCCAGTTAAAGTCCTTATGAAAGACCACAGCAACATGTTGGACTCAGAATATTTGAGGGTTTGAATCAAAAAGTCAAAATTATGCTACAGAGGCAGTTCATGCTTCTCTAAAAAGCAAAAACCTCAAATTTCCATTCAACAACAGTTTTGAGATGTTTAAGATGTTTGGATAAACGTTTTGGCTCCTGCATCGAGAATCCCCTTTTCCTTGAGAGAACTTGTTTGTACATAAATATATGGCCTCTCAATTTGGTGCCCTTCCCCTCCTTCCATGGTGGCTCCCTAACCAGCTCAGTGTCTGTCTATAGAACTAGCTTCCCACTCATATAGCAGTGCATCCTCTGTCCACTTTCATGGCTGCTTACCTACCTGAACACCCACCTTTGAAGAAACTACCCAACCAGCCATCTCAATAGAAATTTTTATCTCTATCTACTCACCTACCCATCTCTGTGGTGAACCCATAATACAAAAAGAAATATTTTAGGTCATGGCTAACCTGGAGCAGGATTAGAAACCTCACTTGAGTCTCGGAACATCTTTTACCCCATTCTTTGCTCTTATGAGGCAGCCAATCCACCAGCTGTAGGGCTGGATAAGAGTCGGCACCTCCTAGAATTGTATTTCGTTTTCCCATGCCTTTGTACCAAGCAGACACCTCTGAAATACATAAGGTCAGTTCTACCACCCTATTGACTAAAGGTCTCACCTCTGACTATCACATCAGCTTCATATTTATTAGCTGGTTTTAAAAAATTGGACTATCGTAGGCTGATTCAGCAAAGATTTTCCTGAGTGTGACTTTCAGGAGCCTGGTCCATAAGGGATGAGGGAGGTCACTACATACTAGGGTTTTTGTTAACACTTTGATGGTTGATTGTTTCAAGTTTCAAGAGTGGTTTTTCTACCATTGCCAATATTCTCGTTGTAATACCCTAACTCTCCCTCTAGGGCTGGTGGATCTCCTTGGAGAGCTCACATGAGGAGTTAGTATGTTTTAAAGGGAGATAAAATGGTTGTTGGGTATGTGGATGCCTACTTTAAGAATAAAGGCTTTATATAGTTTATGACTTCAAAGTATCTACAAGGCCATTTGAAGAGAAATTGTGAAAGAACTAGAAGCAGGTAGACATACACTCCACATGTAAGAACACTGCTATGCATTTAATATTTGTGATTAATAAGGAGCAGGCTCACATGTGCCTGCCAAATGCCTCCAGGATGGCTTGGTGAGCGTGGACAGATGTTGTGATGCCATTGAGGTTATGATTCTTAGGGCCATCATCTTTTATTTTCTTGACATCAAAGAGAAATCAGGAGACAAAAGAATCAGTATGCCCCAAGGATGACCCTGTGGGTTTACTGTGCGGGAGGTGGAAGCCGCCAAACCTGATGTGAGATTTGAGTAATTCCTGTCAACCGTCAGGTTGATTATAAGAGAATTAAAAGTCCTCCTTCTTGGCTGTTCCATCTCTTTCCGGGCAAACTTGCCTTCGAGTAAGCAGAAAGTGCCCCACAAATGCACCCCCAGATCAAGAGGCCTCCAGGGCAGATGAAAACCTGGGGTAGACCGCTACAGAGGCACCCTTCTAGTTTTTGATAATCAGAGGGGTTTCTAATGACTGCTTACCCAGGAAGCAATGTCCATATTGGAGCAGAGCTGAAGATATAGTAACAAAGGAACTGTGCAGGTCCCAGCATATGTTGAATGGAAATGTAGTCCAGCGTACAAGACAATCGGTGGGAATGGAGGATTTGAGGGATATACCCAGATACATTTGGGTCATGGGAGAAGACAAAAAGCAGAGAGGCAATAAGGATTCGACACTATGAGGAAGAAATGGATGGACCATGAAAACCAGGACTGCAGTATCAACACATGGGCAGGCAAGGACCAGGGAATATGGAGACTAAACATCACCAAGAGCCTCTTCCCTACATCTAAGGATGCACTACATGATTTTTTTCTCACAATTTTTGGGGAAAAAGAAAGAGCTGAATATTTTTGCTAGTTTGTTCCAAAATTGACTTTATTTCTAACTTTTTAAAAAAGATGCGGCTGGAAAACATGTTATTTCACAAAGCTGTTAGAGGGGTGTGACCACTCCTCTTCACCACAGTGGTAGCAGAAGGAATAGTCACAGTGAGGATTAGGTGGTTGAGGGAACACATGGTGGTTAGTAGCAGGTGTTGGTAGCATCAGACAGAACAAGAGACACATTGACCAGGGTTGGTTTACCCGTGGACTTGTCGATGGTCTTTTGAGCTACCTGCAGAGGCAGCTTTTCATGTCCAACAAGGCACGTGAAGGTGTTGCCGCCATTCCACTCCTGCTCGTTGATGGTCAGGATGCTGTAGGCGAAGTACAGCTTTGGCTGCTCGGACTCGAGAATGGCGTCGCTAGTGATGTAACTGGAGGCCTTCATTATCTCACCGTTCTGTAGCCACTGGATGAAGAATTCAGGTGGGTTGAAGCCTTTCACCAGGCAAGAGACTGTGGCGGTTTCTTGAAGGGCCAGTTGCTCAGGGGGAGGAGCGAAGACATAGATGGATGGAGCATGGCTGTTGGTAACTGCAAAGGGAAGACACGATGGGGAGGACAATGAATAAGCAATCTCACCGGTGCAAGGAAATTCCAGTTCTGCTGGTTCCAGCTGGGATCTGTTCATGTTCATACATAGCTACTGAATTCTGATGAGGATAAATGGGAATCTCACTCAAGAGGACAAGCACATTTTTATTGCTACCACAATTACTCATACTGGATGGAAGAGACCATCTCTCTTCAGGTACTCCCTTCCTTTACCAGCTACGAGGATAAACAGAGTTCAGAGCCAGAGGGAGACTGTTCGAATAATCTAGTCCGACCTTCAGGGTGGCATAGATGACTGGTTTCCTTTGGAGTATCAATGTTGTGCTGTATGCTACCAGTAATGGTGGCATGGGTTTACTAAGCACTAGGTGGAATATTTTCCAAGTCACTTAAGGGACTTCAGCTCCAAATTCTCATTAATTTTGATGGAAATGGAGAAGCTTTGAAATCTATAGCCTATAACTGTTAAAAAACAGAGTAGATATTCTAAACCTTCCCAAAACATCTGGCCTGTTTTCCACCGGGAAGTCATTTGGTAGGTCCTTCTGTGAAGTAAGATGGGGCAGTGGCATTTCTCAGCTGTCCCTGTTTGAAGTCAAAACCATCGAACATATCAGCTGCCATATGTGTTGCTCCACACATTCGTGGATGCCGGAGACTGGCAGACTTGGTTCTGAATGGGCTATCAGGAATTTGCTGCTGTTTCTAGCTCCGCTTTCTTGTTTTCTGCTCATTCTCAAGCTTTCAACTCAGTGACCTAAAGAAATATGGACTGCAAAAGGGATCATTAAGCAGACACCCCTTGGCAGCTGCTAAACTCAGAAGTAAGCTGTCCATTGAGTAAAATGAAGACAACACATAAGGGACTGTGACCTACCAGAGCTTTTGTGAAGCGGCTTTTCAATGGGCAAGATGAGGTCCGGGTGGGTCACTTTGCAGGTGTAATTTTTTCCCTTGTTCCACTCATCCACACACACGCTGGCTGTCGCATCCACGCTGTACCGGCCATTGCTTTGCAGGACAGGTGGCTGAAGGGTTGTTTCCAACGCTTGGTCATTCTCTCTCAGCCACACCACACTGAGCCCTTCTGCAGAAGGCATGTTGATAACCCGGCAGGTCAGCTTGGCTGACTTGGTGAGGTAAGTTTCAGCGAAGGTAGGTGGGATCACATCAACCTCAATGTTGGGATCAATACAATCAGCTGAGAGGCAGAGAGAAAAAGGTAAGACTCCTCCCTCAGTTTCACTGGAAACGTCTTAAAGATGTTTTTTTAAACAATCCTTATAGTCTTATGTTTTAAGTTATTCAATTTATACGCCATGCTTCCCAACCAAGGCTCAGAGCAGTTTACAATAAGAGAACA
>JAGPOW010002397.1:73501-103624 GCA_030014935.1 Caiman crocodilus | reverse complement strand
AGGGGACATCCTGCTGGCTAGGTCTGCTGTTGATACTGGTGAGAAGGTAAATACTAATTTGATGGTTGGGTGAATGCAGAAGGAGACCCTGGGGTGAAAAACACCCTTAGCGTGACTTGTGCTCATCTAGACTTCCCCTTTTCAGCCTAGTCTGTCTCTCTGTCTGTCTGGTTTTTGCCACAAAGTCTGGCAAGGAGGCCACAGAGCTCAGAAAAATATTCTAAAGGCTCTCATACATAATTTCCCTTGTGAGAGGGGAATGAAGCAGACTCTGCTGCCTTCCCATAGATGGAAAGAGAACCCAGAGTCTTAACTCTCATCTTCTTCAGACTCATTTCCAGGCCTCCCCTCTGTCTGTGCTGAAGTAGAGACCAGGTCTCTTGTCTTCCAGCACCTTTCACAGATCACAACGGTGGGGCTAGAACCCAACGGTGGTAACCGGGGGCTCAGTCAGCTTTGTGGATGGATGGAGCAGGCAATATAAGACCCTAAGTTTCTGCTCTGACAAGACAGAAGACAGATTCATTGCCTCTGGGAGTATGGGTAAAGTCAACTGAAATCCAACAGGCTCTGGGCAAGAACCATGCCTGAGGCCATTAGTTTCCATACAGCCACGGTAATCATGCTATAGTGATCTCCAGTCTCTTAGGATCAGAGACAGAGAAGGGAGCTGCGTTGCTTTGGTACAGGCCCTACACAGAGGTCTGAGATGGGCTAAAGGAAGGTGAGGAAGAAGTGGTAGATGTGAATGGATAGATACCGGGGTGTATGGGTTAGACCCAAAGATTGATTGTAGAGAGTAGCATGCTTTGAGATGAATAGACAGACAGAGGGATGGTCTGGGGGCTGAGGGATAGCTGAGGAATGCAAATGAGATAGAGTCAAGTAATTAAGGCATGGAGACTGGTAACCAAGACTTTTTGGTTTTATCTGTATTTTTGGGAAGAGAGTGAAGATATGGTAGATTAAAGCAGAGGGTCTGGGTTCCAGGACTCCTGGGTTTTAGCTGCAGCTCTAGGTGGGCAGTGGATTATAAAGTGGGAGGAGATGGGGAACCGCTCCCTGCTTGGCATGTATAACAGTATGCGTGGGACGCACACACAGGCTGGAATCCCGATGCTCCTAGCATTTCTGATTGTAGTCTTTGAATTCCTCTGGTCCTTTTCATTTGTTTTCTTCTTCCCTCTTGCAGTGTCTCCTGCAAAGCCTGTTGTGTATCCCCTGATGCCACCCTGTGACATCTTTACTGAAAGCCTCAAGGGTAACATGACCATTGGCTGCCTGGCGACTGGGTATTTCCCAGTGCCAGTGGAGATCACATGGGAAATTTCTAAAGCGATGAAAAATGTGATCCAAAACTTCTCACCAGTCACACACAGCAATAGCCTCCTCACCAGCAGCAGCCAGCTGACCTTCCCTGGCACGAATGTGAAGGGTGCCGTTTTTAAGTGCATGGTGGATCACAGAGCCACAAACACGAAGACTTCTACGACTGTCCCAACAGGTGAGAGAAGATGGATGAGAGAGGTGTGAGGAGAGAGAAACTGGTGGCAGAATTGTCTGGGAAAATGTGTGAGGCTGTGGAAGAAACACAGACAGATTAACCAATAGATCATATTGTACTGAAAGGAGGACACTTACATCCATAGATGGATGGACAGACTCATGGACAGATGGCTGCATGATAGAGGGGGAAGGATGCATGCATGGATGATTGGATGCTACGGAGTGAGTTACTGGATGTATGGTTGTACAGGGAAGTTAGAAGGATCTATCATCTGTTTTCACAGTCACCTACCTGCTCCAGGCAAGATTGAACTAGGTGCTCCCTAAAGGTGATAAGTTTATGCCTCTGACCTCATAATCTTTTCCCTCTCTAGAGTCTCTCATCAGCTGTTGTAAACCAGAAACACCACAGATTAGCCTTCTAGCCCCAGCCTCTGAGGATTGCCATATAACGTACCCTGTGGAGCTGGTTTGTCTCCTCCAGCATGTCAAGCCAAATGAAGTCAAAGTGGAATGGCTGGTGAATGGAGAGAAGAAGAATCCCAGCCCAGGCTACTCCTTTGCCCAAGGTGCAGATGGTTTCTACATGGGCGAAAGCCGATTGAATGCCTCCAAGGACAGCTGGAATAGAGGAGATGTCTACACATGCAAAGTGACCCATCCTGGAATTGACACGGGCTTTGAGATGCTCAATGCAAGCAAGGGTGCAGGTGAGGGCCTCTGAGGCTGGCAGGGCATGGAGGGAAACAAGGAGGGTGAAGTTAAAACCAGCATTGCCTAAATGTAGTGGGGACTGTACCCAGATACCAGGGTAAAGATGGATTGGTTTTGGGGGTGAAAGGTGGATCCAGGAATGTTTAAATGGGTGGAAAGACACATATCAACAGTGAATAAATGGATGTATGCTGTGTGAGGTTGGATAGAGATGCAGCTAAAGTGAATGGGAAGAAAGGGATGTATCTTGGGAGACACAGCATTGAAGTTTCTGTTTCCCACGTCTGAGGATGGAAGAGCACTTGACATTGAAAAGCTTGGCTAATCTTTCTCCCACCTTCACAGTTAGTCCATTAGAGGACATTACAAAAGAAAACAATCCTTGTCTCTAGGAAACTTAAACTACAGAGGAAAATGTAAGAGGAAAAACTGATTGCTCTCAGGGAACATTAGATATTTGAAAAACGTGATGGTGAGAGCAGAATATATGTATTAAATGATGGTGGAGGACAGATAGAAATCCACCAAAATCAATTCTCTATTTAGGAGCGGCTGTTTTCTCCATGGCAGGGTATTTAGGCAAGGCAATTAGCACTCTTTTACCTCGTAATCTTTCAAAACCTTTTGAGAGTCTTCAGCTCGCCATAGAAAATCATGGAGTGTTATCATATTACGGAAGCAAAATATGAAAAACATTTTACGCATCGACTTATATTACACTATAGAAGTAAGCTGGGGTGTTTAAAAGTGGTTTTATCTCACCCAGGGCAAGTTCTGGAAATACACCTAATTTCTGACACACCATCATCCTAGACTTAAGACTGAGTCACAAAAAACGTGGTGAGGAGGGTTGTGCTTTAAGTGTATTTCCAGTGACTCAAGCAAGGGGGAAATAGGACTGCACTTAGGCACCTCAGCTTGTGTAAATACTAAGTGGAATAAAACCTGGTCTCTGGGTTGCAGCCATAGCTCTTGCAAGGCAGAGGGATCCAGTGGATGAGAGCACCCAACAACCACCCAATAACAGAGGATGAGACCTTCAGATCCATTTAGGGAGTTTAAAAAAGCATTCATTCTAGAGGGACTTCAATGTGTCCAAATCCTTCAGCCATGTTTCGAATATTCCCCTGTCCATCTAGATACCCCTGTCCATTGGGATCTCACCGTCTTTCCATTTAACTTTTACCCTGGTTTTCAAACCTCCTTTGGAATTGCTTTGCTGCATCACATGCAGCTGGGATTCCACTTTCCTCCTACTCCACCTTTGTAAAGGCCAGCACTCAATCCCATTTCCTACTCTACTAGATTGCAGTAACACACCCCCAGTGGAGGTGCTCCTCCTTCCCCCATCCCTGGAGGACCTCTTTATAACCCACAACACCACCATCACCTGTTTGGTCATCAACCTGGAGTCAGACAGCAGCCCTGAGATCACTTGGAGCCGGGAGAGTGGTGGCACCTTGGACGTAGTGACCGGGAAACCAGTTCAGCAAAAAAATGGCACCTACACTGTGACCAGCATCCTTCGGGTGTGTGCAGAGGAGTGGATGTCTAAAGAGAAATTCACCTGCACAGTGAAGCACCTAGACATCCCATCAGCCATCACCAAATCCATCTCTAAGACCCAAGGTACCAAGACTGTATTGTCTGTGATGGGGATGCCAACCCAGGTTCAGGCTGTGTCAGGAGATGGGTTGGCTAATGGCAATGAAAACTACACTATGGTCAGAGGTGTTGGCTCTAACTACCTTTCATGTGGGATTCAATAGTTAAATTTTTGAATGGGGGATCTTGGATTTAAACCTTCACTCTGGGAATGGAGTTGGGCATAGTATCGAGAAAAGGGTGGATTTGGATTTTATCCCCAGCTTTATGAGGAAAGTTGGGTGTATTAGTTGGAGAAGGGAGTCTATGGAGGTCAGGACTCCTGGGTTCTATCCCCAGTCCTGGGCTGGGATTTGGATCCATTGGGTAAGGACAGACAGGATTCCTACATTTGGTTTCTGGCCATTAACACTTTACTGGTTTTATGTGGCAGCGGTCAATGTAAAGGCCCCTTCTGTCTACGTCTACACTCCTTCTCCTGATCAGCTGGCCCTGCAGGAATCAGTCACCTTGACCTGTCTGGCCACGAACTTCTTCCCCAGTGACATCCTGGTGAGATGGACCCAGCAGGATCGGTCCATGCCCTCGGAAGCCTACATGAATGTTGGACCCTTCCAGGACACTGAGCAGAAGGATACCTACTTCATCTACAGCAAGCTCACCGTCCCAGCAGCAGAATGGCAACGGGGAGATGTATTTGCCTGTGTGGTGGGCCATGAAAGCCTCCCGATGACCTTCACCCAAAGAAGCGTGGACAAAGCCTCCGGTAAACCCACTGCCGTCAACGTCTCTGTGGTCTTGTCTGATACTGAGGTCACCTGCTACTGAGGAGACAGAGCCCTGCAAGTCTCATGTGTTTGTGGTGCCCTGTAGTCTGTGTGTAAAGCGGAGGGGGCTCTGGGGAATGGGGCTTGGCTGTACGTGCTCTATGTACAATAAAAATGCAACATGTTAGAGTCTGTTTTCACTGGGCCATTGTCTTTTCACATGGTCAATTTTTCAGCCTCGCTACCCTGCTTGAAACCTTTCTTCTTCCTCTTGGGTCTGTCTCATATTCATTTTTCATGAGACTAATGGCTGTAAAGTAAAGGCAAGGACATTTAAGTCAAGACTGAAGCACATTTTTGGATTAAACCAGTGGAAAAACCTGTTAAGTGAAAAGGTGGATTTGCCAACTGTTGAGGTCTTCCCATTCAGATGGGCTACCTTTTTGACAGATTCCTTAGCCAAACATAGAGTTTGGCTCAACATCAGGGTAATTAGATGGAGTGCCACAGCCAGTGTTACATAGAAAATCAGATGAGGGGATCTCCTGTCAGATCAGTGAATAAATCATTCAAGGTTTCACAGGCAAGAATGCCATATTAGGTATGAATGTGGTGATGTGATACCAGCTTCCTCATATGAAGACCTGACCTGTGCTAGCTACAGTGGAGCTGAGAGGGGGTTATTGTCACTGGGTTAAATTGCAGTTTGTCAGTTGGATTTGCAGTCCATAATGGGGGCTGCTTCCTGTGTTTTTTAAATCTGAAACTTTTCACAGACACACTAGAGTTTAAATGCAACAGCAAGCGATTTCTAAAGCTGGGTCATTTGGCCATTCTAAGCTTGGCTAAGCAGAAAGGGATGAAAATCTAATCTGACCCACTGATGAATTCATGCTGGGGAATTCCACATCGGTAACCATGTGCTAAAATGAATGATTTGTGGTTGAGCTCACAAGTACTTTCAAAAGGGAGGAAATGTACTTATTGAGGCAGAGATACAAGGGTAGGTGTAGAAAATACACAGCCTAGACAAACCTGTTGATCAAGAATCCACCGCATCTTCCACGACCACGTGTTGGTCTTGCTGAGCCAACCTTGACTGGGAAGGTGCTGTCTTTGGATATGTTTGCACTATGCCTCACGTTGTGCTCTGTAAGCCACAGCTGCTAGCGGTAACTGCAATACAAAGAATAATGGGTGGGATAAGTCAGATCTCAGACAGCAGGCATGAAGGTGGGGAACACTTGGTGGCACCTGAGAAAGGACTTTAAGGTTGAGAATGTATCGGAGACCTCCTTGCATGGCATCAACCTGAGATTGGGATCCCATCCTGTTGTTTGCAGCACGGAAAGCGTGTCAGGGACAGGCCCTCTCCAGAAAATGTCACACCACAGATCAGAGAGAGGAACTGAGGATTAGATTTTTTTTTTTTAAATAAAGGGATGCAAGGGACTCTTTTGCTTACCTTCTGTTTTATTTGAATGGACTCTCATGATAAATTTCAGAGAACAGTGAGGAATTTAAACACTCAATCACAACCAGGAGTTTACCCTAATCTGCAGATGTGATGAGATCTTACGAAGGAAAACCAAAGCAGTTACTGGTGTTCAGTTTATGAAAAAAAAAAAGTTAAGCATTGACTTGACTGTGGCCTAAACTATCCATATAAAGGCAGGAAGTTTTTGACTAAATGTGGCACAGGGAAGAGGAAAGGAATCAAGTTTTTGGGAGCAAAACAGAAAGATTCAGTCTAGAAACATGAGGAAAACTCTTGAATGTGAGGGGAAGAACAACTAAACCAATGTATCTAGAGATATAGTAGATTCTTCATACTGGAGGCTTCTTGATCGTGACAGAACTTCTTACTTTAAACTTTTGCTCTAACTTAACCAGAAGTCAGGGGCTAGTGGTTGAAATTACTGGATGAAGTTGTTTAGCTCCAGTGATGTAGGTGGAATAACACCAAGATCTTTCATGTTGTAACCCAGTGGATTGGCTCCTGTCTGGGATGGTTTAGGAATGAAGAAGGTTGGAGCAGATGACCTTAATTTACCTGCCAACCCTGAGATGCTATTAGTTTTGTCAGAAAGCCAAGCTTCCCTTTTTTCCTGGCCTCTGGCCCAGATGCAGAATGACTAGAAATCTGATGACCCATCAAATGGAACCACATGTTAATGGAGGAAGTCTCATAACATTTACCTTTGGGGGGTGATGGCCAGGCCACAGCACATATAGAAAGCTCAGACAAGTGCATACTGTAAGGCTGTCCAGTTCCAGGGAACTGTTTCCCAATAGAGTCTAGGCTGGTAGTGAGTTAAAAGGTCTCCTTACTGGGCAGTGTCCTGAGAAGTTCTCAACTCAGACCCTTGCAGAGAGATGCTCATGCTACAAGAACATAGGATAAAGGGCATGTATGACTGGTAGGAATCATTCAGGTCATGGGGATCACTCCTGGTCTATCCCAGACCACCACGACTTAATAGCTCACTCATAAAGTAATCAAGATCTTTATTGAAACAAGATTTTTTTTGGGGGGGGGGAAGTAGTGTGAGTGGATGTGTTGGGGTTTGATGTGGAGAAAGGTTTGTGGCTTGGTATCTTGTGGGTACTGATGGTTCAGTCATTATGTGCACTATGGACGTATACAGAAGACTCAGCTGAGTTTAGCTGTCCAACAATCTAGGAACTATATGTGTATATGAGTGTGCGAGTTCCATGTCTCATGCCTAAATAGGTTATGGTCCAAATAAATCAAATAACTGGTAGGAGGAGAAGTGACTCGTGGAATGATGCAACAGTTCCACGGTAGAGTTGAATTGATGCTGTAGCCATGTTAGTCCAGGACCTAAGTGAGAGACAAGGATTTTTTTTTGGTGATATCTCTTATTGGACCAACTGTATGATTGGGATAAAGTTGGACAAGCTTTTGAATAGAAGGCATTATATGTCAGGTTCATGGCACTGGCAGGAATGGAAGCCAAGTATCCTGAGCCCACCTCCAAACCCCTTGTCGCAGAATCAGGCACCTACTAGTGTTCAGTGAGCTCTTTGAAAAGTTAGCCATGATCTCTGTGGGAATATTTGTTATGTCACCAACATACTGTGAATGAGAATAATGGGGGCCTTTCTGCTGCTAGGGAGGTAGTACCACTGAGGCTTACAGTGGAAAGCACTGGGGAGCCATTAGTGCTTGGCATGGTGGTGATGCCCAGATCATTTTCTATTTCAGAGCATTATTGACTATGAGGTTTGCTTGGGGAAGGTTTTGTGAAAGCTGATGACTGTGATTTCTAAAGAACCTCCTGGAAATCATTTTAAATGGGTTCTGGGCATCAAAATCCCTGAGGATCCTTTTACAACTGAAAATTGGAGGTTTCCTTGCATCATCGTCTTTCATGATGGGCACAGAACTCCCTTCCAGTTGTAGGGTGACAGAGTGTGTTTGCAGCTCCTGAGGCATGAATGTCCATGCAGGGTTAAAGTGGAGGCCGCTCTAACTGGATATTCATCTTGTCCCTAGCTCCTGTCTACGTGGTGCCGAACCCAGGGATTTATGTTGAAGAAGGCGAGGAAGAACCTGAAAATTTCTGGACAACACTTACCTTCATTGTTCTTTTCCTGCTCAGTCTGTGCTATAGCACTGGTGTCACAATGTTCAAGGTAATGATGGCTTCTAGCATTCATGATCAGGCTTCATGCTATACTCCAACAATTAGTGTTTAGTGATCAATAATCAATACTGATTTGCTAGTTGACTACCAGCCATGTGCAATCTCATGGCATGGATAGCAGGAGGAGCCTCCCTGTGTGTGTGGGATTAGCTATCGAGTAATATCTATTATTTTGAGTCACAGTTGCAGATCACAGCCCATTTGTACTGGGTTCTGTGCCCACTCAAAACATGATAGCAGTCCTGCATGGGCCTGAGAGGCTGATTTGATGGTGGGACACTGTTGAAGCAACGGGAGTATTTACGGTGCCTATGACCATGCCAACTGGTGTTTAACTCTTGGCAGGACCTCCCAAGGCAGAGAGAGCATGGGGGAATGAGCATGTAAAAAAAAAAGGAGGGGGGGAAGAAGGACCTTGGTGGTCCCCTACATTGGGGATAGAGCAGTAGACCAAAAAGCATAAAAGCCAAACAACACTCACCAGCATGTTAGGCAGTGCTGCATCTGCCAAGGGAGCAACATCTCTTAAAACAGTGGTTCTCAACCTTTTTTGCACCAGAACCCATCTGTAAACAGCAATGGCCAGTCCCAGCCCAGTAAATACTGGAGTTTAAGTAGAAAGCAGCCCCCAGGCCCTGCTAGTGCCCCTCAGTCCAGACCCACTGCCCTCTGCCCCAGTATGTGGGGCAGGGGAGCCTGAAGCAGCCCCTTACAAGCTGGCAGAATTCCAGCCTGCAAGGAAAAACCCCAGTTTCCCATGTTTCTCTCCTTTAAAGGAAAATCCATTTTTAAAGTTTGTCTATGACCCTTTTGTATATTCTTGCAACACTTTTGGGGTGAGAAGCACTACCCTAGGCTGTGTGTGAGGTCATTCTGGGTGGTGGCAATAGCCCCTTCTCCAGTTAAGAAAGACTGAGAAAATCCTGGAGAAGAGATACGATCGGCAACAACTTCACCCCTCTGTTTTGTGCCTCTCACAGGTTCAATGATTGCTGGGCTTCTGGCTATGGAGAAGACGGACGACACTCAAGGTCCTTCTTTACCGCATCTGTCCAGCTTTATCCTGCCTTCCATCTCACCAGGCAACTGGAGTAATGAGAGAAAGGTCTCTGGCTGTTTTTTATTGTTTCTGCTTTAACGAGCAGAGAAGGGAGAGTGAAATCCCTCTGTGTGCCTCCATGGCGGTATGGGTACATGTGCACGTGTATAGGGATAAGGATATTCCCTGTGCAGGAATAATGGTATCCCAATTCAATCTGTTGTTTGATGTTCTCATTCTTTATTACTTTTGTACTTCTAAAATAAAATGATTTAAGGCCCCCACTCTATTCAGCCTCATATGCAAGCATCCAGTTAGCTAGCCATCCTGTGGCCTGGCTTTTCAGGCCACCTCACTGCAGAGGACAACACATTTTGAGTGCATTAAAGGGTCACATGGCTGCCCGCTTGTCATTATAAAACCTTATACACATTTCCCCCGGAGTTTATCAACTCAAGTAGATGAAAATGTGAGTTGTTAACTTTAGTTTCCTTTCAGCCCAACTATTGTTATCTAGCATGGCAACAAGGAATTGCCTTCTGTTGATTTGGAAGTACATCCTGTACAGAGCTGCCTAGGGGCCAAGCCCACAGCAGCCCGTGTAAGACTTGGCATCTCTGAAAACAAGTCTTGTATTTCATGGAAAGACAATGGCAGAACTGCTATCCTTTTCAGCTCTTGGTGCCACATCAGGATTTAAGGGAGCCGAAGAGAATTCCTCTAAGAAGCCTGCTGAGATAAACTGCAGTTCCATTATTAAGAGCTGATATTCCCCTGATTATACAGTTTAGGATGCTGTGTCATTCTTAGCGAAAGCATTGCACTGGATGCTCACATTCACTTGTTTGTCTGCCACGAGCCACTGAGTCATTTTCAAAGCAGAAGCAAAGATGCCAGTTTAAGGAAGACTGACATTGTGGTCTGTGTTTTCTCTAGCATCTAAGGCTGTCAGGCACTGGAGGTTAAGCCAAGACCTGTCCGCAACATCTGGACTGGATCATTTAACCTCCTTAAGAACAGATGCATCCTGTTTGTTGCAACAGCTGCAACCAGATGGTTCCCCTTTGAGTCATTCTGGGGCAGAAATGCCAGCACTGATAGGGGGCAAATTTGATTTGTGGGCTTAGCACTGAAAATTTGGTAGATAAGGCAGATGACAAATAACCATTGTGGGTTTGTTGGTGAAAAACAAAATTAAAAATATGCTGTAGTTTACGATAACCATCTGCTTTGGTTTAACCTTTTAAACCAAAGGTTTTATTCATGGAGCTCCCAGAACCCTTGCATGGGAAAACTAAGACACTGAGTCTCCATGACCAATTCAATGGAGCAGAAAGGAATAAAACTCAGGAATCCTGACTTCCAACTATACCAACAGGAACTTGCCTGTACCCCCTTGACCCAGGGATAAAACCCAGGGGTTCGGTCTCCCGCTCCTATTCCCCCCCAACCTGTGCCACAAGAAGTGGAAAAAATACACTCACACAATATAATAAAAGACTTTTCTGTTCACTGAGACTATAATAGTACTCGGGGTAGTCCAAAAGAATTGATGTTGGAAAGTGAAGGCTGGGGAATGCTACTAGTCTTAGCAAGTACATCCAGGATTGAAGCTTATTAAGCCAATGGATGCCCCTTTGCTTTTGTGCAAAGGCTGCCAGCTGGCTGTTGAATTTGGTTTGGGAAAATCAGAAGATCATGGATTCCTATATTCATATTCCTATGAATATAGAGACAAAGTAGAAAGAAGGGCCAATGAAATGGAGAGAGTTTCATGCGGGTTAGAAGGACAATTTGTCTCCTTTTTGCAACAAGGGCGGGCGGTGGGGTGGTGCTGGTAAAGAGAGGCAACTAAAGTCATGCAAGAGCCTCAAAAAGAAGTGGTTTGATTTCCAATACATCGTGTTACCTTGTGTCTCCTGAAAGTTGATTTTGTTGCCTTTGGAAAGGGCTCAACATTTCCAAAAAGACACAAATAAATATTCAATTAGAGATCTACTACTGACTTACACTAACAGTTGAAGAAAACTCTCCCACAATGAACACAGATTTTTCTGAGCATTGTTTATCACTATCAGATAAGTTTGGGGAGAAAAGGAATTTGGGTGGAATTTTTTTTTAAGGCTTAGAGTCTCTGATGAAAATGTTTTAGAAGTTCCCAGAGCGTGAAAATTTTAAAGGCATTTTGGTGGCTTTGAAAAGGCCAATGGACACTCAAAGGATGTCTCAAACAGGTTAGGAACGTAACTCCTATTGAAGCCAAGAATAAGTGGGATTCTGGTTTTTAAGTAGTGCAACTTTTGAAAACTTTTGAAAATGTTGTACATGGCAATATAGTGATTTGACGAATACCAAACAGAAAAGCCTGTAGCTGAGCTGCTAAGTGAACCCAGATCATCTGAGTCATGTGTCAATGGGTTAATTCAACTTCCCATCAAACAATCAACTTCTATATGTTTGTAGCATATTGATAGTCTTTCACTGCCTTTAGGTCTCCAGCGTGTGTGAAGATAATGCATCAGCCAAGAGGCAGCAATGGGTCATAATAGTTTTTATTTAAAAGCAAAAGAATGACAAGGAATCCCCAACTCAAGTACATAGTACAATACATAGGTATGTTTTGCCTTAAGACACGATACAATGCAGCTTAATGAAATCCCATGTGATAGACTGGAATAAGACGATGCCCCATTGAATGCTGGTACAATGCAAAGCTGATATCATGTACTGTGACATCATGAAACAAAACCAATGTAACTCAGTGCTACAGGGGTATAAATTGGACCTGCGTGAATGTAGGCTAGAAAGCAGTAGCAAGTTTCTAACCAGCAGATGATAGTGGTTCTGGGGGAACCTTCCAATAGGAGCAGTGAGGACACAGGACCTTAACAGATCATGAAATGGCACTCGATCAACTGAAGAATGGGACTGAGTGAGGCAGCTGCTCCCAATTGCAGCGCACAGGACCCCATGATGGAGGCCTTGATATTTCCATGACAGCTCATGAGCACATTTCTGCGTAAAGCAGGAAATGCAGCTCAGTACCACCTGACCCAATGAAACTAGACACGGCAGTGCCATACAACTCAATGCCACGCCATGCCACTGATGCTGTACAACTCCTTGTTGCAGTGTGAATGAATCAGCTGCAGTGCGGGGACTTTGAACAAAGCTTTGAATGCTGGGAATATACTTCGTTCTGTGTGCCAAGGGGCTTCTTACTCTGTCACCCTGCTTCACTTTATCTACCTTCTCTTACCTTCTCCCCTCTCACATCCCTTTTATCTTTCCTTCAGATGCCCCCCCCACCTCTTCCCCCAATTTTGCCGTTTGCTGTCTTCACGTTGTTTACTCTGCTGGGGAGTTATAGCTATTTCCCCAACCACACATACGTCTGGTCTAGGTAGAGTGTAAAGACTTTTGGACAGGTCTGTTACTCTATGCTTATGCCCTGTCTAGGACAATGGGGCTTCCTTCCCAGCTCTTCCATGAGCACTGGTGTCACAGAAAAGATTAATAGTATAGCTAACATAGCGTGTAACCTGATAATCCACTTCAGCACAGCATCACTGCAGATAAGTTCGCTATTGGACAATGCAACATGCTACCTAGTATGCAACAGGCCAATTCAAATCAGTGAGACATGATATCATATAGTATGGCACCATGCTACAGTAGAGTACAAGGCAATGCAACTGCATATAAGGCATGCCCATGCAACACGCACTGAAACAGGCTAAGGCAAAGCTACCAAAATCAGTGCTGCTCCGCTAAAAGCAATGCAGTAATATAATTCAGTCAGTTATTCATATGCAATATGCCCACCCTATGTTATAATTCATGGCAGTGAAAGTATTGTGTTATGGGGTGAATCTTTAGGGTTTCGTACAAGTAACCACCACAGGAGAACATAATGGGAACCGAGTGGTTGCAAGAGAGCTAGGGTTGGAGAATGGAAGGTGGCTAGGAATTACTGTTGCAGGTGTAGAACGTGTTTCTGGTTTTGGGCTTTGTTCGAGCGCTGGGTTTGGGGTGCTGGGAATTTGAAGAAACCATTTTAGATGGATTGCTTTCTGGGGGAGAGGATGAACAGGCACAGGCTGGAGTAATTTGGGCTTGGGGAGAACCACAATGAGGTGGTGTCTTTTTGGGGCGAATTAGTTTTCGTGAGGTTGAACCAGAAAATTTGCCTCATTCAGTGGAATGGTTTCTTTAGGATTTAATGTCTGTGGGAGGGCTTAGGGCAGATGCAGCCCACAGACAAGCGCTTTTACAAAATGGGACCCAGGCCAAGTTGAAACGGAGGGGATACAGTGCCCTGCCCATCAGATCTCCTGGTCAAGATGGTGTGCCCACCCCTTCCAACTCCTGTATCCTTTCAGGACTGGGGAGTGAAGAGAAGGGATTTTTGAGGAATGTGAAAGCTGGTAAGGGGAAGCTGAGGGGAAGAGGAACAGAGCATTTTACCCATACAGCCCCCGCTGGAGTCCTATCCACTCTCATCCCCAACTGGGTTGGGAGATGTGGAAAAATGTCCTTGCTAAAATGGATGGAGAGACATTTCCTCTTCTGCTCTCACTTCTGGTAGGACAAATGTTCCCTTTGAGGCAAACACAATGCCATCATGGGCAGACAAGGGAACATAAAAGGGCTAAGAGAATGGGAGAGAACGAGGTTGGCTCCCTCCAGTCTTCGTTGTATGCAGAGCAGTAATTATTTCACCTGTGGAAAGAGAAAGAGGAAGATATAAGCATATCCAGAGAGATGGACAGGGAAATAAAAAACTTTCTGTTTTCAGCCTAAGGCTGTCAAGCTATCTTGCTCTGAGTCACTCATGGGGCCCCCCCCGTTTCACCTTGATGAAGGTGACAAAGCCACTGTAGAAGAGCATGACAAGGAAGAGGGCGATGAATGTAGAGACTGTGGTCCAGACGCAGTTGCCATCGTCCAGCTCGGTGTAGTCATCCTCATTGTCATCTCGGAAGCCACAAATACTGAAGTTCATGATGCTGCAGTCCCAAGAGTCTGGATCATGTCAGAAAAGCAGAGGAAAGAACTTATTCAACGCAGCTCATTTAATGCCCCTTGAGCAGAATTAACTTCTTATCCACCTGTGTTGGCAAAACCCATATGAGACCCAGCGACATTAGAGCTGGGTTCTCCAGAGCTCCAGGGTTAAGTGTCCCAGGGGGATAATGAGACCCTCTTTCCCCTTGAGGCAGTGTCATGGCAGCATCTCTGGAAAATCTCAACAACTGGCCGTCATGTTGGGGGAGATGATTCTATCTTCACACGTTATTCTAAGCAATTCATTGCATTGGTCCTAGGAAGAGTTACTTACTCTGTTCATTTTTCCTCCCCTCTGCCTTTCTCTTTCCTTTCAAGTGGATATCCTGTACCCAAAAGAGTCTCTTCAATGAAACACTAGGCCAGATCAGGTAAACAGAGCGTTTCAAAGCAGATGCCAAGGAAAGAGACGGGCGGGCGGTTTTATGTGGATTTGGAATACCGGACCCATTGCATGATGTGACGCAACCAGTCCGTCACACACCTCAAACACCTATTCGCCTACACATCACGTACACCTGACCCCTTCATCCCCACATAACTCCTACGTTTCCATGCTCCTGAACTCCTACGTGTTTCTCTATCCATTCATTTACCGTTGCTTTCTCCGTACATTTTATGACTAGAGGGATTTTTATTTTATGCTAGTATGACAGAAGAGGTAAGAGTCCCTCCGTTGCTCCAGTGTCTAAGTTCCATATACATATTTATCTCCAAAGCCCCCCATAGGAGTTACAAACCAGAGAACTGAGACCTGATTTTGAGAGAGAAAGGTATTCTGTATCTTCCCGTGACTGTGTGGAAGTTCAAGTTTCTGAGTAACTTGCCTAACATCCCAGAAGTAAGCTTGTGACTCAGAGGGGGATGAGATCCAGTCCAGAGATTAAGAAAATACTTTCTCCCCCAGCTATCCCACTAGGCTGAGGTTTTCAATCCTGTATATATATGTTCCTGTGACAGAAGTCTGATACTTCTAGGAAATGAAGTATAACACCAAGTTCACAGGCATCTTTGATAATTCTGTTCTAGGCTCCTTGGCACAGAGATAACATTACTCCTAATCCCCTCCTGTCCCACCTGCAGTCCATGAACTTTAGTACTCATACATTCCTGTTGCTTGTTGAAGAGGTAGAAGAGCACAAATATGAAAGCTTCCCATCAGTGCAGTTCATTGCTTTAATAGGCACACGCAATATACACAGAACAGATAAAGCCTTTGTCTAGCAAAAGTAAAACTGGAACATGAGGGCTGAGGTAAGAGGCCAAGAGTTTAGAGGGGTGGTATGGGATGATGGAGAGTCAGAGAGGATTTTTTTTGGGTGGAGAGACCTGAATGGGATAATCTGGGATGAAAGAAGTGCTAAGACACGTTTTTACCAGTATAGGCATTAACGCTTCTTTCTAGAATCACTTCAGAAGACATGTGGGCAATTAGGCAGGTGTAGGTAGTCCCCAGTAGCCATTTTGTCCTGGACACCTCCAGTTTGCTGACCAGGGAACAGCGCTGGCTCTCGTGGTCACAGCTCGGGTGGTCATTCTGAGGCTGACGGTCCGTGTCGATTGGCACCTCATCCTCCTGCCACCAGACTGCGACATCTTTTGGGTAGAAGTCTTTGATAATGCAGAAGAGGGTGAGACTTTGGTCTTTGTAGGCTGTGTCAGAGGATGCAGGCAGGAGATAGGTGCTTGGAGCCTTCCAAGGGCCTGCAAGATTTTGGGGAAGCGGGGTGGGGAGAAAGCACGCGTAATGACTAAGGGTGGTAAAAATAGGTATAAAGTGTCACGAGCACTTTAGAATCAGAATCACACAGGAAATGTTGATTCAAGAAATCATCATCAAGAAAGGGATATGCATTGTACAGCACACACCTTAAAACAGCAAGATGGTGATCTAACCATCCTCATTCAGGATTATACCCCACAGTTACTGATCTACCCTAAAGCTGACCTGAACCCCCATAGCTCTTCCTCCTTTGCTAGTCCTTTATTTCTAAGCCCTCCTGTGTCCACCCTCTCCATCTTCCCTTTAGGTCTATTCTTCTCTCATCTCATACTAAGCCTTCCTCCTCACTCCAGTCCAAGCTAGTCCCTGAATTCCAGCCTATACAGCCCATCTTCAAACTTACTCCCTCAGGCTACACTTCTTCTCCAGACACAGATGGAGTGTTTCTCTGCAATTCACCTTCACTAATTCCTCCATCATCCTACAGTCCGTCACCCATACCAGTATGGCAGACTTTAGAAGACTATCCCTGACTACTCTTGACTTTATAAAAGTGCATCACAGGTGAGATGCCTGATCCTAAATCCTTAGATTTATATCCAGATTGCTTTCTTAACAATAAGCCTCTACCCTTCACTCTACCCTTGCTTTATTCCCTAAACCTATCCCCAAAAAGTCCATCTCTCATTTTTTCCCCAATCCTTGATAAAAAGTTTATCCTTAGATAATTCCCTAATCCTAAAATGTAGCTCTGCAATCTCTTCCCAGAGTCACTTGAAGAACTCCAGGAAATTCAGGCTCTTTTCGAGAGACAATACACAGGCTCCAAAGGGTCCCATTGGTCAGAAGGACCATTTTGTTACATTCTCACCATGGTTTAAGCTGAAATCCAACTTTCTTTCTTCCTGGTTACTCGTGATGACACAGCTGACCTTCTTGGTGGAATTCCACTCGCTCAGGTTGACTTGCAGCCAGCTCTGGATCCAGGTGCTAACATTTTGTTTCTCTGGCTCCTCTGACCTCGCTGCCCTTAAGTCCATGGGTTGTTCATTCATCATCCACTGGATGCTGGCATTGGCAAGTTGGGTCTTGCATGTCACAGCTGCTGTCTTATTGACGAAGAGCTCCCTCAAGGACGGGGGCTCTATTACGCTGGAGTTCGCTGCTGAGAGCTGCCAACCTGCAGAAGCAGTCATGAAGAAAGTGGTCACAGATAATGCCATTCGAGGGGGAGGATTTACCAAGCATGGGGGATTTCATAAGAGTACTAGTGGTGCGATTTTCTGAGCTGTGCTAATCCTTATGCTTCAATACTTATTTTCCTTCCAGCTGTTTCTCTCTTGAGTCCAACGTGCCACTCAAGGTGATCTAGAGCTTTTCATGTATGGACAGGAATTGGGTCAGAGACCTAATTTAAGCTGTATCTGCAATTAACACTGCTATCAGGCCATCAACATATTGGCTATCTAATGTGCCTATAGCCATATATGCTTCCTTCCAAAGACTTCTCCAGCTCCAATGTCAGACTCGACAGCTGAGAATTTAGAACTGGGTTTTAAGTACAATCAATTGTCATAATAATTGTAGTTTGATACCTGGTGACAGAGAGCTGAGCTGATGCCTCTGAATAAAAAAAAAAAATGGCTTTTATATAAACAAGAACAGTCAATGGAAAACTATCATCTGGTATGCACTGGGGCAAATCCTATTTCATCTAGTGGGTGCCAGTGTGTGATCCTACTCTATCCTGTTCAAGTCTCTGAACAACTCATAATGCAAAAAAAAAAAGGTTCTCTCTTCCTTCCCACTGCCTTATGTTCTCGCTGCCTTATTTTAAGACTAAGATAAAGGTATGCTATAAATGTTGACCTCTTAATGGTTCCTTGGGGGGCTCAAGCTGTGTGAAATAGGCTTGCACTTGGGTACCAAAGGACCACTTAGGTGCTCTAGAGGTGGAACAGAATTTGCACCTCAATGAAAACTGATGCCTGATAATTGATACGGTATTATAAATCATAGATAAATACATTGGGGAACATGATTTTCTCTAAACTGAGATCAATATTGCAGAGAGGAAATCTGAGAGAATTGGCCTGGAAGATCTTCAGAGTGGAATGATGACCGGATGCAAAGAAAGAAGAGAAGGCAGGCAGAAGGAAAAACTTCCTAGGCATCAGACGCAATGGGAATTGGACACTTCCATTCTCTAGGGACCCTGGCAAGCCTACAGAGCCCATCCCCACTTGGTGACTTACCAGTGGAGCGTAAGGTCTTTTCCAGGGTTCCACTAAGGGAGCTGTGGGTCACCATACAAGTGTATGTCTCCACCGTGCTCCAGTCTTCTGTACTGATCAGCAGCTCACAAGTCTGCTGGAACTTTCCATCAGCTAGGGCTACCAGAGATGATTTGAAGGTGCACGTTTGCATCTCCTTTTTGACCATCCAATAGATGTCTATGTCCTTTGGGTAGAAGCCAGTAGTGAAGCAGGTCAGTTTCTCATGTCCACCTATGTCTGGCGCATGGCAGACAGTAACTTGTGGGGGAGCTGGTTCCAGGAAACCTGAAACAGAGGGTTGGCACTTTGTTGCTATGTAATTTATGTAGGGTAGATGCTGGGAGGCAGGGATGTGCCGAAGGCGTTTGAGGAGAGTGAGGAATCTGAATGTAAGGGGAGACTAAAGTAAATCCAAAAGCCGGCGGCTGGGGGCGGGGGTGGGGGGGAGGGGAGGAGAGAGTCATGTGATCCTGGAGGATTTAGCGTCAATGAAATTGAAGCACCAAGTGTCCAAGGTGCAAATTCTGACCCCTGGAAATGAAGAGCTTGACTCCTTCAAACCGAAAGGAATTGTCCTCAAAGTGTGATGATGCTTATGGTGCAATGCAAGCACCACATTGGATCACAACTGTATGACATCGAAAGGAAGAGCGAACACTGCTTCATAAATCAGCTGTAGGATGCAACGTTATGCAAAAGGGTTCAATGAAGGCAGGACTTTACATGATATGATGCACACCCTGCTATGATGCAACAAGTTCACAACAGGATTTGGTGCAAACGCATGACATAACCATATCAATGTTGACCATGTATCCCAAGCAGATTTTACCGGTATAGTGAAGCAAGAGGCAGTGAAAGTGCTCAAACAGATTGTTATGCATCATGTTGAGGTGCAATAGAAATACAGTATCACGATAGAAATGCATCACATTGAGATGTAACATCAGTGCATTGAGTTGTATATCTATTGTGTGCGGCTGAGGCACGTCCTTATGACTTGTGAAAGCATGACTTGTGACAAGGTGATGTTGATACATCATGAAAAATCATCACTTCATCATAAATCGTAGTCCCAACAACCCATTAATACATGCTGACAAAAAGATCAACCTATCAGACTAAAATAACAGCATACGTTAAGAATGGATGCAAAAAACAAAAAGGAAGGCAGCATAAAATAATACTGTGAGACCAGTGATAGAGAACATACAATCACACGATGACAAGACATATGCCAAAAATGGGAAAGTACCACCCAAGTGCTGTGACAAAATCTTGTGTTGCAACAAAGTGATATCTAACAGCAAGATGTTGCGACCAAGAAAGGCACTCTCACAATCAGCGTACAACAAAGTCCTGACAGAATATGTCTTATTACAATGCAATGTCATCCGTGGCATAGCCAACCTCAGCTGCTCTATGACACAGAACTACTGGTGTTACTATCAAGGACTCGCCGTTTCATAGCCACACATCACAATACCATGTGGCATCCTCATGTCCTTTAAACAGCCAGGCCATACCAACACGAAGTCACTCTGCCCCAGCGCAGAACAGGTGCCTCAGAGCAGTAGCTCTCAATCTCTTTAGCCTCCAGGCTTTCTTCTATAACTTTTCTGACTTTAACAGGACTCCAGCTGAGAATCACTGAGCTAGAATCTGGCTGGTGCCAGGTGAGGGCAGCTGGGGCAAGGCCTCACCCCACTCTTCTCAGCTTTTTCCACTGATCCCCCTCCCCACCCCTGCTCTGTACCTGAGGGGGCAAGCATGGCCTCCATCACCAAGACTGCTCCCCTGGGGTCTCACACGCCCATGACGAGAGTCAGCAGCCTTTGTAGCCCGTCCTACCAGCCCTGGGAGTGGGAGTTGAAGAGCAGTCATGAGCACTGCTTTTTTGTAGGATGCTGGGGTACCCTTAGAGGGATCTTTCATTACCCCAACTGATAATCACAGCAGTACAGTTTATTTCCTTCATGCCTGGATTGCAACCATTCCAGGGGAAGAAGGCCTTCTTCCCACCTTTCCACTGGACTTACCTCGGATACTCTTGCCCAAGCTTTGCACAGAAGATGAGGACTCATGTCCTACCAAGCATGTGTATACAGCCCCAGTTTCCCACTGAGAAGTGGGGATTTTCAGGAGGCTTTGGGCAGAGAAGGTGGCAGAGGGACTAATGCTGCTACTGTTCCTTTTCCACTGGAAGATTATCTCAGATGGAAAACTGCCAGGGGCCTCACCCATAACACCTCACTGGAGCCAGGCTACACAGGTGATAGGAGAACCAGTGACATGAAAAGGCTCTTGGTCATCCGGGCATCTGCATGGGAAGTGAATTGCATTGTGATTTCATTTCAAGTGACATCAAAACCTTGACATTAATGGGATTGGATGTCCGGTGTAGAAGGCCTTCTTCCCCTAGCTGGGTCCTATATTTGACCTAGCATAAGGGTGGGGTAGGTTGGACTGACTCATGGGGGATGGGGAATGAGGTATGGGCTGTTCCCCTTCAATGGGCAGTGCTCTCCGGATTGACCCCAGACTTGGGGTGGGGGTGGAGGTGAGGCAGGGAATGGCTGCCATAGGAGGATTGCAAAGGCAAGACCAGCTTTTCTGTTTCCACGAGGTTCCATCTCTTAATCCTGATGTAGTGGGAAGGGTGTTAGATACTCAAAATGTGGTGTGGGTACACTGAAATCCATCCACACCATGGTGATCTATCGAGCCATTGCCACACAGGGCTGGCCGTCCATCCATCTGTCCAACCGTTCTATCCTTGCTTCCAACCATCTACCTACCCACAGCTTGATGCCTCGCTTTCCATCACTCTCTCTAGACCTCTCCAGGAGAGAATCTCATACCCAGTCCCCTGCCTCCCACGTCTTTCACTGGGAAGGAAAGTAACCCCTAAGGCAAGACGCCTAGCAGAATGCCATGGATAAATGTTTGACCCCCCTTGCTTTTTTCTCTTACCTCTGGGCTTCCAGATGCTGTCCTCCTTGCTCTCAAAGAGGGAGCAAGGGTGGGTGACTCTGCAGAGAACCGTGCTTCCAGAGTATCAGTCCCCTGTGGGGATGTCCAGGTGTCTTGGAGAGTCTGTGGCTGATTTCTGTGAGCCTTGGGTTTTTTTGCCGTGCAGTCTTGGTCCAGTTGGTGCCAGCAATTTCCTACATGACTCTTGCTTGGTCCAGGTCATAACCCACAACCAGGCAGGTCAAAGGGGACTTTCTTTTGGCTCCAGGGGTGGCTTTAGAAGGTAGATACTGGGTCGAGGTATACGAGCTGGAAAGGAGATTGTGAGCGAGAAGTGAGGAGAGGGTGAAAGCGGAGGGTTTGCTGAGCAGAGATGGTGTTGAAGGGAGGGAAACAGGGCAATAAGGGGTTGGCAGAAGGGAAGAGAGCAGAGGGTCCATCTTGTAGAGGGACAAGGAGGAGAGATGCAGAGGGGGAAAAGGTGGTTTGCTCTTGATGGGGAAGGACATGGGAGAGGGGTGCGGGGAAAAGTGGGTAAAGGTACAAGGGGGGAATCACAGGCAACTGGATAAGAATATATGGGATGGGAAGAAGATGAAGGGAGCAGGCATCGGTAGGGTCAGAGAGGGGAAGGAATAGGGCTTGCTCACTTGTTCACTTGCTGATCTTGTGAATCAGGTTGCTGCTGGTCCCAGGATGGGCCTCATTGCTGATGTACTCCCCAAGCTGTTCCCAGATCCCACAAGGCACAGTTAGGTTGCTGGAGATGCTGAACCTCCCTCTTTTCTCCTGGAAAGATGTCAACTGGGTGCCTCTTTTCTCCTTCCCAACTTCTAGCCAGGTAAGCTGCAGTTCCTGGGGATAATAGCCACTGGTGGAGCAGATCAGTGTGATCATGCCATTTGATTGGAGCCTGTGGCAGGAAGGGGGTCTCTTCATGGTCACAGTCAGGTTGCTAGGGAGAGCATGCGGTCTGTGAAGAAAGGTAGGTTAATGGTATGGTAACATCTGTATCCAAACCACCTACCCACCCAACCTCTCTGCTATTAGAGCATACGTCCTTGTATCCCCATCTCTCTTTTACCTTGCATGCGATCCCACTGGCTTACTGAGTTGCCTCTCCACGCTGCTTTGCCAGACTGGGTGTCTGGGTCCATCTGTTCCTGAATCCTTCTATTTTCCCTGCTCTGAATCCATTTGTCTTGAGCATGTAGGGCTGGAAGGGTTTTCCTAGAGAATCAAGGCCAGGCCCTTCTGTTTCAGGCAACCAAGATGCATTATCCCTTTCACATACTCCCCAAGCTCCCTCTTAAAACTAGGTGGAAAATCTGCACTGGTGGGAAGCTTCTCCAGGACCTCACTGCTCTGACGGCTAGAAACAACCCTTTTCTCATTTCCAGACTGTAAGCTAGCCTCTGTCCATTCCCTCTCCATGGTGTTCCCCCTCAATTATTTACACAGATTCATCCTACCACTTCTCATCCTTCATTGTTCCAGACCAGTGGTTTTCAAACATTTTGGTACCCACTTACATTCAAAATATTGCTGCTTGTACCCCCTACCCAAAGCACCTCTATGCTCATTTCTTGGAAATGGTGTTGAGAGTGATACGAATTTGCAGCAATGCTGTTATTCACGGAGAGCTGACCAATCAGAAACTCCACCTTCAGATTTTGATTGGTCAACCCCTGGTGAAACATTACTGCCGTCGGTTCTGCTGTTGTCGAAATAGAAGTGCATACCCTCTTGGCAAAGCACTGCATCCTCCAATCTGAAAACCGCTGGTCTAGATCAGACAAAGAAAACTCTTCGTTTTGTCCTACAAGATGGAAGCCCCACTGCTCTGATCACCTATTTTTTAGTTATTTATTTTGCACGTGATCCAGCCTGTGCTCACTTTTCTTCAGTACGGCCAATTACTACTGTCCATTATGTCCCAGAGGAGCTATGAAATTTCCCCCTATCTTCCCTCCACAGTATATCTTAGTATTTCATTTTCCTTTTTTCACAGCCTGATCAACACAGGAGGGCTAATAGTCATCCTGTGAATGGCTAAGACTAATACACACCCTCTTTCTATTTCTTGGTCTATTTTCAAGGCAGAATCAGTTTATAACAAATTCAAGCCATTAGTACCTACTAAACCCAGCCAATTAATGCATCTATCCCTGGCTTCCAAAATTGGGAGTGATAGTTCCATAGTTCACCTTTTTTGGACATTGTCTTTATCATCATTTTCCCTTTCTGATCTACCCCATCGGTGTAGCTGTCCCCTTCTTTCCATTTGGATACAGAAATATCGAGCTGCCTCTTAGTCCTGCATGTACAATCCTCTACCCTTCTCTCGCTATCAGGTTGTGCAGTTCAATGCCACTTGATGGTCACGTCCTTGGGGCTGTACTCGTATGCAACATACCCCAGCTTCTTGGTCTTCTTTTCTTGGTCTATGGACTACAGGATTTCCAATGTGGGTGTCTCTGGTTGGCTTGGGGCTGCAAAGAAATCACTGCTTAATCTTGTAACGCCCCAGCTGAGAGAGGGAAAATAGGAGGGAGAGGATTTTGACTGGCATAGAAAGCACTGACTCACCTGTGTCAAGTGATAACAATTCCTCTGGAGCATTAGTGCAAGCAAGGAAGGGGTAATCGTCCCAAGGCAAGTTGTAGAAGCATCAGTCAAACCAAGGCAGGCAAAAAAGAATCTCAGGCAAATTTCTAGAGGTGGTGCAGGCAGCATTAAATCCTTGGTGTGCAATGAGTGTGTAGAGTTACTGAGATACAAGGAAGCATCCCCACTCAGCTTTGAGTCTGCTGAGAGAGAGGTCTAGACCGCTTGTCTGAAGTGCAGCTGCATTAGAGGTAGGCTTTCTTCAAGTACATGCTCTCAACATTGCTCCTGGTTTTGCCTGTTCAGTTCAAATTATGAAGCAGATGGTGTTGGAGGCTGGGCTCCAAACTCACGAGCATCCCTAAGCACTAGGGCCGCGCGAAATCTCGCCGCCCATTTTGTTTCGACGCTGCTTCGAGTCATTTCGAACTCGAAACAGCAAAGTCAAAACGAAACAGAGGGGCTCAAAACAGGGCAGGTTGAAACATTTCACATTTCGACTGAAGCTGGCTTACCTTTAATGGCTTGTCTGCAGGGAAACAAAGTAAAGTAAGGGGAGGGAGGAGGAAGAGGGGAAGGAGTGCTCTCAGTATTGACATCCGTAGCTGGCCAGTGACTGCCACCCTTCTCTGAGATCCCTTCCAAGCCCCGTGCTCTGGGGGAGGGCCAGAAAAACTTCATAAAAGGCAGCATTTTTTGACCTGCCCTGCTTCCTGCTCTGGGGTCACTTAGCGAGCTGTCTGCTCTAGCAGCTCACCGTCAGACCACTACGGCCAGGAGCACCGCTTTTCTAAAGGATTCCCTGCTTGCTACCCTAGCAAGAGGGATTTCAGAAGGCCTTCTTCTTGTAGGTGCTTTTATTTTATTATTATATTCATTGATTTATTCTTTTGAATCTTGGATTGGATAGGGTTATGATAGAATTTGCTCTATGTAGGAATTGACTGTATATATTTGTGTTTATACGGTCATTCTTTCCAACACACCAATGCTTTTCAGTTTTTCTTCACACAGACATTTTTATCGGGTTCATAAATCTCATTACTGCAAGTCAGTTCGCTTTGAGTTTTTCTACACACACGGCCATATTTCTATCGGATTTGTAAACCTCGTCATTGCACCACACCTAGTTTTCAGTTTATATGGGAACGCAAATACATTTATATATGTCTTGAAAAGGAAGCCATGAAATGCACTGTGAAGCGTGGTGGCAAGGCAGGTGGCCACACTGGCCAGCCGTCAGGGAGGAGTGGAAGAGGGGGTAGAGGGAGAGCTATAAGTTCCCCCCCCCCCCCCACCAAACTGAGATGCAGCCTCTTTCCTCCAGCTAAGGGGGATGAGGCTGCTTCAAGCAGCAAGGAGAGGGGAGCAGTGCCACAGCCACTGCCTGCGCCTGAGACTGCATCTCATCCACATGCAGCAGCCATAACCCCCCATCCCCACCATGAGGACAACCACAACCAGCAGCACCAGCACAGCAGCCCACTCCACCCCTTTGTCACCTCCCATGCCGAGCCTTCAGTGCCAGAAGAAGAGCTGGCGCTGGATCTAGATCTTAGTGCCCTAGCAAGGGAAATTCTGGGGAAGAGGGGGAATCAGCTGAGTTTGTGCTCAACACCCCTCAAGTTCCCTTTGAGCCAGGTCTCCTTCCCGAGAAGGCATGCTTCAAAGCTCCCATCCCACAAACTAGAGGCAGGCCACCCTGGCATAGTGGGGGAAAGGCAGACAGAAAGGGGGGGCACATTGCAAGGCCGAGCTTGCTCGCCCAGAGCAGTGGGGAGATGTTTGCTGCCGATGGCCAGCCCTTCTCCTTTGCTGAGCAGCCAGGGTTCAGGTGGCTCATGGCGTTTGCAGCCCCCTCATACCAAGTGCACGCACGCACCACCTTCATTAGGAAGGTTGTGCCATCCCTGTATGAAGCACACGCGGAGTACTTCAGGGATGAGCTGCGCAAGGCAGGTCCGCAGATGGCCTGACACTTCACCTTGGACATCTGGAGCAGCTGGGTGGAGATCCCCTCTCCCTCGCAAGGCACTGGTGTGACCAGTCAGGCCGTCAGTGGGCTCTCCTTCAAGCCAAGGTGCTGGATGAGTCCCACACAGCAGCAGAGATCATGGGGGCCATGAACCGCCTGGTGCCGTCATTGCTCACTGGGCAGGGCAAACTCACCCTCTGCTTCACGGTCACCGATAATGGGGCCAATATGGTCAAGGCTTTCCGTGATGCCAGCTTTGTTGGCATCTGCTGTGCGGCACACAAGTTGCACCTTGTTGTCAGGGATGCCTCGGAGGGGACAGGGCTGTCGGTGATGGTGCCAGCACCACCAGCAAGCTCATTTCCAAATGCAGGAAGGTGGCAGACTACTTCCACCGGAGCATCCAAGGGGGCAAGATGCTGCGGGACAAACAGAGATGAACCTCCCACAGCACAAAATCATGCAGGATGTGGAGACTTGGTGGGACTCACGATGCTTGAGAGGCTGGTGGAGCAAAGGCCATCCAGGAGATGGTCCTGCTCGGGGAGACTGGGATCCCCTGAACAAAGCTGAGTGGGATACCATCTCCTAGATCTTGGTGGTCCTCAAGCCATTCCTTGAGGCCACTGAGAGCCTCAGTGCTGCTGATGTCCTCCTTAGCCAGATGATCCCCAGAACTCTGAAGTTCTGAAGGGAACTTCAGAGTCAAATAGAGAGCTTCCAGGGAATCAATGTTCCTGGCTGGGGCAGGCCGCTGTCACCAGATGTGCAGGCACTGGTGAGGCAGCTGAAAGAGGGCATCAGGAAATGGCTTGATCCCTTGCAGTCCAGTACAATCCATGTGCTGGCTGCCACATGTGACCCAAGGGTGAAGGGCACTGTATGTGGCAGTCAAACACTGGATCAGTGGACGAAAAAAAAAGCACTGGAGGTGCTGGTAAAGAAAGTCAGGGAGGCAGAATTGCAGAGGCGGGCGGCCGTGAAACAGGGGGATCCACCATCTCATGCTAGCATGCCGTCTATGAGCCTCTACCGCAGGCGCTGCCAATATGGGCTAAGGGCCTGGCTTCTATGGTGGGGTCCAGAGCCACCAGACCCCAGCATCAGGCAGGTTGTGCTCACGCCTATCTTGCTGAGGATGTAGAGCCACTACTATGTGACCCCTTGGCCTACTGGGCAAGCTGCAGCCTGGTGTGGTTGGATCTGGCCACACTTGCCCAGCAACACCTGTCTTGTGCACCGACCAGTGTGCAAAGCAAAAGGGTGTTCAGCATCACTGGGGATGTAGTGACACCCCACCGCACCTCCTTGGATGCTGGTTTGGGGGAGCAGCTGGTGTTCCTGAAGGTAAACCTCCTGCTGCTGGGGTTCCCCAAGCTCCAGGTGCAGGTGGACTGAATGCCACCCTCCTCGCTTTGTCTACCCCTATTTCCTTTTTTCATTAAAAAAAAACAAAACAGTTAATGCCCCGCTCTCAGCTTGAGGGGGCACTAACTGTACCGCCAGCCAGCGGGGGAAGAACGTGTCCCTGCTGAGCTTGTTCCCCTGCCAGGACAAACCTGGAGATATGGGGTTGGGACTGTGGGGAAGGAGAAGGCCCCAGGTCCTGGGCATGACCACTAAAACTGCACCCTGCCAGGGTAGGGAGGCCTGGTGGGACTGCTGGTGGCATGGCAGCCCCATAAATGCCAGGACCAATGATCCTCTGGTGAAAGGCAGGTAGGAGGTGCCATAACCTCCAGCTAGCACACTGATGAACACAGTCCTGGCTGGGGAAAGCCCAGACCTGTCACATCTTTGACAGGCCTGATGCTTGCTGGTTGCTGTCCAGTTGTACGGCTCCTGGCGTGCTCGGCTTAGCTACCCGGGATGCCAGCTTTAGGACTGAAAACCCCTTTGTCAGGCTGAGGAAGTACCTGCAGTTGTTCCTGGATGGAAGGAATAGTAACAAAGCCAGAGGCTGGCCTGGCCCACAATGCAGGCAAGAAAGCCAGTCAGTAAAAGTGGAAATGGAGGCATCGGGGGTGAGGAGCAGGCTGGGGTGGGGGGTCGGGGGCAAAGTGGGATGTAGCAGCGCAGGTAAAAGTGCGGAGGTGCCTGGGGAGTCAGATGTCTGGCAGGTCGCAGCGTGCCACAACTTCACTGTCTAAGCTATATTGAGTCCATGAGTTTGTACCTAGGAGACTGATGCAGGCGTTCCTCCTGGGAGGAGGCTGTAGAGGAGGAGGCAGCCTCACTGGGGCATGCTGTCGTGTGCAGAGTGCCAGGAAGGGTGCACCTGAACACAGACACAGTGTCACAAGCACCCATGTCATGAGTTTTCCCTGTTGACAACCAGAAGTGCAGGGCCCCAGAACCCCGAGCCCCGCAGCACGTATGTCACCGAGAGCTGGCAGGCTTTGTGGCCACAGCAGGGACTAGCAAGCCTGCAATTTTGACCCTACTGTGGCGTCACACATACAAGTGACAGAAGTTTGGCTCTCAAGATTTTGGTGTGCAATTTCTCTGAACCCCTGCACCGATGTTGCTGAAACTTGTTGGGCTTCATTGTCTCAGCAGGGGCTAGCACGCCTGCAGTTTTGACCCCACTGTGGCGTCACACATATGAGTGACATGAGTTTCTCTCTCAAGGTGTGGGGTGCAGTTTCTCTGAACCCCCTGCACCTATCTTCTTGAAACTTGGCACACATCCTGCCCTCAGAAGCTATCATTTTTGCAAGTTTCATCTAATTGTGACTAGAAATTACTAAGTTATAGCCTGTGTTGACCTTACCCATTATATCCTATGGGTGAAACGTTGAAACAGGGTCAAAATAGCAAAATGTTTTGACGAAACGAACTGGAACAGCCATTTCGACTTGAAACGAAAGTTGAAATGAAACACTGTTCTGGTGAAATGCTGAAATGCTGTTTGAAACAAAATGCTTCTGTTTCGTACAGCCCTACTAAGCGCCCTCCGGGCATCAGGCAATGGAGATGATGGCTCTTTCTTTGCCAGGCATTCGTGGGCACCTGAGATTTCAAATCAAAGACTCTAACTCAGGCAGCTCATACCTTGAGAGCTAAAATTTATTTGGGTACCTGTTATCAATGGAAGACCACAAAGAAAATCCTGATACCATAAATGCCCATTGAAAACACAGAAAAAAGATACACGCAGACACACACAAAAGGAAAACAGCAATGTGCATGTGCTACCAAGAAAATAAATGGTTGTGAGCAACACAAGCCGCTTCATGGAGAACCCATCATTGTCTGGAGAAACGAAATCCCAGTGGCACTCCTAACTCCTAGACAAAGGTCTTTACGTACCTTCCCAAAGAGCGGCACCCATCCCAGTGACTGACCAAATACCAGCTCAAGGAGACCAGATTCTACTTGAGCTTCAGAATTTCCTTTTGGAAACTGGAATGGTTTTCCTACTTGTTTGGTAATACTAATGCGGTTTTCTTAAAATCTGTGGAATCATCTCCCTAGAAGACAGGTCATGATAACTACTGCTTAAGACATTTCATACCAGGATTGGATGATGCTTTAGGATAATGGGGAGCTACCAAGCACTGGAATCAATGAGGGGTTCTCTACACAGGTAAGAGTGCTCTGTTTGTCTTGTAACTCTTGATTTAAGCAGAGAGGTTGCCGTAATGAAAACACAATACTTGCCCCACCACCCAACCCTATGGCTTAGGTGAAGTTACATGCATGCTATTGGCCTGATGGGATGAGAAAGAGTGCAGTTATCCCCAAACTAACACCTGCCTCTGAGAAGCCACTTACCAAAGGACACATTTGCAGTAACTTTTTCAGGATTTTTCAAAGTTGGGTGCTGCACTACACAGGTATAAATTGCCGGTTCTTCACCTCTGTCCACCTTCAGGATGCTTTCAGTCGAGTATAAGCCATTTCCGTACACAGGGCCATTATTGTAATGGGATTTGGGTTCCTGGGCATCGTTCTTCTGCCATGAAATGCTGATCTCCTTGGGGGAGAAGCCACTGACTTCACAGATAAGTAGGATGGCAACTCTGTTTCCAGAGGCGTCTTCGCGATAGGCTCGGGAAATGTTGACCGATGGTGTTTTCCTCTGGACATCTAAATCAAAAAGGAGGGGAGTGAAGGTAAGGCCTTGGCTTTCCTGTCTAAGTTAAGAACATGGATAGAGACGAAAAACATAACACTAGGCAGTGTCCAGGAAAAAAA
>JAGPOW010002397.1:49500-73109 GCA_030014935.1 Caiman crocodilus | reverse complement strand
AAAAAAATGCAGCAATAGTGGGACTGAAATGCGGTTAAGCTGAAAAAGAACCTAATATCTGAATCCTATCTGACTCAAAATTCAAAGGGACAGTGACCTCTCCTTACTGCTGAAAGAAACCCCTGAACCCTTCGCAACTCTGAATGAGTTTTCTGACATTTGCTTTTGTAAAGGCAACAACCTCTGCCTGTTCGTCTCTCTCTTTTTCTGTATCATCTTCCTTATTATTTTTATTTTAATTTTCCATTTCTACTTTTTCCATCTTCAGGATGATTATGGCAACTATAGTGATTGTAGAGATGACAGCAATCTTGCTTTCATCATCTCTGTAATATCATAAAAAAAATATAAAGCTGGAATGGATTTACAGAGGTCATCTAGTTCAATCACGTACCTTAGAGTGGGGTTGGAACTATCTAAACCCATGGTGCTCAACCCTCAGCCCACGAGGCCATGCCATCTGGCCTGTGGGTCTCTCTGTAGGTGCATAAATGTGGTGGGGGATCCATGGCAGTGTTAACTTCCACTTGCTTGCTGCCAAATTTCCGGATATGCGAGAAGCCATGTAGGCCAGATGATATGGATCTGTGCACTAGATTACACTGGTATGTGGTGGGGTCAGTATTTGGGGGTCATCGCAGTTGGATCTAATGTGCACGGTCAGGCCAGTGTGCAGCCAGATCTGATGTGCAAGATGCGCAGGCATGCATCACTAGAAATGGCTCATAGCACCAGGGCAGCAAGCTGAATCATGGCCCCGTGCTGGATCAAGCCCACGGATAGACACTGTGTGTAGGGTCTAGCCCTGGGACTACTCACTGAACCCATAGGGCTGGGAGATTAAGCACTGCTTTCTAACCCATCCCAGACAAATTTGCCTAACTAACTGCTCTAGCTAGTTGCTGCTATACTTAAACATCTCTCACAGTGAGAAAATTCTTCCTAATACTAATAATAAATGCAGGTTGTTCTTGTCATTTTAGCAAATGTCTTATTGTTCTGGCACCTCTAGATAGAAGAATGACTGATCACTGCCCTCTTTATAATTATCCTGTTCATATTTGGGGATGGTGATCAAAGTTGCCCATGAGGTTGATGGGCACGCATTAGCAATTGGCCAACAAATCTACTCAAGTTGACCCTATTCAGCTGCTGAACGCTTGAATCCAAAACAACAATATATGCCCTCTGAAATTTCCAGAGGCAGTTAAAGGATTTTCATTTTCTGACAATTTCTATAAAAGCTGGACACTTGAATATCTTGGAAACAGAGGACAAGGGGGCCACCAGAGACTTGATGATTTATACACCCTAATCCTAGGCAATTGTTGGAGGAAAGCAATAGAAAGAGGGAGCAGGAATTTAATGCTACAAACCAAGGGGACCAGAGGCAGGTTGGGTTTGGAGGTGGGAGAGGGGTGCACTGGTCCAGTTGCATCTCCCTTTGATTCCTGTTCCAACCAGACTTCAAATTAACCGTCTGGCGGTGGCAGCAGTATTTCTAGTCAGACAGCAGGGAGAGACTCACTTGCACTGAACCATGAAGACAATCTACCTTATTCTTTCTCAACTCTTCATACCAGGGGTGTTAAGACCATTAGAAAGGAGAAGGTCGCTGACACTCCACTGATCAAGCTAGCTTTTCTTCTGCAATGCTTGTGTCTGTTAGCCAGTCCAGGTAATGTAGCTCCTATATCAGAGCCCTGCAGACTGTTTTTAACTTTAGCCAAGAACATTACCTTAGCGGCCGGGAACAACGTTAACTCAGGGGTGGAAATAACGTTTAGTGAAGCACTGGATGCATTATCAAGATGGTCAAGGAGGCTAGATTTTGGTTTTTGAATCTGAAAGAGCCATCCATTTCATTCCAATGACAACAGGACTGGTGAAACCTATTTTGATTATTTTTTGCCTATTTTTTGTTCTTTTTATACAGAATATGTAATACAGCAAATTAATGCACATTCCAATAAAATTGTATTTGTTTTTCTTTCGATCTTAAACTGAATAATACAGCCCCGGACTAGTGAAGTTTCTAGTTTGTTTTTAACTGGAAAGAAATTTGTCATATTATAAATCATGAGAGGCACCTCATTATCAACGCGTCTCTTTTCAAAACCCGATATCTACCCATGTAGAGGACCATGGGAAAATTGCACAGGTGGAAATAAAGTGGTGGCCAGTGAAACACTCACAAGACAGTTGTTTAATTATGGCCAAAGCCCTTTTGCATTAAAAGAAGCTAAGCACCAGCAGAACCCAGATTTGCAGGTGTGTGTGGGAGTTAAGTTACAAGCCCAAGTAATGTGGGCTGGAGTTCACTTTCCCCATTTTCATGCCAGATCTACTTACTTTTCTCACTCACGGTTACTTGTGCTTTCATCTCTCCATAGCAGGGAACCTTTGTTTTGCAAGTAAATGTGGAGCTGCTGCTCCATTGCTTCAGAGTCACCTGATGGGAGCTGAAGCGGGTTTGGGTCCCATTGAGGTGGCTCTGGATAGGTTTTGTAGTCCCATAAGTGCTTCTGCCATCCACTTCCCATGTGATGGTTGCATCACTTAACTCAGATGCCAGCACTAGGCATGTAACCAGGCCAGTGTTGGCAAGCATGTCTTCATAGGATGGCTTTGTTATGTAGATGTCGGGGTAAGGAAAGTTTTTGAAGCAGGCTGAAAAATGAAAAAGAGGTGCTGATGACAAAATGGAAAGTGTGGTACAAACACATCCTGATGTACAATCATGGAAAAGTAAGCCTGGACAGGACTTCCAGAGGTCATCTAGTCCCACCCCCTGCAAGAGGCAGGATCATCCCTAGCCAAGCCATCCTATACAAATCCATTGTCTAACCACATAGCCAACCTTGACACAACCACAAGGCATAACACCTTAACTTGCTACAGGTCAGAGAGGGGAACAATGGTGGTCAATGCGCTGCTGCTGCAAGTGCTGTTAAAATATGCTCAAGAGATCCAAGGAAGAGGGCCATTTCCCCAGCTACAGAGGAAGGCTAAACCCCCTGAAGTCTGAGGGTACTTCTCCAGCTTCATTTTCCTGATCCTATAGAGGTATCTAGATTGGTCATGTTAAGTTACTGGAAACTGTCTAGGGAATTACCGAAAAAACCCTAACTACTTGACTTTAAGGACAAGTAAGAGTGCACCAAGGTTTACAGCAGCCCAAATCTTAAAAGCAGGGGCTTGGTAACAGAAAGTCTCCTGTCTTCCTATGTCTGCAGGTTAAACAATGAAGAAAGCTCTTTCCAATTCCCCACAGTGTTCTTGCTTCACCCCCAGCAGATTACAGAATGCTGTACACACGTCCATTTGATCTGATCTGCACCCAAAGGTGCCGCCTTTCTTGCACAGAATCATGGGACAGTGGGGCTGGAAGGGGCCTCACAAGGTCATCTATAGGCCCATCCCTAACTGACCCATTCCAGCCAAGAGCATGGCAAATCTACTTCAAAATGGAGGGATAGCGATTCCACAACTTTTCTAGGCAGCCTGTTCCAGTGCTTGACCATTCCCTGCTGTCAGAAGATTTCTCTTCATCTCAAACCTTAATTTCTTCTGCTGCAGGTTGAGGCCATTGCTTTTACTCCTATTCCCTACAGAGATGGAAAAAAACTAATTTCCCTTCTCTCTAAATCCTCAGTCTTCTCTTTTACAGACTAAATAACCCCAGTTTTTAGGTTTCTCTCAGAAGCCATGCTACCTAGGTCTCTAATAATTTTTGCTGTTCTCGGCTGTCCAATTTGTCCACGTCCTTCTTGAAGCGGGGGGCCCAAAACTGGATGCAGTACTCCAGGTGAGGGCTAACCAGTACTGAACAGAGCAGAAGAATCATTTCTTTTGATTTACAAGAGACGTTCCTGCTAATAAAACCCAGTTTTCTGTTGCCTTTTTTTTTGCAACAAGAACAAGCATGCACCGCCCTCTCTCTAGCCATTTTATAAATGCATATCTATTGCATTTGTGTGTTACCCGTCACTGACATCACACAACATCTTTCTCCCCACCTCCCTCCAGCCACCCTGTATTTTCATATCCTCCCTGCTATCAAATGCAGTCCCAATACTTTCGAGCAATGATGTTTTCTGATTAATTCCTGCCCTCACCTGAGCATTTGCTGGTGTTGTACATCAAGTGGCCGCCTGCAATTTTAGGATGAGTCACTTTGCAAGTGTAAACCTTTTCACTGTCCCAGGCTTGCTTGGAAAGCTTCATTCGGTTGTAGCCCACGTTTAAGCCATTTGCATTGTCTGCAACGCTTGCGCTGTACGTGTTGTCCTTCACTCCATTCACAAGCCATTCCACAGTGGCATCGCCAGGGCTCAAGTTCAGGAAGACACAAATCAGCTCCAGGGGCTTCTCTGTAGAACTATCCTTGCAAGGCGGGGGCAGGATGTGAACCTGGGGCTCAGCGGTCTTTTCAGCACACACTGGGAACAGCAAGAGAAGGACATGTGAAAATGGAGTTCCAGGCTCACTTGGCGCAAATCTAGCTCCACTTTCCCAGAGATGCTTCTACAGCATGTCCCCACCACATGGGACAAGTGTCCCGCTAGAAAGATGGTTCGGATTAGACCCCTGGACCCCCACTTCCCGTGCCAGTATAACTGAGCAATGTATTTAGTCACAGAGACCTCTTTTACCCGTTCGTTTTGTTCCCATGAAATACAACCCACAAATTAGAGCACGAACCCCTTTGAAATGAAATATTTTTCCTTTCCTTGCTATAAAAAAGGTTGAAATGAAACTTTTTTTTTTTTTGTTAAATTTCATTGACATTTTTGGCATTGAATATTTTTCCCTTCAAAAAGTCTAAAGAAACTCAAAAAGGGGAAGTGTAGGCTGAAGAACAAACATTCAAATTTGTTTTTTGTTGTTTCTCCATCACTAGCCAAAACTTGTGGTTTTTTGACCTTTCAGGTAGCCAAAAATGCATTGTACGTTATTTAATTCAGACACGTGGGAAGGGAATTTTTATTTTAGAGGATTAAACTGAACAAAACTGAACAAAAGAGCCTCAAAATGCTCTTGCCCCAAACTCCACGTGGGGAAGAGTGTCAAAGCAAGACCTCGAGGAAGTCTATGAAGATCCCCAGGGAAGGTGGGAAGACTATTTCAACCTCTGTCCTGAGTGGTTTGATTCTGTTTTTTAGCCTTGTGGGCAGGAGCAAACCTCCTCTTTGATCTGAACTGCAAGTTTAGGTTTCATTTTACTTTCCCCGGTTAGCAAAGAGTCATTTGGGGAGTGACAGGTTCTCAACAGGCCGTGTTGGAAACTATATAAAGGCAGGCCAATTGGCACATCTGCCCCCCCTGTTAAGCAGGGCCTTTTTCTAGGGTTAAGGGGGCAGGGAAGTGAGCTGATATTGCCTTCATCTACAGAGAGCATAAGGTCAACATACAATTCAAACCAAGTTTGAAAGCTTTCAGGCCAAGCTCTTTTCAAAGGATTCAGATGCTAAGGAACCCAGAGCCATGATCATTCCAGCACCACAGAGAAAGTCTTCCCCTTGAATGGCCCAGAAGCTCCAGGGGGGGATTTCACCCCAGGGCTTTCCCTTTGTTCGGTGGGCTGACATGGAGGAGAGCTGGGGGATGCGGTTCTGTCTACAAATGCTGTGACAGAGAATCGGAGGTCGTACCCGGGCCCCAGTTTCCCCACAGGCTCAGGGAGAATAATCTGAAAGCACTCCAGGGGACTCTGGATTCCAACTACGATGACCTCTGCTGTGCTATCCTCTCCCCATGCCCCATAAGGTAAGCACAGAACTTACAGTCTGCCGGGAATAACTTGGAGATGTTTTGTTTTGAAGGCATGTGCCCCACTTTGCAGTGGTAGCTCTTGCGGCTCTGTAAGCTGCTGGAAGGGATGGTGAGCTGGCTGGTCTTGGTGTACATTCCCTGCTGGAGCAACACCGCTGGGAAATCCTCACTCTTCTCAGTGCTCGGGTCAGAATTCCAGCTGATGGACACTGGCTCTGGGGTGTAGCTGTCCACAAGGCACGCTATGACTGTCCCTGTCTTAGCACCTTCAGGTTTGGAACTGCAGCAGGAAACCATGGGGTAGACAGACGGGGGAGTCGTACCTACTGGAGGGGTGAGGAAAAAATGTTAGTGACCGGAACAACTGACAAGAAACAAGCATCTGAAAATCAAGGCATTGATCATCTTCCATAACATCCTCCCCACCTGACTATATGGTTCCATGGATGCACTGAGGTTAGTTTACTGGACCAAGAACCAGGGGCTCCTAGGTCTTATTCTCAACCCCGTCACCTGATTGCTGTGTCAACACTGGTCTGTCCCATCCCTGTCTTGGCACCTCAGTTTTTCCAAACCGTAATACTAGGATACTGATAGTGACTTTCCACTGTAGAGCAGCTTCCAAGGAACGGATGAAAACCACTCTCCACTTGGCTCTTCAGGACAAAACTGGGGGAGCGCTAAGTGGAAAGGAAATGCTCTGGGTTTACTCAAGTGGAGAGTGCCTTTATGAGGACAAAGTGTTATGCCTGTAAATCACAACACTAGCCAAGTCATCTTCACAGCTCCTCTAGAGAATTTAGCATCACACCATAGACATGGAGATGAACACACTGAAAAATGCGGTGGATTGGTTTGGATCACAGCCAGCGGTAAAGCCATGAAGAGAAGCCCAAAATCTGAGTCCCATTCCTTTTTGATCACAGTGAAGTCATGGTTCAAAGAGACTCTTTAAATGGAAGATGCACGCCATCTCGTCCGATCTCTGCCCTGGCATCGTCCCATGCAACTATCTCAGAACCCAGAGGGCCTCGAGAACACCCTCAAATTAAGGCAGGATAGAAACCAGTTATAAGGCTGTTACACATTTTCAAGCACCATCTTAGTAGCTGGTTGGCTTTTTTTATCGCATCATAAAAATGTCGATTCAGCAGTAATTACTTGGCAAATGTTTCTAGTTCAAATTCATTGCATTATTAGCAGGTTTATTAGCAGCTACTGTGTGACAGCACAAAGAGACTAGAAAGTCCTTTTGGTTTCAGGGGAAATCGATACAACGGAAAACAGAGTTAGTGACAGAGGATAAAATACTCAGTCCTATGTTCTCCTCCCCCTATGACATTGTCTTGCAAGAGTTCAACTCGCTTATGTATCTTGCTTTTATTTCCTGGATATTTCCTTCTGGTGGGTTTTGCCTTAGAGAATTTAAAGCAAGATTCATGTGGGTTCCCCCCCACCACCTTCAGCTCCTCATGCAACCAAAGCTAGCGATTCAGTGGACCGAGAATTAACAGGAGACATTCTAATTCTATTGGTTCTTTCCATTCCTAATGGCTCTGAATCCAATAACTGTAAATACAATGAATTTCATTGGATATTATACTCGCAGACACAATGCATGTAACCACCAATGGCCTATAAACACTTCATAGGCTCAAAGAGGTAG
Organism: Caiman crocodilus; assembly: GCA_030014935.1. Taxonomy (NCBI): domain Eukaryota; kingdom Metazoa; phylum Chordata; order Crocodylia; family Alligatoridae; genus Caiman; species Caiman crocodilus. Next base: position 65,668 of record JAGPOW010002397.1, on the reverse strand, counting down.
GGTTGGAAGGGACCTCTGCAGATCATCAAGTCTGACCCCCTGCCCTGGGCAGGAGAGAATACTGGGCTTATATGACCCCAGCTAGGTAGTTATCAAGTCTCCTTTTAAAGGCCCCCAAGGTAGGAGCCAGCACCACTTCCCTTGGAAGTTGGTTCCAGATCCTGGCTGCCCTGACTGTGAAGTAGCACCTCCTGATGTCTAGCCTGAACCTACTCTCAATCGACTTGTGGCTGTTATTCCTTGTTACTCTGGGAATACATCTATGACCCTATAAAGCGTTTATAGGCCACTGGTGGTTACATGCATTGTGTCTGTAAGTATAATATCCAATGAAGTTCATTGTATTTACAGTTGTTGGATTCAGAGCCATAGGAATGGAAAGAACCAATAGAATTAGAATGTCTCCTGTTAATTCTCGGTCCACTGAATCGCTAGCTTTGGTTGCACGAGGAGCTGAAGGTGGTGGGGAGAACCCACATGAATCTTGCTTTAAATTCTCTAAGGCAAAAGATGCAAAACCCAAGAGCTCAATGACATAAAGATCATCTTAAAAAAGTGACTAAACTGGAAAGATAATAGCTTTGTCATCACCATATGTACTGACCTGTCTATACACACCCTTCCTTTACCTGTAGATGCCCCCTAAACATGTCCACCAGCAAAAGCTCAGCACAACATCCACCACTTCCTCCCTCCCTCATGTTAGAAACTTTGGAGCCCATGAATATAAGAAAAAGTTGCAATGAGCTAGCCTAGGGCCCAGGCTTATAGTGAATTAGCTACTCCTCACCTTTGCAACTCATTCAGCTTATCCACATCTCATTGATTTTCCATAAATGTGCCTTCTGCATAACTGTCCACAGTATCTTTATTCCTCACCATCTTAGTGTTGCAGCCCCATAGGAGAGTCAGGATCGTTTTACCAACGGGGAAACAGGGTACAGAATCACTCGAGTGACCTGCCCAACGTCAATGTAGGAAGCGGGCAATAGAGAGCAAACTAGAATCTACATCTCCCAACTCCAATATGAATTCATCATCTGCTGGTTCGTGCTTCCACAGGAGCATTTACTTTAGATAAAATGTTGTCATTCCCTGCATATCTTTGCACCCACAAAAGGTTAGGGCTGGCCTGCGTTTTTAGGCAACAACAAAACAAAACACTATGAAATCTGGGATAAATGGTTCTCCATCTGTTAATCTGGGATAAATGTTTCTCTCCTAGATAGACTCCCATCGCCATATTACCCAAGTCAGCATTAGATGATTAAGATATGGGTGGCTGAATTGCATCTGACCTGGAGCAATCCTGAGTAACTCACTCCTGGAGCAGGTTCACAGCCATGCGCTAGAGCCCAAAAAGGTGACTTCACCTTCCAAGGATAGTCATTTGAGACTGAACAATCTCTGGAGAGATGGTCTTTTCTCCCTGGTGCACCCAACTAGTAACTGTAGCAGTTTCTGTAGTTTGGGGATTCAGCAGAGCTGAAGTTGTATCATGCCTTCACTGGCCATTGGGAGAGTCTATCCATGGAAAAAAATCTCTACAATAGATTTCCTCTGCATGCATTTTGCTTTTGCTGGTTAAGGATGGAGTTTCACCTCCCGAGGCCAATGGTTTTGTAGGGAAAAAGGACTCTTCTTTTAGAATCAAATTCCAGAGCTTTTATGGAGGTCTTAAAGCCTCGTGAAGTTTAAATTTTGTGTCTGATCTATAGTAATCCAAAACGCAACATACTAGAAGTCTCTTTGGGACGACAGGTTGATAGCATGAGATTCTGAAGCCCAGTTCTGTAGGCTTGGGAAAAATCAAACAAAGAATGCTCTCATGACCAGGAGAGAGCCCTAGGAAAGACAGAAGGGCTAAAACATCAGGATACAAGAGATCAGTCTCAATAGTCTAAATTATCCTGGAGATAACTATCATATAAAACCTGTGATGGTAGCCCAACATACTATAGTTGGTGTGAGTGTAACTCTACTGTTTTAAACCAGTGATGCAGGACATGGACAGGGAGTACTTAAATATAGAGTACCTACTAACATGCACTATGATGTTAATTTTGATTTTCAGTGTTCCAGAAGTTTTCCAAGTATTTTTGTTCATCTATCTTTTAGTTATTATTTCTAGGAGCTCCTGATGAGATTCAGGTTTTACTTCACTTGGTACTTCCTTGGGATGTGGAAGAATGTACCTCTCAGAGACAGTTCACCACATTTAGCTGATACAAGAAATGGTTAGGGAGGAAAGTGATCTGAACTACATTGGGTGAAAGCTCTTGGAGGACAGATGGCTCTTCAGGCTAGCAATCAAGAGGCTTATCAAAATCCATTACAAGATGCTGAAGTCTGGAAGTGTGACTTAACAGGCAGAGGGAATTCATGACTGGAACAACTTCCAGAGGGAGGTCATTGATTCTCCATCATATACAAGAGTTCAATACATTTTGGTCATCTCTCTCCTAAAGGTAAATCTTCAGCAAAACCATGTGGCGTTAATGTGGTGGGATATTTTTTCAAACACAAAATATTTTCCTACATTGCAGGAATTACTGAGTGAAATTCTTTGACCTGCATGACCCAGGAGGTCATACAGGTTGGATGCTTATATCCTTTATTTCTGAGTCTTCAATGCAAGATAACTTGAAAAGTGCTTACAAGATTAAAGAATCCACAATAAACCCATTGACATATCAGTATAATATACATCTTTATTTCAACATGACAAATATATACAGAACAAGAAATACAAAAATCTAATGAAAGTATGGCGATGTGCATTTCGACTATGGGTGCCCACTCACATGCAGCTTCTTGCTATAGTTTTGTATCAGTAAAGGCCACATGTGATATAAAGCAGAGATTAATAATGCAGATGGAAGACACAGGATGCTGACTGTCCTGTAAAAGCAGGCTCACGATGCCTCAAAGAAGGAGCAAAACAAAAAGTAGCCAGAAAAATCCAGTTACATTCATGTAATGGATGTAGTCCTCTGGCTGTGGATCATCCTCAGACATTCTGCAGAGAGAAGTTAGGAACAGTCTGCATTGGTGGCTATTCTTGTGTAGGAGCTGTATTGACCTGTTGGGTTCATTTGACCTGAAATGGAAACATTTTAAAATATAACTTATTCCCAAGGAAATAAATTTATTAGACTGGCAAAACATCACACACGGCCAACCCCTTTTCATTCTCACACTGAAGAAATTCTTACTCATGTTGTGTCATCACATTAGTGATGGTCAACGTAAGCAATTTGATACAATTTCTAGTCTATTCTCTTTTTACCACTCCTGAGACAGGAATGGAATATGGCCTTGAGAGATTTAGAGAAGATGACAATAAGGTGGAGGTCATGAAATCCCTAGCTGTCTGAGGGGTTTGAGGCCATAATTTCCATACTAAAGCCTTCAAATGGGTTTGGAAACCAGGGCACAGTTACCAACCTTCCAGATTTTCAACATCTGAATTCATATGGATCAAAAGAGACTTGAGAAGTTAAATATTTTGAAAATATTAAATCTCCTCTCTGGGACTCCACCTTGAGTGGAGAGAAAAGCTGCTATGGGACAGTGGCAAATCTAGGACAGAAGTCAGCTGTCCAGAGTCTAGTGAGACAGGGCCAGATTTTGACATTCCTTAAAACTTTAACCTCAAAGTCTCTCTCATTTTCTTCATTAACACTTAATTCATTTCTCCCCCTTTGCCTACACTCTTGCTCTCTTTACCTTGATCAAAGTAACTGTGGCACTGTAGAAAATACTCAGGATGAAAAGGACGATGAAAGTGGAGGCTGTTGCCCAGAGATTGTAGAAGTCCTCTTCGTCGGCATCCGGATATGCTTCTAGATAAACTTTGGATAACAAATACATAAACACAGTCAGGACTAATTGGGGGTTTCTCACCTGGAGGCCCTGGAAGGATTTACCCATATTGGGACTTAAGCAAGCAAGAAGGGTATCTGTACGAGGTGGCATTTCCGTATAGATCAGGTGGGCTATAGTTGGGCATTTGCTAAATTCTTTAGGTTAAAGTTCTGTACGGCAACGTAACAGTAGCAGGGGGTAGGTTCTGCGGTGCGGTGAACAGGGTGGTGAGGGTGTTGGTAGCTGGGGACTTCGAGTCAGAGAGAGCTATGCATTTTAGGGGGAGATTTTCAAAAGCCTCCAGGGACATCTGAATGCCCAGTTCCCCTTCATTCATTCAACTCAGCCAGGGAGTCAGGAGTTACATTAGAAGCATGATATCTTCCCCATAAAATACATAAATCGTCAGTAGGACACTGAGAAGACACTGAGTTAGTGGACAGACCAAAGGCAAAGTCAAAATGTCTAGAGGGGAAAAAAAACAAGTCATTTCCATTCCCTTATAGAACAAGCAATCAGTGAAGTTTGGAGGAGCTCTTCTGGCTCCTTGGGGAAGGTGGGATGGAGATAGGCTGGTCATCATAGAGGACAGTCTGCTTGAAGAGAAAAACAGAGGACGTAAAGGCATCAGGCTTCGTATCAATAGAGAACAGAGTAGCAGGAAACCAGAATGTCCTCTATGATGGCCACCCTAGATGGAGAGCCAGACTCTCAGTGCCTGTGAAGTCAAAAGCTACTTATTCAGCAGCTGAACCAAGGCTGAATTATGCCAGCCAGCCACTGACTTGGCTCTGGCCTCCATTTTAGTGGTCCTGATGCAGTGTGATAGGATCTGGAAGCCTAGACATGACACCTCTAGGGTGTGAGCCAGTTAAAGCACTCCACTGTGCCAACATCACCAACAACAGCAAAAAGCAAGATTTAACAGCTTCCTGGACTCTCTTGAAAATGCAACCCTATGTTGTTAGCACAATGTTTCTTAATTGCCCTGTAGTAAAAGTGGTGGAAGAACTTGGTTGCACTGCATTCATGTGTGAGAACGACCAGAAGATAGACAGATAGACATAAGCCTGGAGTTTCCAAGTCACCCTAATGTTTTTGAATGCCATTCTCCTGCTAATTGAGAACAGAACTGAGCTGACAAGTCTTCGCCAGCTTTGGAAATCTCTACATAATTTATTTATGAAGGGTGTGTCTGGTAGACAGACAACAAGGTTGAAGAGGAAAGAGGGCAAGCTGCTAGAGCTGTACGCAAAGTACAATCTTTCCTGAAGGAAGGGATCATCAGCTCTGATTGTGGAAGGTATTTTGGCCTATATTGCTCCTGCTTTAGATATGATGATAGGGATTCTTCAGTTGACCTTGAAAATGGTTGACGTGAAATAACTCATATGAGGGGTCTCTGCATAGGTCACGTCTTATTTGGAAGATTTAAGAACTTCAACACTGCAAAGTCCCTGGTCACCCCAGCACCAGCTTGCTCATTACTCAGCTCAGGTATCTCTCATATAAAGAGATACACAGAAAGACTGAATGGAAGGATGGGTGATGGAAGAGAAGTGTAGAGGTGGGTGTCACAGCATAAAGGGTAAGTCATGAAGGTCTTTGACTCTTAGTCTTAGCTCCACCACCAAAAGGAATGTCAAATGGATCTCACAAGATACAACAATGCAGGTCAAATGCTTCTCCTTTTTTCTTGGTTGACTGAACAATCTGACATTTCCTTTCTTTTCCTGCAAAGGAGCAAGACAGGGAAAAGAGGGGCTAATACCATGGATGACCATGTGTGGTCAAGAGCTCTTTATGTGAAAGCAGAGACTAGCACAGATGAAAGTTCTTCCTGGCATATGCCACCATGTCTCCTTCTAGCTCAGCGTGGGCATACCAGCTCCTACTTCTCTTGTGCATCTTGTGTTGAGCTCAGAGTCCGAAACAGTTAGATACTTGTTGTAGGAGATCTAGATTTTCTGGTCTCCCCCCAACCCCGCCTCCCCAACTTGGCACGGTCCACCATTGGAACCAAACTGAAAGCTTCAAAGAAGTTTGTGAAAATGTTCCACTGTCACACGACACCATTAGCTCGTGGATCTCATTCTCATTCATTTCAAAATGAAGAGCCATTTGGGTTAGCTACTACACTTCCCATAAGTCACCAGGGTCTCTGTTTTCTTAAGAAGAGGCAATGCCTGGCAACCTAGCATGGTTGCAGTGCATTTTGGGATATAGTCCAATGGCTAGGTCACAGAGGAAAATGGGTGCCGGAGTTCTGCCAGTTACATTTCTGCCTTAAAATACTTGGGGTTTGAACGTCTGACTAGAAAAAACATTGCTGTCAAATGAGCTCCTCGCAAAAATCCTATCAAAAGCCAACTGTATTTCAACCAAGTCTGATATCACTTTTTCTAAGCAGGCCCACTTTTGTATTTTCATTGATGGGAGTTTGGTCCTTAAAACAACCCCATTGAACACTCCACCTCCTGCCTGTACGTTTCCTTCCTCCTTTGAGAACCTTTGTTGGCATGTGCGAATAACTTCTGCATCAGGATTTCCTTCTTTCTATGCAGTTCTTTTTGTCTGTCTATTTATACCTTCTTCCCGAGTGTGTACTTACTAGTGCATTCCCCATTTTCCCCTTGAATGACCTCCCATTCTTCTGTCTGCCTCCTGACTGTTAATCTGCTACCTCAGTACACACCCTTCAAACTACCTACTCATCTACATTCTTAAACTTCAATGTGAGTTGCTAAACCCCTGAGAAAGACTAGATCAAATGAAATATTTTGGTCACTACTAAGGATGAGATTAGAACAACTATCTAATTATTAAAAGACCTTATTAACTCATAGTCTCCTCCCTTGACCTAGCCAGTCCTTCCTGGGGGTTTGACTGGGGATGTGGCCCCTCAAAGAGAAAGGCCTCATATTCATTTTCTGATCCTTCCGGGACAACTCTTCCAGACCCAGGATGTGATTAGATCTGATACAGTGGTATAGCAACTCAAGGCCTCATACACCTTCTTTAGCACTTCTAATCACTCATTAATTTATAGCTTGTGTTAAAATAGGACTGTCCTAAAATGGCTTCTCCGAGTGCCATTCACCTGAAGTGGACCATGAGAGATGAGGCTGTTAGGTAGACTGAGATGGGTATTATCACCTCGATGGTGAAAGTGTCAGTTTTGAGCATGTTTTCCCCCAGACCGATAATACTGGTTTTAGCATTTGTAAGGAAAAACATGGATGGACTCCAAGCGTGTAAGTGGGTGATGCTGTACCATTGCATGCCCCGTTAGGAAATAAGTGAGACCTTTTGGAAACCTTTCATGGAAGTTGGTGTTTCAGCAGTGGATAAAGATTATTGCAGAATATTTGCAGTGCTCCTCTGGGGCACCCAGAAATAGAAGCAATAGACAAACGTTTGGTCTTATTTCCAAGGAGAGAGAGTACGATGCATTCATCATCATGACTGTGTGTGTATCTGTGCAGGTCAGCAAAATACCTCAGCAGGCTGACTCACTCGACGTGGAAAATGCCACAGTCCACTGAGTGAATCGTGTGTGTTTGCCTGATGTTTTATTTCTTGGGAGATCTGAAGCCAAAAGGAGCCACACACGTCCTAGGATGACCCTGTGGGCTTACAAGCAAGCCAAATGCCACCAGACATTATATGTGGGTATGTGAGATCTGAGTACTTCTTGTCAGTTAGTGCATTGATCATGACAGAATTGGAGAGAAGAGGCCAGGCTTAAGTGCTGATTCTAGCTGTGCCACTCAGGCAGGGCAAACTGCCTACCAGTGGTCCAAAAGAGCCCCATAAGCACACTCCCTCATCAGAGGGTCTGCAGCGCAGATGAATTCTTTCAAGTCCCTGGCAGATCAGAATGGGGCCAGCATAAACTGATATTAATGCTACCTACTTGCTGCTTCCTAAGAAGTAAAGAGAAGTCTAGACACTAACTCAAGAGGCTGGGCATATCTCCAACAAAGAGAGGAGAAAAATGCCTGAAAAACCAGAGGGAATGTAAAGGTAAGTTAAGCCAGTTTGTTTGTGATGGCTAGAAGTGTCAACAGTTCACACCATGAAAAGGGAGGAGGAGAGTCAGAGGAAGTGAGGACTTCGTGGGATGAGAAACAGATGGGATATAAAAACCCATGACTGCAGTGCAAACAACGGGGTGCTCAAGTGCCACTGAGTTTTGGGCACTGAACACCTTTGAGAAGCCCCTCCCACCTCTCATGATACATGTTCTTTCCCCCATTCCTGGTCAGGAAAGAACTTAAGTATTTTCATTCATTTGTTCCAAAATTGACTTTATTTCTAACTTTTTTTTTAAAAGATGCGGCCAACAATATTGCATTCCAGAAACATTGTTATATTCCTCGTCCATACAGCTGTGTGATGATGAGGAATTGCAGAGAGACACAGGAGACTGGGAGAAGGCATGGTGGTTAGTAGCAGGTGCTGGCAGTTTCAGACAGCACCAGAGACACATTGACATGGGTTGGTTTACCCGTGGACTTGTCGACGGTCTTCTGAGCCACTTGCACGGGCAATTTCTCATGTCCCACTACACATGTGAAGGTGTGGCCAGCATTCCAGTCCTGCTCGCTGATGGTCAGGGTGCTGTAGGCGAAGTAGAGGTCTGGCTGCTGGGATTCAAGGATAGGCTTGCCAGTGACATAACTGGAAGCTCTCATTGGCTCGCCGTTCTGCAGCCACTGGACAAAGAAGTCAGGTGGGTTGAAGCTCTTCACCAAACAAGTGACTGTGGCAGTTTCATGGAGGGCCAGTTGCTCGGAGGGAGGTGACAATATGTAGATGAATGGAGCATGGCTGTTGGCAGCTGTAGAGAGAAAGGAAAGATGGAGAAGATAATGAATAAATCACTTTGCTGGGCACAAGGGAGTTCTGATTCTATTGGCTCAAGCTCAGATCTGCTCCGGTTCCTACATGGATTTTGTTTAGGAATTACTTCTAATGAGAGGATGAGCGATGATCATACTCAAGAGGAAATGAGCATTTTTATAGCTTTCATAGCCTACCACTTTTAGTCATTCTGGAAGAGGCCATCTTATCAGGCCAGGGGGAGCTCACTTTGTTCACCAGCTACAGAGATTAATTGAGCTTGGAATCAGGGTGGGATCATCTTCTCTGAGGTCCAGCATAACCCACAGGAAGCATAGGTACATTAGTGAAATTGTGTGAAGTGACTGGTGGAAGGTCTTGTGAGGAGGTAGAATATTGGGAAGCAGAGCCATGAGATCAGCTTAGTAACCCTAGCTTAATATGGGAAAAGATGGATCATCTCTCTCCTTCCCTGGCAGGAGACTCAGCACATTTGTACACCAGTCAAAGACCACCTAGATAGCTACTTCATGGGTCCATGCACAAAAATTGGGGCCAGTAAAGATTATTACAGTCTAGAGCTTCTTTCAGGGGACTTCTAGCCTGGAGACTGTGTGAACGGTCTTAGGGTTGATTAGCTTAGAAGTATGCCACTAGCTGTTTAACTTGGTCAAGAAGCTGAATATGGAGCAGAGCCAAGCCAACGCAAAAGAGGTGTCACTTACTAGGTTGCTTCTGCAGGCGCTTTTCAATGGGGAAGACGAGTTCTGGGTGGCTCACTGTGCAGATGTAGATGTCTTCTTTGTCCCACTCATCTGCACACACTGTGGTCGTGGCAAGCACACTGTACAGGCCATTGGGTTGCACCACGCGCTGCCCAGTGATGGTTTCCAGCATTTTCCCATTCTGTGTCATCCATGTCACATTTAACCCCTCTGCAGTGGGCATGTTATTGACCTTGCAGGTCAGCTTGGCTGATTTGGTGAGATAGATGTCAGCAAAGGAAGGCGGGATTGTCTGCACTTCAATACCAAAGGACCCTTCTGTACCAACTGGAAGGGAAAAATTAGATGAATAAGATTTTCTTTGCTCATTTCCTAGCAGGATTTGCAAGTTTCTAGATGACTGTATTCTAATCATTAAGTGATGAGTACCCAGAACAGTCTCGTTTTGAGCAAAGAGTTATGTTAAAATGAGCTATTCTTCATTTTTTTTGTCCTAAAACCTGTACTACAACTTAGTTCTGAGACTGTTCTGAAATGGGTCATGCCTCACCCTAAAGAGGCATATCTTAGCCCTAAGGGACGGATCTACTTTATATTTTTTGAGGTTTCACTCCATGACAATACCCTTCTTATCCCATTCCCAGTTCACTCACTGCTAAAATAGATGTGGGTTTCTGCCACGTGCTGAAGGTTGGCTCTGTGGGGCATAAGCTTGCTACACAAACAGGTCATGGCTATTTTACGAGGGCATGAAACAGTTGAGGAGTTTAACTTACAGCCGCACTCAAATGACTTGCTTGTGTTCCTCATCTCACTGATGTTCTTGCCGTCCACCTTGCAAGTGAAAATACTGTCAGCATTCCACTCTCCTTCGGTGACCGTCAGCTTACTTTTGAGGGTTTTGCCGACGGGGCCCACAGTGATGAACCCAGACTTCACCAAAGCCCCATTCTTCAGCCATGTCAGGGTGACATCTGTGGTACGAAGCCCCTCGACTCGGCAGAGGATGGTTGAATTTCTGAAGGGGGATTCAAAGTCTTCTTTGGATGGGGGGTTGATAGACACAGTAGGGGGCTCAACAGCTAACATGCAAGAAAGAAAAATCAGAGGTCAGCAGATGAATACAGCACTAGGCATGCAGAATGTAAGTGTGCAGTTGATACTCTGTGCATGGGGTTTATATATATTCCTTGGCACCCAACGGGCTCTCTTTCTGTCGGTCATGGAACAACTTTCTACCCCAAACCACATTCCAGCAGAGCACAGGGCTGAGTCTGGAAAGGGCACCTCCCTCCATGTAAGCACTGCATGCAAACATACGTTCTATCCCATATCCCACCCCCTCCCCACCCCAAAGCCTGGTAGCTTTCCCATGACTGGCTATTCTAAGTCTGCCACATTAAAGTCTAGAGTGGAGAAGAGAACCCAGAAATGTCCTGACTTTCACCACCCCAACCTACCTGACACACATACCTTCTAGAGGTGGGGCTAGAACCCAGGAGTCCTGGCACACCTAGGTCCCCTACGCTAGCCCACTTGACTCTACATCCTCCTAGAGCTAGGGGGATAGGACCCTGGTGTCTAGGCCCCTCAGGTATGGAACTTGAGTGCCTATGGATTTATAAGAGGTATCTCCCTATAGCAGGTAGAACTGAATGCCCTGGTGTAAGTTAATGTGCCTGTTGTCTGGAAGAACAGGTTTAAGTACTTACGGCCAAGTGTCCAATCTATAGACACCTTCTTCTCTCCATTTGGGTGCTTGGCCAAGCAGAAGTAGGGTTTCTCTTCTGACCAATCATTGGCTGAGACTGATAGCTGAGTGGTAGCAGAGTAGGTCCCAGCACTGCTTATGACAGTGGGGAATTTCTGGACGCCATTGGTGATGTTGACGGACTTATTATTGAGCCAGGAGAAAGTGATTGACGCAGGAAGAAAATCCTTGGCCAAGCAGCCCACTGTGATGGACTCTTGAGGTGTATCTGTCCCACAAGATGGGACGAGTGGGAAGAGAGTCGGGGCTTTTGGAGTCTCTGAAGAGCAGAAAAATAAAAGGGGAGGGAATGCGGAGGAGTGGGACAAGAAAAAATGTTAAAACAAATACCATCATGGTGACTGGTGGGAAGCTGTTGTATTTAAACACCTGCCATTTGGTTAGGAGGAATAGAAATGCCAGTGTTACCCCATGTCCTATGAGTCACATCATCCTGGGGCAAATAACACACAGAGCAAAGAAGACCAGAGAGAATTCCTTTTGGCAAAGTTCCTATTCAGAAGGTCTTGCTCTCTGTGATAGGCACGTTGAACCACCTGGTCCTCATAAATATATAGAACCTTTGTTTTTTGATATCCTATTCCTACCCCGTTATATATATGGACCAGGTATCATGGTTGCTTAAAGATTTAATCTTTGCAAAGAGCAGAAATCCCTAAGCATTAACCATACTCCAGTTGAAAAGCCAAGCGTTCACCCCAAAGCTTCTTGGTGACCCCACCAGAAGAAGAGGCACAGGGATCCATCCTCTCTGCCTCAGGGTCAGGGCAACAGGCCAACTGGGTCTGAATCAAGGTATCAAACATACTCCTTGCCCCTCTCTAGTGCTCAATCACATGCTTGTATTTGCCCATCAGACAGCAACTGTAACTGATGAAGCCAGTCCAAGTACGATGAGATAAAAAAACCCCCAAATAATCCCCGGGGCTTGCAATCTTGCCTTTTCTTCCCACATGGGATGGAGCCATCACGAACTGGTACCACAGGAGTCCAGTCATGGGATGGTAGAGAAGACAGACCCAGCTGAAAGGAAACTAACACCATGGGGCACCCAGAGCCCTTTCACTCGCCCCAGAGCACGACCCAGGCAGGAAGGAATTGGCACCAGGGCCCCCTCCTCCCTGACCCAACCCTGCACCAATTCACAATGAGCTAGGGCGGAAGCCATACTAATGGGAACCAGAACTCCATGCCCAGCTGGGGTGCTTCTCCACGATCAGCTAAGGGCCCAGCCAGGCAGACTGGACCTCTGGCCGTGCACCCACCCCAGAACCGGGAGCTGGTTCAGAACCACCAAGTGCCATGCAGAGTGCTGGCCCCTCCCTGCAGCTGGATGCTAACAGTACAGAGGTGAGCACAGGTCAAGCAGAACTGGAACCCCATAGTCAACTTGAAGCTAGTAACACATGGACGCAAACACCCTTCCCTTTGTCCTCTGCAGCCTAGTTCTGACACCAGGTAGGGGAGAGGGGATCTTGACCCTACCCATAGCTTGGTATTAGATCCAAACCTGCCACACCCTAATTCCAGCCACCGCCACCACTGGCTTGGGGAGTGGTGGTGGTGGTGGCTGGGACTAGGAGTGAATGCCACAGAGGACTGTAAACTAGCTGGGATCAAGCTGGAGAACTCAGAGCTGGCAGTAGAGGGAGCTGGTACAACACAGTGTAGGACCCGTTTTCCTTATACTGTATAGACCTGGCTGGGAGGCACAGCTCGGTGCTATAGCTCCACAGAGGAATGTACCAGGCAGGAGCCAATACATACCCGTGTCCTGACTACCTGGAGCAGATTTGGAACCAGCTGGGCTTGGCTGACCCCTGAGCTGTTCAGAACCATCTACCAGTCTCCCAGAGCTCAGGAAATGAACCAATCATGCCCAGCTTCAGTGAGAGGGAGCTAGTACTGCTGGGGACCAGGGCCATCTCTTCAGCCTGGTGCCAGCTCAGATGGAGTCACTACAGCCCAGCACTAATACAGCACCAGCCCAGCTGGTACTTTGGAGACAATTACCTGCTACCCAGGGATGCTACAGAGCCAGTTAGCAAGGAGCCCAGTATTGGAACCACAGGGGACCCAGACCCACCAGGCTGATGCAGAACCAGCTACTGGGGAAGCTGGTTTTGGAATGACTCTGACCCCTTGCAGCCAAGGGCTAGCATAGAACTGGAGAGGAGTAACTGGGCCAGGTTGGTGCTGGTTGCTACGGAGGGACCTGGACCTACCCACAGACCAGTGCTGCAACAGAACCAGGTAGGGGGGAAGCTGGTACTGGGAGCTGGGGGAAGGACTGGTGCTATAAGGGGTCAGGGTCCATGCAGCCCGAAGCTGGCACAGAGCTAGTAAGAGGCAGTGGGGACCAAAAACGGGGACTAAAGGCAGCTCAGTGCTCCTATGGAAATAGCTAGTGGAAACCCCAAAATCAGTGATTCTGATTCCAGTACAGAATCAGCAGGAAGTGGGGAAAGGAAGTAGGGAGGGGCAGGAAACCAGGCTTCCCAAAAGCCCATGCTGATACAAATCTGGCTACTGGAAGATCCAGTACAGGGGATCCCAGAGACCCCTCTGCAGGCTGGTCCTAGTACTAGCAGGGACTCAGGCTAGTACAGACCCCTGCAGCCCTGTGCTAGTAGAGGAGCAGCTAGTGGGGAAAGGGACAGCCTGCAGGCTGGTGCTGCAACAGAACCAGCTCGGGGGAAACCCCTGTACCAGGGGCAACTGAGCCCACCTGCAGCTCTGGGCTATTACAGAACCAGCTGGGCGAAACCCACCAGTACCTGGATCCCCTGCAGCTTGCAGCTGCGGGCAGGTAGCCCATGCCAGGATCTGGTTAGGACAGACCGATGGTACTGGGGGCAGCTGGGTTCACCCCACAATCCTGTGCTAATACAGAGGCAGACGGCAGGGAGCGGGTAGAGGATTCCCCCACAACCTTCTGCTGGGTCTAGCAGGGACCCAGTTTCTTGCAGCCCTGTGCAAGTATTCGGTAAGCTGGGGGGAACCAGGCCAGTCCAGGGCTGCTGCTACAGAGGGACCCAGATCCACCTGCAGCCCCCGGCTGTTACAGAACCAGTACTGGATTCTCCAGTAGCTGATACCACGGGGCAGCCAAACCCACCTACAGCTTTGGGCTCTTACAGAACCGGCTGGGGGGAACTGGGCCATCCCGCAGCACCGTGCTCCGGTGCTTCGGAGGGACCCAGACCCACCTAACAAAGCCAGCTAGTGGCAAAGGTAGTATGGGGGATCCCAGGGACCACCCTGCAACCTGGTGCTAGCACTAGCATGGACTCAGGCTAGTACAGAACTAGCTAGGGAGAACAGAGTCCCTGAAGCTGGAGCAAGGAACCGGTACTGGGGATGGTGGTGGTTGTGAAGCCGAGATCCCTTGCAGACTGGGGCTAATGCAGGACTAGCAAGGGAACTGGTGTTAGGGAGGATCCCAAACCTACCCGCGGATGCAAGCTATTACAGAATCAGCTAGCAGGGAAGCTAGTACTGGTACTGGCAGGACCTAGATCCCCTGCAACTTGATGGTCGAATAGGTCTAGCTGGAGGAACTGGACCAACCCGCAGCCCTATGCTGGTGCTAGGGAGGGTCCTGGACCCACCAGCAGACCTCAGCTATTACAGAACCAGCTAGCGGGAAAGCCAGTACCAGTGGCAGTGGGCCCCAGGTCCCCTGCAGCCTGGTGCTGGTAAAGGATCAGTTGTGGGGAGGAAAACTGGTCCAGCTCATCGCTCCATACTTGCGCTAGGTAGGGTCCTGGACCCACCTGCAGCCCCTAGCTCTTACAGAACCAGCTAGTGGAGAAGCTAGTACCAGTAGCAGCAGGACCAAGATCCCCTGCGCTTCAGTGCTAGAATAGGAGTAGCTGGGAGAAATGGTTCAGCCTGCAGCTCTGTGCTGTTTCAGACCCAGCTAGCGGGGAACCTCCGCAGTCCGGTGCTGGTGCTAGCAGGGAACCAGTATCAGCCTGGCTTCAATGCGGAATGAGCTAGGGGGACCGAGTCCCTGCAGCCTGGTACTAGTATAGGATCAGTTAGGGTGGGAATCCCACCAGCCCGCAGCTGGTGCTAGGGAAGCCCCTAGCTATTGCAGAATCAGCTAGCAGGGAAACCAATACCAGTACCTGGATCCCCTGCATCTCAGTGCTGGTATAAAAATCAGCTGAGGGGGAACAGGTCCAGCCCACACCTCCATGCAGGTGCTGGGGAGGGTTCTGGACCCACCCGTAGCCCCCAGCTATTATAGAATCAGCTTGTGAGGAAGCCAGTACCGGTACCCATGTGAGTCCGATCCCCTGCAGCCCAGTGCTAGTATAAGATTATCTAGGGGGAATGGGGAAAGCAGCCCCCAGCTTCCATAGAACGGGTTAGCGGGGAAGCTAGCACTGTTATCAGCGGGATCTGGATCCCCTGCAGCTTGGTGCTAGAATAGAAGTAACTGGGGGAACTGGGCCAGCCCCCAGCTCTATGCCGGTGCTAGGGAAGGTCCCAGATCCACTGGCAGCCCCCAGCTGTTACAGAACTGGCTTGCAGAGAAACCAGTGGTGGTACCAGTGGGATCCGGGTTCCCGGCAACCCAGTGCTGGTATAGGATCAGCTAGGGGGAGAGTGAGACCAGCCCACAGCCCCATGGTGGTGCTATGCAGGGTCCTGGACCCAGTTGCAGCCCCCAGCTATTACAGAACAGGCTAGAATACCAGCAGTACTACCCGCCAGTACTACCGGTACTACCCGCCAGTACCAGCGGTACTACCCGCCAGTACTACCGGTACTACCCGCCAGTACTACCGGGACCTGGATCCCCTGCAGCCCAGTGCTAGTATAGGATCAGCTACGCAGGGGGAAGGGGGCCAGCCCGCAGCCCCCTTGCTAGCATTATGCAGGGTCCTGGGTTCCCAGCAGCCCCCAGCTGTTACAGAATCAGCTAGCGGAGAAGCTGGTACCACTACCA
>JAGPOW010002397.1:15004-25092 GCA_030014935.1 Caiman crocodilus | reverse complement strand
GCCAAGGTTTGACCCTTTGGGTGTGACTTCGCAGTATGTTTAAGGACCATGGGTCCTCGTCTTCTGAAGGAAGCCAATGAAATTACCTTTAGGCAACGCTAAAAACTCGGCCTAGGTAGCTGGTTAGGATATACACATACTTCTTTAATACAAGGTATGTGGAACGGCGATGTGGGAAGCTCAGTGCTTTTCACAAACATTCAGTCACAATTTCCTGATCTTCTGCATTGAAACATGCCACCGACCACAAAGTCCATTCATTACCTTCCTTTAAAATCATGGAGGAAACAGAAGGGGAGCAGGCTTCCTGTCTGAAATAAATGCCTGTTCCCAGTGAGCCAACCCATCAGTCTTTAATTCCTCTTCTTGGTTGGGAAGGAATATGCGACACAAACTGCAGATCATGAGAGCGCTCCAGAACCCGAGGTACTCGGCCGGTACAGTGACCGGGGGTAAAAAGAGATGGATGGAAAGCTTGATTTTTAATGAACGTGAGATGACAACAGAATTTCTTAGATTAACCAGCCATTTGGTGAAGCAGTGTATGGGACTTACTGGAAAGTAACCCAGCGACCCAGTAATCTGGTTTTTATTTTCTTTCTTTTCCTTTGGTCTCCCATTTTAACTGGAGGGGATGGCAATGGCTTGTGGATGGATGAGTAGGCCAGATTTAAGGAATGAATGACACACTTGCATAATTTCTTTTGTTGAATTGTCTTCTAAAGTCGTTTCTCAGCATAAGTATGCACGCTGGAGCTTATTTTTGGTTGTATTCTCAACCCCTTTGATTGCCAGCAGACTGACACCTGGATTTAAGGTCTGTACCCAGCTCTGCTTGTTCGTACCTTGAATGCTATCTAGAAATGTTGTCTCCTAATAGTATGATTCCTTAGTTGCAGGGTTTGGGTGGTGGTGTCTCCTTCTAGATGGGTAGGATGAGCGATGTTACAGAAGCTAAATAGGTGACATATTACCTTTTGCTAGACCTATGCTGGCACCATAATGTTGGTTCCAGCTGTTCTGTGTGATAGATAAGAGGCTGGCTTTCTTTTAAGCAAGGTGGGGCTACTTAAAGGAGCCTAAGAGTTAGCGCATCTGCTCTCTTTGGTCTGATAAATGTGTGGAAATGAAGTTGGTTGTATCCAAGGCATCAGGCTGGTACCTTTCTAAAAGTCTCCTATTTTTCGTCGTGTGTCTGTCTGTCCCTGTTTTACTTCAGGCAGTGCTGTCTGTCTCTATGCATGTCTCTGCTTTCCTCTCCATTATCACTTTGAAACTGGGTGGCATTTGTGTTTCTATAACGGCCCACCTGTAGCTGTCTCTTGCCTGCCAAACCTACAGCCAGCTTCAAACTGGATTGTCTAGCTATCCCTCCATATAATCTACCTGAGGAGTAAGGGGCTAGTTAACATTATTACAAGTGCCCCAGGTAAGCAGACTACAAACTTCATTGCCACGCTGCCCTTTTTTACATTTTGAGTATTTCACAGCATAAAGTTGCCTGT
The DNA here is from genome assembly GCA_030014935.1 of Caiman crocodilus. Classification (NCBI taxonomy): domain Eukaryota; kingdom Metazoa; phylum Chordata; order Crocodylia; family Alligatoridae; genus Caiman; species Caiman crocodilus. The sequence goes on along the minus strand of JAGPOW010002397.1, from coordinate 23,587 downwards.
CTTTTCTGAGCTTGCATCCTATAGCACTGAGATGGTTTAGATTGGGTTGTTTTCCCTGTGATTCTTATGGGGAAACCTCAGCATGAATAGGCAGCAGTTGCTTTTCCATGTTTTGGTGGCTCAGAGCATGCATTCCAGGAAAAAAAGTAACACCATGTAAAAGACTTGAATTTCTTTGGGATTTAAAGGGAAGTCGGTCACTTAACACCCCCTAGGTGCCTTTTAAAGATACTCAATTGCCTGGATTTGTTAATCTCATTTTAACAGAAAATATACCTGCCAGGAAATCCTCTTAAATTGAGAGACCTTAAACCTTACCATTTTAGTCTTAGTCTTACAGAAATGTGAAGACTTCTGTAAAGTAGACTAATAAATTCACAAGGTTTAGACGAGTCCTCAAAGATCTGCTACTTGAACTCCTGCAAAGATTCAGGATTGCATGGTCCTAAGCCATCCTAGACCACATATTTGTGTAACCTCCATGTAAATGAGAGGTACTTAGTTGTGTTTTAGTCTGACGTTGGGCAGAAGGAAAACCTTTTAGACTGGTTGATTCCATTTTAAGAGACCTCCAGATGGAGAAACTATTATCCATGAAGGAGGTTATTAACTAGTTCAAATTTCGTAAGTGGAAGCTAAGTGCCCAGATAGTTAAGACTGGTTTGAAAATCCTACCTCTCACTCTTGCTGCAGAGGATAGTAATCGAATGACTCTTGTTCGGGGTTGGATAAGCAAACTGATTTTTACGTGAAACATCTGACCAGTGGCCCTATCCTGGAGATTAGTCTATGTTAGACACAGCAGAACATCACCAGCACAAGACTCGCAGGTGTTTGCAGGAAGGTAAATGCAAGTCGGATCACTGATTCCCAACCTAGGGAGCAGGCTACCCCGTTTTTGAAAGGAATCCCATGTCCCAGCGGCTGTTTGGGTATGCCAGGCTAGTTTCCTCACTGAGACAGACCCAGACAAGATCTGCGGCTTCACTTGAACACCTCATTTCTTCACTGAAAAGGCAGAAGGCAATGCAGGGTGAAACCTTGGGGGCTAGCTAGGTCAGAAAGGCATGAGTTTTCTGAGTGAAGAACCCACCTCATCAGATGTTGTAAGGTCCTTTCATGGCAGCTAATGAGGTAAGGTGTTGCTCATGCCACAATGAAACAGTGAGTTTCTAAGGTGTCAAACTGAAGGTGGTGCAGAGTGACTTCAGGCTAACATGACTAGCCACCTCTGTGCTCGTGGAACATGCCATAAAGGGGAAATTAGAAATGGGGGAAGAAAGGAAGAGAAGCACCATTATTTGAATGCCCTAGTCTTCGGCTGGAAGTAGAAACATGTTTTATAAATACATTAGCATTTTATATACCCATCTATCTCGATATCAGTCCTGCCAGACTATTTAGGTGTGTGTGGGATTGGTAAAATAGACGGAGGTTAGAAGGTATGGCTACATGATGCAGAGCCTGTTGCATACAAAGTAGTTGCTATACCACCCTAAATGCTAAGTGCCTTTTCTTTCCTATTAGGATGCTGCGAGAGAACTTTTGTATAGGATTATCTCAGCAAGGTTGCTTCTTGCTTTTGTTCAAAGCATTGTTTTGGCAAAGAAAAAAATTCTTCAGCCTTAGAGGTATCTTCTTGCCCAAGGTTGAGCAATTCTTTAAGCCTGCCTCTTCTTTAGCCTGAGAGGCCTGACTGGAAGAAAGGCTAGGAGAGCCAGCCTTTGGGGTTTTAAATGAACTGAGGTGTCGTGCTATTCCGGTGACAAATTTCTATAGACAAACTACCCTCGAAGATGAGTGAGAAAAGTTCCTTGGAGTGTGATTCTTGCAGTTTTATTTCAGAGCAAATGAGCACAATGATGGTGTCTAGTGTATTTTTGTTCCAATTCAACGTCCTCGAGCAGAGACCAACTGCTCTGTGAGTGGAAGTATAAGTGGAAAACCATATGTGAAGAAAGATGGGTAAAGTGGGCAATAGGGTATAGGTAGAAATGTCTGCGATAAACAGCAGATGAATGATTCTTCATACAGGTGCCATTAGGCTGAACAAGTCGGAAACTACTTAAGATCTTGGGGTGAGGGGGATGGCGTTTGTTTCCCCCCCCCCCCACAGTAGCTTTTGGAGGAAGAGTTGACACAATGTGACTTTTGCCTTTGTAAAAAAGGATGTAAAAAACTGTTCAGGTGTCTTCTTCCACTGAGCTGGTTGACAAATGGACACGCTCTGGTCCTTCTCTTCCAGTCTTTAAAAGTTAATTCTCAGACTGGCTCGGGTGTGGAGCGCTCCTGTTTTAGTCTCGCAGCATGATGGGGGTGGGGAAAGTGGCTTAACTAAGGGAATGCAGGTCTGCTCTGTCAAAGGACATAATTGCATCCGCATCTCCCAAAGCCCACCCTTGCACCATTCCCGTTCGACTACCCTTTCTCTCCAGAGAGGATCGCAAAGATCTAAGATCACACAAAAGCAGGGCGTGGGGGGAGCTCGGGAGGTCACTACTCTAACTCTGCTCCGGCCAGGATCACCCTCATCTTCGACACGGGTCTGCCCAACGTGTTCTTAAAACCATTGAAAGCAATTCTCTCATACAATTATGGGGAATAAGACGGGGAAATCAGAAGTGCCAACTTGTCTTTAGCAACTCGGGAACATGGCTTTCCTTAATGGGACAAGAAACATCCTGGATTCTTTGTACAGAGCTTTCACCCTTGGAAGTCTTCTGCTGTGGAGTATGTTACCCTGGCAAACCGAAATCCCCTCTTCCTCACCTCGCCTCCCATACCAAACCATGCTGAAATCCTTTTGAGCAGTTTGAACAACTGACCTCCTTTGACACCTTCCCTCCCTGCCCCCGCTCCAAAACTGAAACCAGTTTAGACCCACTGAGGATTCAGTCTATCCTCTTGATGCATTTCCTTGTGTTAAAGTCAGTCAAGCTACTATTCTTCCCTTTACAGGAAAGGGGAGACTTCACTTGCATCATGTATCAGATGTGCTGATGCACACTGCCTTTTCAAACAACGCATTTAAACCATCTCAGTATTCCAGCTCGGTTGCTATCACAGTCATATGATAACTTCCGCACCCCTGAAATCTTCACAGTGAGCAGAATTAATACACCCAGCTGCCCAACTAGGAAAGAAATATGCATACTTATACATGCTTGCATACTGGCCCCATATACTTTATATAAACCTACTGTTTGATGAACAAGACTCTATTGTCCCTCTGAGACGACAGATCATATGTCTGCACCTCTAGACCTTTGGACAGATCTGTAGTGGGATTTAGAAATTCACGCAAGCCATTCTGCTTCCTGGTGTTCTGGGAGATTGTGTCTCTATAAGCTCTCTCTAGTTTAATATAAATGGATACCTTTGAAATTCTAGTGTCCCATTTATTCTTCCAGGTATGATATATGTGTGTATGTATATTATTATTATTTTAAATCATTAGAGGAAACACATTTCTTGTACAAATTGGAACTTGGTTTTATGATGGGAACATCTCCCAGGGGCTTGTTCTTCCAGCTGAACTTCTGAGTAAAGAGCACAGCGTTTTAATGTGATGTTTGCATTGTGCGAAAGCCCATGTATTACTGACCCCACGATCAATCTGTGTGCCTGCGCACTCACGCTGCTGGACCTCCGACTAGGAGATTCAGTCCAATGACAATTGTGTGCTCAGCCCTCATGCGGATTTGGGTAATCTCATTTGCTGATTAACCAGAATTGGCAATTTGTGTTCAGCATCTCTTTTGGATCTCATACCCATCTACCCATGTTCTTGTTAGAGGATTTATCACTGTGGTAGGTACCACTGCTATAATAGTCACTGTGACACACAGTCCTACAAAAACCCCCCTTTCTCTCTTCTATGGAGCCAGTTCTCCTGACTGGTTGTGTATTGAACTCTTCTGTGGGATCTTGTGAACCATACAGAATATGAGCAGTGACTGACCTATTCTTTTCTCTTTTCTTTCTCCCCCTTGAATCTCTAATATAATGCAGTTGTTAAAGTTTGTTCCTGTTTTTTTTTTTTTTTAAGATTTCCTTCAGTTTCATATAGTTTCTGAGGAGATTCTGTCAAACGGAGGTGGGATAGGAAGTCCTCAGAGGACATGCTTCTGCCCTGGGAGGACTAGCTTCTAGTGCATTGACTTGCATGGGGACGTTGTTGGGACGCTAGGGTCAACCAGAGCTGGACGATGGAGCTTAGTCTAGTGACCCAGGGTTCCCTGGGTCCTATATAATCTCGTTCTGCTGTGGGCCATCTGAGACCTCTCTCCATCCTCTCTCCCATCTTTGTCACTCCTTTCCCAGCAGAACATGGTTTTTTTTCTGTATGGGAGGCATCTCTGTGTCTTTGCAGTGCCTGCCACATGAATACAGCTGTGCATTCAGTAATGGTAATGTAAATTTTGCTGATTTTGTGGGGGGTAACCTCTTACTGCATAAGTCTTTGCTGCTTGCATATTGTGGAGGATGCATTTGATTTGCCCTTTGGGAATAAAAAGTGTTTTGCAACTCAATTTTATTTCAATTGAAGCATCTCAGATGGAGGCACCTTCTCTAGGTCTAGCTTCTTGGCATGACGGCAGAGGTTTTTGTTATGGCATTAGCCATGGATGTTAGTTGGGTAACAGTCGTACGTGCTCATACCAATTGGTCTGCATGGCCGGTATGTGGAAGATCCACATAGAAAATCATATCTAATGTAAACGGGGCAACCTTTAGTGTTGTTAGGCAGCTTTGAAACCATCTTCCAATGAACTCCAGGGAAAACTTTGCTTCGTACTTATGCCAAAGGATGTTCTCAAGCACCTGGCTATTCAGGCTGGGGAGTTCCTGAAAGCAGCCAAAATGCAGCCCTAGCTCTAGCATGGCTCCCCTCCGTGTCCCTGACTTCTGAAATAAGTGTGCCTTGTCCACGTTAGCCTAATGGGGTGCTAGACTCTGGTGAGTCTTGGATCTATTCACGTACAAATCCATGCTTTCCCCCATGTGTGTGTCTACACATGCAAGTAATAACCGTTTCTGCATCTATTGTGTTTTTAACTAGCATTTCATTGTCCCCTTACCTGTACCTGTGCATTGTCACGCAACTGGCCTGGTGAATTTATCATCATGGAGTGGATCCCATGGAGATTAATGTTATGGGAGGGTTCAGTAAGAGACAAAGGCATTTCTTTCAGTTGGTTTCATCAAGTGTCATCTCGTTCTGGGCTTGGGAGCGGAGGCGCACAAAAGCAACCAGAACACTTTCCCTTCTTCATTGCTGTGTTGCCTTCTGCTGTGCTCCCTTCCGTTCTTCTTCTCTCTAATGTAAAGCACCCGGAGTGATGTTTTCAAAGCTTTTTGCTAGGAGCAGGCAGAGCGATACATTGAGTGGAAGCTATGGGCAGAATTTCTGTTCACCTAGTGGACGACTGAAATGCAGGTTGTGACCGGTTTAGCTGGGGACCTCAGATATCAGAATGAGTCTAATACCCTCTCTGGGCATGCACATGCCCCCATTATAGGAATAGGATCACATTCTGGAGAGCCACTGAAGTCTTCCAATACCTATAAGAAGGGCACGTATGCTTCTAGCAGGGGTAATAAAATAGCTCCTACACTTTTTAGGATGGGTTAGGTAATTATTTGGGCTCGAGAGCCACTTCTTGGGAGTTCTGGTGGGTTGGGAAAGGCCAGGACTTCAGTCTCGGGGCAGTGACAGTGTGGGGCCAGGACCTGGAGCAGGGCTGTAATCTGCTCCCAGCTCACCCCATCTGCAGAATTGGCACCTGTTACAGGGACATGTAGGCAGTGGATTGAGGCTCTGCCTCAATAGATCATCGAGTCCAACTTCCTACATAGGCAGGAAAGAGTGCTGGGTCTAGATGACCCCAGCCAGATGCATATCCAACCTCCTCTTGAAGACCCCCAGGGTAGGGTGAGTAAAGCCTCACCAATTCCCTTCTGTGCTCCCATGATGAACTTATAGGCAGCCACAAGGGCACCTCTCAACCTTCTCTTGTGGAGGCTGAAGAGGTCCAGGTGCCCCAGTCTCTCCTCATAGGGCTTGGCCTGCAAGCCCTTAACCATATGTGTGGTCTTTCTCTGGACCCTCTCCAGGTTATCTGCATCCCTCTTGAAGTGCAGCACCCAAAATTGCATGCAGTACTCCAGCTGCGGTGTGACTAGTGCCCGATGGGGGGAAGTATCACCTTCTTGGATCTGTTCGTCATGCATCTGCTGCTGCACGATAAGGTGCCATTAGCTTTCCCGATGACTTTGTCACACTGCCGACTCATGTTTGTCTTGGAATCCACTAGGACTCTGAGATCCCTTTCCACTTGCGTGCCACCCAGCAGGTCATTCCCTAGGCAGTCGGTGTGCTGGACATTTTTCCTCCCTAGGTGCAGCACTTTGCATTTCTCCGTGTTGAATTGCAGTCTCTTATCCAAGTCTGCTTGTAGTTGTTCCCTGCCCTCCGGTGTGTCCACTTCTCCCTGGTGGTGTCTGGTTATTTGTCTGTATAACACCAAACACAAGATTTGAGGAGCATGGGACTGAGACTGACCTTCTGGGACACTGAGTTCGGACCCCACTGGGACATGGCACAAGTGAAAGCTCAAGACAGAATTTGACCCCCAACTTCTGGCACCTCCAGCCAGGATTGTAACCAGGGCTGCAACATCAAGGAACTCTGCTGAGTTCCCCTGTGTTCAACAGGGCAAGATCCATTCACAGCTGCTGTGGAGCCAGTTGCTTTATTCTGGTGGTTGTCTGTGTAATCTGTAGTTGTAGCTTGCATGAGATTTTTATACTGCAGGAAGCAGACGAGCTTGGGGATGTCTGAGAGGGTGTGTTTTTGAGTGAATCCTAGAGACGTAGGGCTGGAAGAGGCTATGTAGTCCAACCCCCTGCCTGGGTCAGGATCATCCTGTACAAATCCATTGTTTAACCTCTTGGCAAAAGTACACTGTTAAACCTGATGCTGAGACAATTCTTTTTATTTTTTATTTTTGGAGACCTGCGTGCATTGAATTTGATACCTGACGCTTGGAGGAGCTGTAGATGTATTATTTTGCTCCGTGTTGATTGTTTAAAGATATGAAAGAAGTATTTTGCAAGGCAGGAACATTTCCAAATGCCATTTTCCTTTAATCTGGCCCCTTGGTACAGTGCCTAGGTTTTGTACTCGGACTGTCTCACTGTGACAACCAGCTACCTCCAGCACAGTGATACAGCCTCGTAACAGAAGTTCGGCATTGTTGGTATGAAGAGGGTTGGGGCGGGGTGGGTGCGGTTGGCTCCTTCTTCTGTTTGGAGTCTTTAGGGAGCTTTGCAAATCCCCTGTCAAGTTCTTTATGGTGGGAAGTTAGAGGTTGGACAATCTTTTTTTTTTTCCTGGTATGGATGTATCTGGGCTGTAGTGATGAGATGAGGCCACTGTGGTAACCCCAACTAAAGCTATGCCCACGGCGACATGCAGGTATGCTACAAAATGTTCCTTGTTTTTGTGATGTAACGGACCTTGTTCAGAAGCCTGCTAAGAGAACCCTTCCTGAAGTCAGCACCGTGCCCCAGAAATGGGCTGCTAATTTGTCTGCCACGGTTCTGTTGCAATTCTGAGATTGGTCCTGCCTTTCATCTTACAATCCTTTAAACCAGTTTTTTTCAAGGTACTTTAGTCACATGACTTCCATTGGTTTTGGTTGGACCTAAACCCTTTTCAGTCTCCACCATTATAATGGGTCCTGTGAAGTGGCCTAGGGCATTGGTGGAGGTTCAGAAGAACGAAACAGCATTTCCCAACTGGAAGCATGGCCACAGGATTGTACACTTTTGCAGAAGAGGGACAACTTTCAACTGCTTGCGTAGTCTTGGTTTACAAGTTCCTATAAATGGAAGACTAAAGAGGGAGATGGATAAGAATAGCCAAGACATGCAAAATAGGAAATGCCTGGGCAGGTTGGAGTTTCCTGCATAGAACTGTCAACATATGTACATTTTTTTGCAATGGTATTTACTACCGTGGTAACTCCAGGAAGTGACTACAGTCACACTGTGATACATTCCCATACCAAAACCGCAAGACTTTTCTGAAGCCTGGTTGCAATGCCTAAAGAGGCCCCTAACTAATCTTTTCTTGCCATTCATTTTTGGTCTCCAGGCATCTCTATGATGTCCTCCAGTTTTCTGCTCCAGTGCAGCTAAGCTATGAAGATGTCCCTGAAACAGTTTTGCATCCTTTCTTGGGTTGCGTTCTGTTATGCTCACTTGCAGTCCCCAGGACTAGAGAGTCGGACCTTTGGGTGGTGGCTGGTGCACTGGTAGGGATGTCTGATTCTTGGGTCCAGCTCTTCCACCAGGAATCACGTGACCTTAGGCAAGCCACTGCAGCTCTCAGTCCCTGTTTCCTCTGTACTACCTGTTGTTTGCTTAAAGTGCAGTCTTTTCAGGGAGGAGACTGTCTCTGATTATCTGTCTGTACAGCATCAAACCCATCATGATGTTTTAGGAATATAGACCTACAAGGATTCTCCCAGGTTACTGAGTGCAGGCCCAATGATGCTATAAGGCACAGGGTGGCTC
>JAGPOW010002395.1:28781-40156 GCA_030014935.1 Caiman crocodilus | reverse complement strand
GTTTCTCAGTAGAAGGGTAGTAAAACACTGGAACAGGTTACCCAGAGAGGTGATGGAAGCTTCATCCTTGGAGGTTTTCAAAATTCGGCTAGACAAAGGGTTGGCTGGAATGATCTAGTTGGAGATGGCCCTGCTTTGAGCAGAGGGTTGGACTAGATGACCTCCTGAGGTCCCTTCTAACCATCATTTTCTATGGCTCTTCTATATGTTAAGTTTAGAAAGCACAACCAGCGGGACAGACAGTCAGAAGATGTTGCCATTAGACCAGTTTAGTGCACTCCTCTTACTCAGATTTCTCATACAAAATTTCGCCCTCGTGAGCATCCAGCCTAGCACCCAGTTTCTGCACCGGAGTTCACCCTCACCTGAGTTAAAATGACCACACCAGGGTCGGTCAGGGCTTTCACCATGAACTGGAAGCAGCTGGCAGGGCTAGGAAATACACAGCAACATCTGCTATATGCACAGAAAGGAGGAGAATGGCATGAACAAACCACAACGCCCTTTGAAAAGGAGGGAGAGTCGTTAGTGCCTGTCGGGTGCTCAGGTGCTGCTCCCAGCAGCTGTGTTTAAAGTTTGGATGGAGCAGAAAGCAAAGGGGGTGATGTCCCCATCCCAGGTCCTCCTCTGCCTGTGGGCAAAGGGCAGCAGATGAACAGAGCTGCCAGACGCAGACCCGGCACCACCCTGCTCCTGTGTCTAGACAGTAGCCCTGGCCCTGGCTTGGCCCTGCCCTGCCCATTTCCCTATCACTTTCACTATTGACACCAGGCACTCGGTATCCAGGATGTGGGCAGCAGCGCAGCGAGGCATCGGACACTTCAGTTTCGGGAACTGCTCCTTCCCCCGCAGCCCAGCTGCCCCGAGCAGGCGGGAAGGACGGCACCGCCCCTCTGCTGCAGCAGGACCAGGTGGCACGCCTGACGCACGCAGACGCTGGAGAAATGGCGAGGGAAATCCGCCTCCCGCTGGCCCTGGCCCTGGCCCTGGCCCTGAGCCCGGCCTTGCTGGGGGTGGCATCGTGGAGCAAGGTGCAGTGGTGGTGCCCAGGGCAGGGGACCAGGTGCTTGCCCTGGCGGGTCGGGTTGCCAGGAAACACCATGTATCTGGGTTCATGAAGGCAGGTTTCCTTAAGCATTCCCGGGGATAACTGTTCTGGCATGGTTTAGTACTCACCAAGGTGTTAGGGCCTGAAGCCCACTTTATGGAAATGGGAAGCCCCCCTAGCTTGCTCTTGCGGCCTTATGGCTGAGGGCAGGTGAAACTTGGGGGCATCTGAACCCCAAGCCTTTGGGCTTGGGTTCGAATGTAGGACGCCCACCAAAAGTCTTTGCAAGTATCTGAAGGCCCTGGGGGTGGGTGGAGGTTTTTTGCCAGTTGTAGGGCCATTTATGGTCCTGGGCTGACTCACGGATTTGGACTTGACTTGGCTGTATCGTGGGAAACACATGCAGCAAACTTTTGGGTCAGGTCAGCAGAAGCTTTATTTGGACAGAGCTACAGCTGTAGGAGGGGCCCCAAAGTGACATGGATTCACCATGCACTTGGAGGGGGCTCCCTGCCTAAATGTTAAAGCAAAAGGCTTATATACCTTTTTAACAGCCACCTACAATTCACGTGAACATACAGTGAAATGTTTAGAAACCTAGCTGCAGTAACAGTTACAAAACCATTATCTTCATTTCTTTATTACAAAACACGGTTTTCTTGCTGTCTCAGTAAACTGGTGATTATTACAAGGCCAGGCATTCTTCCTCTTTCCCTAGAATACACTTTTACACAGCGCCTTTTGTTTTATCTTTACGGCTTTTTTTTTTTTTTGATCAAAGTTTAAGGCCTTTGTTTTTTTTATATCACAGCTGGGAACGCAAAAAATGTCTTGAAAAATAAAAAAAAGGTCTGCGTAATGCTTCATGGCTCTGCTGACCCAGGGAAGCAGCCAGGCCTTCTTCTGCTCTTTTAGAAGTCACTTTGCCAAGGGGGTGGAAACCTCCGTGTGGGGCAGGAGCTGGCCAAATATGTGACCGCCAGGTAAGAAGGGAGTCCAAGGCCAAAGCCACCAGCAAAGCCCTGAAAGGTCAGCTGTCCCTGCCCTCCTGCGTGCAGCGCCTCGCCAGTCTGGCCTCCCTTCACTGCCCTGGGCCGCAAGCCCGGACATTTCCGGCAGAGCTGTCCTGCAGCCGGTGCCACGGAGCACCCTGCTTTAGGCAGCTGCACGGGGGGCGTGGGTCCAGCATGGGCACCTGCCCCGCCTCGTCCTGCTGGACGCGGGGCCTGGGGCAGTGTGGTCTCTCCTGTGGGTGCCGCGTGTGCCCTGTACTGACCCGTGTGCTCCCACGTAGTGTGTCCTGTCCGTGCAGTGGCAGAATGAGCCGGGCTCCCAGATGCACATCTTTGATGTGGAAGTAGATGGCAACTTCTCTGGCAAGTACAGGATGGCCGTGTCAGCCACGCAGGCACCCACCTGGCCGGCGCTGCTGTGCAGGTCCCAGCAGCTGCATGGTGAAGGGCAGCAGCCCACCTTCAGCTTCACTGTCACCTGGAAGAGCTTCTCAGGTGCGTGCCTGGCAGCTGCAGACCCTGGCAGAGGCGGGGAGCCTCCAGCCCCAGCCCTGCCCCTCGTCTGCTCTCTCCTCTCCCCCATTTCCCACCCTGCTGCCCCAGCCTGGTCTCTGCCCTCTCCCCTGCACTCAGCCACTGGCTGCCCTTGCAGGAGACCCTCTCCCCTTCCCTGTTGCCTGCCCCTGGGGCACTGGGCTGCAACCCTCTGCCCTGGCCTGGAACAGCAGGAGAGGCCTGGGAACAGCCAGGATGTACCAGGATGGCCCCACATCACCTGCCCACCTCCCACCATTGCTAGGGCCCATTGCTAGGGCCGGCTGCAGCCTGATCCTTGGCTCAGGTTCACCTGGGGTGACAACAGTGGCCTCTGAGGACATGCCGGCCGGGCAGATGCTAGCTGGCAGCCACATGCCCGGCCAGCACGGATAGTGTGAATGGGGAGCCAGAGCCCACGGGGGGGCCCACAGTGCTCGCACGCCCACTGCCCGCAGACTCATCCACTGTCTTTGTCGGCCAGTGCTTTGTGGACAAGAGCAGGGAGGAATCACTGCACACCACGTGGCTGCTGAGGGAGGAAGTCAACTCTGAGAAGGACAGCTGGAAAGCAACCGAGTGAGCGGGGCAGGCATGGCCCCGGGCTCAGTGGGGCGTGAAGGGCCATCCATCCCCATGTGCACATATCCCAGCCCCAGGGCTCTTCCCTGTGCAGACTCCACCTTTGCCTGTACTGGGGGTGCAGACCCCCTCCCATGCCATCCCATCAGCCTGGGCTCTGCACTGGCTCCACATCTGGCTGCCAGCGGTGCATGCAGCATGGTGAGCAACAGTGCTACCTTGCACTGTGGGCTTGGGCAGTGCACCTGTCCAAGCTTTAGCTTGAAGACTCTAGGAGCACCGAGTGGTGCCACTAAGTGCCTGGGCTGTGGATGTGCTGGAACAGAGACGTCTGCACACAACGCTTGTAGGTAAGCTGTTAACGAGCCACCTTGACTGTGACGACCATAAATCAAGGTGAAAGACACGGGCTGGAAGGAGAGAAGCAAGAGTCCTGTGCAGACCTGGCATGACCAAAGGAAGCACTGTGTACATGTGGGGAGAAGCCGGGGGCAGCGCTGGGAGCTGGTCTGGCACACGCAGAGCTCCTGCCCCCTCTCTCCTGTGTCTCCCCAGCCGGCACCGGAGAGGAGCTGCTCTGTGCTGCTGTGGGCCCGGTGGGTGCTGAGATACATGCACATGTTGTCATTCAGGGGGAGTAATAAAAGACAGGGCTGCCAAACTGTCTCATATCTCTTCTCGGACCCACAGTGTGTCTGTGCCCTGCCTGCCATGCTCTGCTGGGCCCAAGGGTCCTGCTGCAAGTGGGGCGCAAGTTACTGAGCTTCTCCCTGGCTGGGGATCTCTCCCTATATGGACATCTTGCATTGGTCACAGGTCCCTTTTGCTTTCCATTTTGCTTCCTGGCAGCTGTTTCTGAGCAGCAAGATACTAGCAAGGACAATCTTAAAGAAAGTGAAAGCAACTGTGAGTTCCCCCTCCATCGACTTCCAGTAAGGGGAACCGCCCATGTCACATCCTTTTGGCAGGGACATAAAAGGGGTCACGCAGAGATCCCAGGCACAAGTCCCTGCCGCAGAGATTCACCAAACCCACCTGAAGCTCCAGCTCCCAGTGATGATGCAGAGCATTGGCTTCATCATGGTCCTTGCCCTGGCTGGGGTGAACCTTGGCATCCCTTTAAATTACAAGGTACTCAGCAGGCAGGTGCAGCACTGGTGGCAGCAGGGGTTTCACGCTTCCTCCGCACTGTCTTGAGATGCTGTGGCATGCACTGTTGGGGGATCCTAGGGGTTGGTGTCCAGAGCAGGGGGTGGTGGGGCCTGGCAGGGCTGTGAGTGGGGAGGGGAAGGGGCTGGGACCTGCCCCTCTGCAGGGGCTCTGCTCTAGGGTACCACAGGACCTGTGCCCTGGAGACCCCGGCTGAGCTGCTGGCTGCCCGGGCAGGGACACTGTCTCCCTGATGGGCAAACGCAGCGATGGCTCTGGGGTGTGTGACCTCAGCATGAAGGACTCCCAACAGGTAGGCTAGGATGCCCCGTGGCTGTGACTGTGGCAAGGTTGGGGCACCACAGACGTCTCGGGCACAAGCCTAGAGCGTTTCAGCAGCGTGTGGGGCCATGCAATGGGCCTGACCATGCAGGAGGCCTGGTGGGATGTGCCAGACCTGGGTCTTCAAAGGGGTGCGCTGCCCAAGCCAGCGCACTGGGAGGTTCTCCAGCCCCCCGCGCCCTTCCCGGCCCATTGTGAGCTGCCTGAGTCTTGGGACCAGCCAGGCAGAGGCTCCGTCAGAGCAATGTCCCTAGTCCTTCGCCTGTCCCCTCCTCAGCAGCTCCGTGCCTGTGGAGACGACTGCACAGATTTGGGGCTGTCTGAAATGGGACAGACCCAAGGAAGCCAGCAAGCACTTCCCTGCATAGCTCAGGACCCCCGTCCTCTGTCTCCTGGTTTCGGGTTGGTCCCCAGGGCTGGGGGCTCTGGGGCAATGCCCTTGCTCAGGGGCCGGACCCTCCGCTGACCGCAGCCCTCCTCCGCAGTGCTCCCTGATGGGGTGGTGGCAGAATGACCTGGGCTCGGAAATGAACATCTCGGCTGTGAACAGTGCTGGGAAATTCTTCGGCACGTACCTCACCAAAGTCTCTGCCACACACAAACCAATTGCTGTGTCCCCCCTGAGCGGCAGCCAGCAGATGGGAGACCTGAACCAGCCGACGTTTGGGTTCACCGTCACCTGGTCGTTCACCGGTACGTGGCCCCATGTGTGGTGGGGTGGGGAGGCCGGGGCAGCCTGTGCCAGTGCAAAGGCTGAGGTCCATCCACCCGCCCTGGGCAGCACCCAGCTCCTGTCTCCGCTTGCCCTGTACCCAGATTGCCCCTTTCAGCTCCTCTTCCCTGTCACAGCCACCCCATGCCTGGCACTAGCCCCAGCAGCGCACCCAGCCGTCCCCTCCCTGCCCAGGGCCCTCTCCTGCCCTGCCGCTGCCCCACTCTTGGTGCTGCGCCGCGGCGGCCAGGCTGGCAGGACCCCGCAGTCTCTGGTCCAGTCCCTTCTGTCATGGGCACCTCGGCAGATCAGCCCTGCCACCAGCTCACCCGGCTCCAGGGCTCTGTGCTCCACTGCTCCACCACTCCCTGCCCCTTCCCTGCCCTCCCACTCGCACTCACCCTGGATGCTGTCTGCCCGGGTCTCGGGATGCCAGGGCTCACCTGTGGCAGCATCGGCTCTCATTCCAACCTCTGCCTGCCCACAGAGTCGACCACCGTCTTCGTGGGCCAGTGCTTCGTGGACAACAAAGGGAAGGAGACTCTGCAGACCATGTGGCTGCTGCGGGAGGAGGTCGACTCCATCGAGGACAACTGGAAAGCGACCCTGTGAGCAGCGGGACCTGCCCTGGGCAGGGATCCCAGGGACCATGGTTTGGGGGAAAAGGAGGGGTGGGAAGGGTCCTTGCCCAGAGCAGATGGATGTGGTGCTGTCGTGGTCCCCTCCTGCCCCTGCCCTGCCCTGAGCTGCATGGGCAGGAGCACAAGGAGGGGATGGGGAAGGAGCCCGGCAGAGCCCCTGGGCCTGCATCCCTCACAACTCTTGCAGCCAGAGCCGGGAGCAGCCCCTGCATGGCCCGGGGGTGCGCTGCCGGGGCCAGGGTGCTGCGCTCGGCACCGCTTCAGCAGCACCGTGTCTGCTCCACCGGGCCTTGGGGTGGGAGGCATGGGGCAGGGGAGCCACTCCTCGCTGGGCAGCCCCTCCACGGTGCAGCTTCTTTCTGCTGCGCTCCTGGCACCAGCAGCAGCTCCCCGTGCAGCCACAGGTGTCCCGCCTGCCCCACACCAGAGTGCCCCGACCCGCTGAGCCCTGGCACGCGGGCACCCGCAGCAGGTCAGATATGGGCAAGGGCAGGGCTGGGTGGCTGCCCCGTGTCTGTGCTGGGAGCTAGCAGGGCTGGCGTGCAGCCCCCACGGGAAATCGCAGCAACTCTGTGCCTTTCCTTCCCCACAGGGTCGGCACCAACAACTTCACTCGCCTTCAGTCGTAAGGTGTGGGAGCACCTTGCAGGCTCCAGCTGCGCCGCCTCACTTCATGCCCAGGGCAGGGCATCAGGTGGACCCAGTTCCCCAGTCTCATCTCTGCACCCTGGCTCCACGCACCCCACCCCTGCCTACTTCTACTCTCACTCCACGTGCTTTCAGCGATTGGTGCCATCAGCCCCTGCCCATCACCAGTGCTTTCAGCCCACCGCCCAGACAGGCTTTGATCTGTGTGACCCTTCGGCCCTAGATGCCAGATAAATCTTTTACAATGAAAAACCTGCCTGCTTGTGCGCCTGTGAGTCCCCGTGCTGCTCACACTCCACTGCTCATTCTCCAGGTGGCGGCGTGCCCATTTCACACGGGGTTGGAGTCGCTTGTAAATTCACCCCAGATGTCAGACGGATTTGCAGCAGCGAGTGTTATGCATTAGCAGAACAAGGTCCCCAGGAACCAAGAACCAGTTGCTTTCAATAAGAGGTTTGTGGACCCGCAGACTGTGCTCTAGGCAGACTGAAGTCCGGGGCTTGGTAGGACTGGGGAACCGGGTCCAGCTGATGCCCTGACTAGGGGACGGGATCGAGGACCTGTCTTTCCAGGCCAGAAACACTTTGGAGACAGCCGCAGCTCATTCCCTGCCCGAATTCCCCATGCTCCGCCTGTTGTCAGCACCCCTCCCTTGCTGCTCTGCTCAGACCGTGGCTGATCCCCTGTCTGGGCCGGGCCCTGGCTCTTGGCCTCCCGTGGGCGTGATCCCTTTCCTGGCCCTGCTGCAGTACACATGCCGCAGTCGGTGCATTCTCTCTCGCACAGCCAGCCCCACACGTGGGACTGCAACAGGGACATGGAGGCTCCTGGTACAAACCAGGATGAGACTCACTGAAGCAGCCCTGGACAGGTGGCGAGGTAAGAAATGCTAGCCAGAGAGCAGGAGGCAGGGGGAGGAAGGAGCTGCTGAGCACTGGAGGCCAGGAGTGGCAATGGGCAGAGCCGGGTAAGGGCTTGCTTGGGGAGGCAGCAGAGAAAAGGAAAGGAAAGCGAGGGTGCACAGTGGTGGGGCAAAGTCCTGGGAGGAACTGAGGCCTCCCACAAGGAGGGGGAGAGACAGTGGGCTGAGGAAGCTCAGGAGCGGGGGCGGCGCAGTGAGGACCCAGGGGTGGGTTACTGGGGTGGGCTTCATCTGCCCTAGGAAACTGGCTGTAGGATTGCTCGACACGGGGTTGTGTGAGTTAAAGACGTGTACCACCTTCCTTCCGCGTCCCGAGGCATGCGCGTGTGGCATTAATGCGGGAGCCGGGTTTTTGTGTTTTCTCTTTGGAGGACCAGAAAGGGACTAGCAGGGGAAGCTTGGGGTCCCAGTCATGCCAGAGAGGCACGGAGAGGCTCGAGCCTGCCGTGGTGGGCCCAAGCTGAAAACCAGCCAGAGGCAGGAACCAGGGCCAGGAGCCCAGCACCCAGCTCAGAAAACCCGCAGAAAGGGAGGAGGGAAATCTGTCTCCTTTCTTAGAAATCATGGAAAATCAGGTCTGGAAGGGAGCTCAGGAGCTCACATCTAGCCCAACCCCCTGCTCCAAGCAGGACTAGCCCCAATTATAGCATCCCAGCCAGGGCTTTGTCTACCCAGGTCTTCAACACCTCCAAGGATGGAGATCCCACCACCTCTCTGGGGAGCCTGTTCCTGCGCTTCACCACCCTCCTTGTGAGAGAGTTTTTCCAAATATCTAACCTCAACTTCCCTTGCTGCAGCTTGAGCCCATTGCTCTTTGTTCTGTCATCTGCCCCCACTGAGACCAGCCCAGCTCCATCCTCTTTGCAACCCTCTTCAGGGAGCTGAAGGCTGCTATCAAATCTCCTCTTGGTTTTCTCTTCTGTAGACCAAACAAGCCCAGTTCCCTTAGCTTCGCTTCACCAGTCCTGGCCCCCAGCCCTGAACCACTTTCCGTGCTCTCCACTGGACTCTCTCCAGTGTGCCCACTTCCTTTCTGCAGTGGGGCCCACAGCTGGACACAGGACTCCAGATGTGCCCTCCCCAGTGCTGAATAAAGGGGAAGAATCACTGCCTCGATCTGCTGGCAGCGCTCCTACCCATGCAGCCCAGGAGGTTGTTAGCCTTGAGGATCTGCTACATGATTTTTCCAGAGACTGAGGTGAGGAAGACTGGTCTGTAGTTTTCTGGATCCCTTTTTCTCGCTTTCTTAAATATGGGCACTGTTTGCCCTTTTACAATCATCTGGGACCTCTCCTGATCCCCATGAGTTTTCAAAGATGATGGCCAGCGGCTCTGCAATAACATCATCACCTTGTTTCCCCGAGCGCCCCCCAGGATAACAAGGAATAAGGGCCATGAGTTGTTGCAGAGCAGGTTTAGATCAGACATCCGTAGGAACTGCTTCACAGTCAGGGCGGCTAGGATCTGGAACAGACTTCCAAGGGCAGTGGCGCTGGCTCCTACCCTGGGGGTCTTTAAGAAGCGGCTCGATGCCTCCCTGGCTGGGGTCACTTGAGCCCAGTTTCCCTCCTGCCCAGGCAGGGGTCGGACCTGAAGATCGACAAGGTCCTTCCGACCCGACTTCTGTGATTCTATGAACGTCCAAGTCTGTCAGCGCTGTCAGGTGCATCACATCTGGCCCCACCCACAGCTTCCACACATCCAGCTTTTCTAAGTAGTCCCTACCTTGTTCCTTCACCACCGAGGGCTGCTCCCCTCCGCCCCACGCTGCGCTGCCCGGTGCAGTAGTCTGGGACCTGCCCTTGCCTGCGAAGACCAAGGCAAACACGGCATTGAGCACTTCAGCCTCTTTTGCATTGTCTGTCACCACGTTGCCTCCCCCATTCAGGAAGGGACCCGCACTTTCCCTGATCCTCCTCTTGCTGCCAACATACTTGTAGAAACCCTTCTCGCCACCCTTCACATCCCTTGCTAGCTGCACCTCCAATTGTGCTTTGCCTTCCTGACCTCATCCTTTCTGTACGACTGAGCAATGCTCTTATACTCCTCCCTGGTTGTTTGTCCAAGTCTCCACTTCTGATAAGCTTTGTCTTTGTGATTTAGTTTACTGAAGTGTTCCCTGCTAAAACCTCGCTGGTCTTCTGCCACACTTGCTAGTCTTCTTGCACGTTGGGATAGCTTGTTCCTGCACTCTCAGTAAGGCCTCTTTAAAATACAGCCAGCTCCTGGACTCCTCTCCCCCTTGGTCTGGCTTCCCACGGGACCCAGCCCATGAGGTCCCTGAGGGAGTCCCAAGTCTGCTTTTCTCAAGTCCAGGGTCCTTACTCTGTTGCTCTCCATCCATCCTGTCTTCAGGATCCATACTATGCATCTGCGTCCATGAAGACAGCGTTCCTGAAGTGCACCGCAGGAGAACTGCTCTTCTGGCGTGGTTCACTGTCCACTGAGGTGTAGTGGCTTTAAGCCAGTTTATGGCAATGGGGGTCACCTCCCTTGTTTGCTCCAAGGGCCTTATGGTTAAGGGCAAGCAAAACCTGGGGGCATCTGAACCCCCAGCCTCTGGGCTTGGGCCTGCAAGTAGATTTCATAGATTTCATAGACATTAGGGCTGGAAGGGACCTTGAAGATCATCAAGTCCAGCCCCCTGCCCCAGGGGCAGGAAGTCGGCTAGGGTCAAAGGATCCCAGCAAGGTAAACAGCCAAACCTTTCTTGAAGGAGTCCAGCGTAGGTGCCTGCACCACATCTGGAGGGAGTTTATTCAAGGCCTCGGGGGCTCGGACAGTAAAGGAATTTTTCCTTATGTCCAGCCTGAAACGGTCTTGCAGGAATTTATGACTGATGGTCCTTGTCATCCCTTGGGGCGCCCTGGTAAAGAGACGTTCCCCCAGGTCCTGATGCACACCCTCGTGTACGGGTAGGCAGCCCCCAGGCCCCCCCCGAGCCTGCGCTTTTCCAGCGGAGGAGTCCCGTGGCTCGCAGCCTCTCTTCACAAGGCCCGTTCTCCTGCCCTCCGATCACGCACGTGGCTCTCCTCGGCACTCTCGCAAGCTTCTCCCAGAACTGGACGCAGGACTCCAGCCGCGGCCTCACCAAGGCCGAGTACAGCGGGAGGGTGACGTCCTGAGATGTACCTGAGAAGCATCGACAGATGCAAGCCAGAGTATTGTTTGTTTTACCAGCTGCGACATCGCATTGGTGGCTCACGTTCACCTTGCGGTCAATCACGACCCCCCAGTCTCTTTCAGCCGTGGTGCCAGCGAGCGTAGCGCTGCCGAGCCTTTCAGGTCCCCCGGGGGAGAACCTTGCATTTTTTGGTATCGAATGGCATCGGTTTTGTATCCGCTCTCTTATTAAGCTTATCCAGCTCAGCCTGGATCACTAGCCTGCCCTCAGGCGTGGGCACTAAAGGCTGCGGGGCACAGGTTTTGGGAACATCTGAAGCCCCAGGTGTGGCTGGAGGATGCTTGCTGGTAGTAGGGCCACTTATGGCTCTGGACTCTTGGATTTGGGTTTAGTTTTGGCTAATTTGGGCTCGGATACAAATGATAAATAAATAAATAAATAAATAAAATAAAACACCCCCCCCCCCCACACACACTAAGGGACGCTGCTGTCCGTGCTTCAGGCTGCAAGCAGCACCCCAGTGCTCGCAGGGGTCAAGCACCCTCGAGGTGTGCCCGGGGCGGGGGGGGGGTGAGGGCACCGGGCCGAGCGGCGTCCGGTCACCCCAGCGTTGCGGCCGCGCTCCGGGCAGGCGCCGGCCACGCACGAGGCGCCGCAGCC
>JAGPOW010002395.1:13312-28681 GCA_030014935.1 Caiman crocodilus | reverse complement strand
GCAGGAGACACTGATGGTGCAACGCTTGTGCCTGCAGCTCCAGGAGATGTTTGAGGATGTGGCGGTGTATTTCACACGGAAGGAGTGGGAGCTGCTGGACGATGAAGACAAGGTGCTTTACCGGGACCAGATGCTGAAGAATTACCAAGCCCTCGTTTCCCTGGGTAAAGATCTGGGTCTTGCTTCCCCCAGAACTCTGCAGTTTTGTAGTCACTCCTGTGTTCCACCAGTCTCATTCTCATCACCTTTTGGCTGGAGGTTTTAATCCCCTTCCTCCCCACTGCCCTGTCAGTGATCAGGCCTCCCTCACAGTTCAGACTGAGATCTCCTCCTTCATTTGCTCCTGCCACATTCACCTGTGCCTTCCTCTTTCTTCTGACTCCTGGTTCTTCCATATGCAGCAGTTTCTTCGCAACATGATCTCCCTTTGCCTTCTCAGCACGTTCACACCATCTCCAGGTTATTGTACAGGAATGCACTAAGAGCTGTTCCTTGGGGGAGGATTCTGATATCCTCTGTCTGACCTAGCGAGTCCTCTCCAGACACATTTAACGATCCTTGCATGCTCCGTTCTGTGAGATCTAAGTCCCCTTTCTCCTTTCGTTATGACCCAGCAGAAGTTAATAAAAAGTCTTATCAGCCTTTGCTGCTACAACAGGGTGATGATGCATTTCATCAACTGCTCCTGGAGCAACAATTGTACATGAGATGTATGTAGCAGGGCCGTGAGGTGCCTGCTACTTGGTGAGCTGGGATAACTCCTCAGGTGTCGGTTGCTGAGGCAACTGGAGGTAACTAGTAACCCACACCTGCCTAGCCAGCTGACCAGAAGGGGCAGGACCTGGCTTCTATATAAATCACAGGCTGGAGGCCAGGAGGCAGTTCCCTGCTGGCAGACAAGGGGAAGGAGCTCAGCCTGAGTGAGCAGAGGGAAGACGCCTGAATGCAACAGCAGTTTGAGATGGGTAAAGGATGGAGCTCCCTAGGGGTATCTGGATTAAGGTTATAGCCGGACAGCTGGAGTTTGGGTTGTAGCCCAGGGGCTTGTTTCATTTGCCGTTTGTAACCGGTGGTTTGGGTGAGGCTATTAGGGGTTGGAGGAGGCCTCATAGGGAACTCACAGCAGTGTGGGGACCCCAGCCAGTGCCAGTGAGGGTGCAGCATTCAGGGTGCACTGACCCCAGCCCCAGAAAAGGGACACTTGAAAAGCTCCAGAGAGAGAAGGGGCAGCGAGAAACCCCAGAGTGAGGGGAGCAGGGCCGTGGAGAGCCCGAATGCTGGAGAGGGCGCAGGGAGAGACCAAACGACGTCAGTTACTTCTGCAAGGCTTGGGGCATGGTACAGGGGTGGTTGGAGCCATGTATAACCCATAAGGCTGGAGTGTACAGAACACCCAATACAGGAACAGAATGAGTGGTAACAGGAGAACCATGGCCAAGATTACAAAGGGCAGTCTCCCTATAAAATACATACGATTTTTTACAGCCTGTGCTCTCCAGCTCCCTCTGCCACACTCAGAAGTTTTCTTGTGCTCTTCCTAAAATCCCTCTGCTGATCAGATGTCCATCATCATGATAACAAGAAGTGGGCTAGCTGCAGGACCTGGGGAAAACCAGTTTTTATTTCCGGAGGATCTCTAACACAGGGGTTTATAGTGGCATGTGTGTAGTGTTGAGGTACTGAGCTTTTAAGAGGTCAGTTTTGCATTTCTGATGCTTTCTTTCCTCTCCCTTCTCCCCAGACGAAAGGAAGTGCTTCCTTCAGGAAGTGCTTCAATGTTTTGTCTTGCTCAGCAAAGACCATATAGACAATTTCTATAATGGCCTTTCACGTGCTGTGAAATGTCTCTTTCTGCCTCCTTTTGTCCATATCTACAACTCCCAGCAACTTGGTGTTCAACCCTGCAGTACTTGCCAACCTGTGCACTCTTCATCCCACCTGGGATGATCCTCCCAATGGACGGGATGATGGCTCAGTTGCATCTACAGTTATGAAATCTTTTCCTGTCTCTGGTGATGATGAATTACTCTGTGTCCTAGAAAAGTCTCCTTTTTAGCTACTTGTCATGGATGCCTTTCACTGCCATGATTCCCTTCACTAAGCTCATTTTCACTTTTCCTAGAATTATGCTGAGAAGGTAAGTGTGACCATCCGTAAGTGCGTCCAATATCTCTTCTTTTTTGTACTTTGAAAACAGTAAAAGCTTTGTTTTTGTTCCCCAGTACATCATGGATCATGCATCTCCTCACCTGTCCCTGGTAACTGTCAATTTAATGCTCTTTTTAGATCAGGAGTAGTTGCTGCTTTGTTTCCTATGACCACTCCTTATCCATCTGGGTGACAAGCCCATCCTTCCTTGTCCATCCAGGCCCTAATAGACACCTTAAATTCATTGTATCCGTTCCCCAAATCCCAGTTGGATTCTGCATCCACTACCCAGTGACAAATGCTCTTTAACTACTGCCTAAACAGGATATCGAGGTCCCACACCTGACTTAATCAGCAGCATCCAGCGAGGACAGGTGGAGCTCTGGGCCTGTGATGATGAGGATCGTGGGGAAGTCTCAAGATGGGAGGACCTGCTGCCACGTGAGTTGTATCTGTCTCTTCTACCTGACTCTGCTGTCAGTAAAGCTCCATGGCTAGAATGCTAGCGGGACCTGGGAACCATAAGCCTGCCCTGTGCTGCCCGTTGCAGGGTGCTGACCTCAAATGCAGTATATTATACAGTAATGCAGGGGCAGGCAATTATTTTGGCTGGAAGGCCAGGTAACCAGTCTTGGTGAGCTGTCAGCTGCAAGGCTGGCCCCATTCCCCTGGTTGTCATCTTTGGACTTTAAGTCCCATCCTAACCTCTGACCTTTGCCACGCTCCCCTTGTCCCCAGAAGTACTCCTTTTGGAAAGGGGATTTGCCATCTTGGAACCACAACCCCCCCACAAATTATAGCCTAAAAATCAAACATCCATAATAATATAGTATTTTGTTTTAAAAATATATATTTTTTGTCATGATTTGTGTGTTTGTATTGTTTATATATAGACATGATTGCGTAACAGCTCAAAATGAATTCTTACCCTTGTATATTGTGTGGGGTATGGAGGAGTATTAGAGGGGTGCCATTACATTGGTCTGATATTGCATCAGCACCAATTATAAAGAAAATTGAGTATATCAGAAATTGTCTGGTGCGGCCAATAATTTGGCTAATCAATCCCTGTGCCTTTGTAGCCGCAGCGCGGCATGCAGACAGTGAGGAGCACAGCCCAGCAGCTTGGAGAGCTGCATACAGCTGGTAAGTCTGTTGTGTTGGAAGTGGGAGGGAAGCGGTTTGGGGACACAGATCAATGCCCCCCGCCCCCGCCACGGTGCAGGAGTGAGTGTGGCTGGGGCTGGGTAGGTGCTGCCCAGCCATGGTGGGGCGGGTGCAGGACAAAGCTGTGGCTTGTCCATTGGGTGCAGGGGAGGAGGGGGCAGCTCCTGCTGCTGCATGCAACTTGGGAAGGCATGGGGAGGGCTGTGTGCTCCTGGATCTGGGCGGGGGCCGGGATGCAGCTGTGTGGAGCATGTTAGGTGTGGATTAGGCCACGCTGCACTTGGAGCAGGTGGCGGTGCTAGGAGAGAGGCTACAGCAAAATTTGGGGGGTCTGTAGCCCTCTCGTAGCACTGACACTGCCCACCCTGAGCACACCCCAGTGCAGCCCGGGCCCCACACTGTAGCTGCAGCTCGCCCTCCCTCTTGCAGATCTGGGGTCCCCCCCCACCATGCTCTGCCAGGTTGTGCACAGTGGCTGGAGCTGTCCTCTTCCCCCATTGCCCCCTGGATGAGCCACGGCTCTGTCCTGTGTCCTGCCCCAGCTCCACTCCATCCCTTACCACTGGGGGCATTGATCTGTGCCCCCCATGCCCCTTCCCTCCCCCTCCCTTTCCACCACAACAGACTTACCAGCTGGAGGCAGCTGTATTAGAAATCAGATCGGTATTGGCTGATAGCCAATTTTTAAGGAGGCATATCAGTATGAACCCCCAAAATCCCTATGGGGCACCCCTTAGGAGTATGGCTGGGTGAGCTTGTGGGGGTCTGCAGGTGTGTGTGGATGTGTGTATATGGAGTGTAGGTGAGCATGTGGGGTATGTGTGGGTTGGTATGGGGTTTGTGGGGTATGTGGAGGGGAAAATGGTTGGGTTTATGTGTGTGGTGAGTGCATATAGCACTGAATGGGGCTTCCCCCAGAGGCATGAGGATGTGAGTGTAGGGAGATGTAGGGGAGGGTGTAGGTAGGTGTGGGGTTTGTGGCCTGTATGACTGAGGAACTGTAGTTGTGGGGTTTGCGTGGAAGGGTTTGAGAATATGTAGGGTGTGCATGGGAGCCCGCAATTGCATCTAACTGAGCCGGTCAGCTCCTGCCCCAAAACAGCCCAGACCCTGCACACCCTGCGGCGTCTCCCCTGCATACCCCCAGCGTGGCCTGAACCTGTGCTGCCCAGGCTTGGCACTTGCATGCCCAGGGGTGATTGAAGCATGGCTAGGACAGCTTCTTTCAGCTTCCTCCGCCACCACTTCCCCCAGTCCTGTGGTAGCAGTGAACCAGCTTGCCTTGTGCCAGCTCTGGGCTCGCCCCTCCAGGCTGAGCAGCAGCAGCAGCTGTGCAGAATATGTTGCTCGGTGCAGGGAAAAGAAGCCCCTCCCCCTCGCAGCTGCTGGGCAGTTTTTGGTGCGGCCGCCCACATCGTATCAGGCTCTCCTGTGGCTTGGTCACGCCACTTCTGGGTTTCCCCGTGACTGCTCTGCGTTGTCACTGCTGCCGAGCAGGTCTGCTCCAGGCAGCCGCGCCAAAACCTGCCTGGCAATGGTGAGAGGGAGGAGCCGATTTTTCTCCACAACAAGCAACAGTTTCATCCTGGCGCAGCTGCTTGGCTGCTGCTCAGCCTCGAGGAGCGAGCCTGGAGCTCCAGGCATGGGAAAGAAACTGCGGCTCAGCATGGAGTAAAAGCTGCCCCTCCCCCTCCCACTGCTGGCACTTCCTGGTGCATCCGCCCAGAGCCCGTGCGGGGCTGCCCCGTGTCTGCTCTGCACTACCACTGCTGCCCCACTGGGCAGCTCCAAGGTGGTGGTGATGTGGTGGACACTCAGGGCAACTCTGCGTTGGCTCCAGCCGATTATACACTGGACAGGTGAGCCTGGAGCTAGTGCAGGGCTGCGCACTCTGATTTCTGCCACTTCCACCTGGCTCGTGGCAGCCAAAAGAAGCTGCTGCTGCCCAGACTGTTTAGGAAGGAAACCCAGCTGTGCAGCCATCTCAGCCCTACTGTGTGCCCAGCAGGCACCGGGATGTGCCACAGCGACAATCAGGTTTGCTGTCTTGATTGTCATCCCAGATCTGGTTTCCGTGGGCTGCCATGATCTTAAGTTGCCATCTTCACTCAGCAAAATAATCGTTCATTCCCCAGCCCAAGGTAGCCATATCTGTGTAACACCCTCTCCTCGGGTATGATGGGATTCCTGGACCCCATTGAAATCAGCATGGTATACAGAGGTTCTGTGTAGCCATTTCTGTTGGTCAAGAAAGGAGCTGAGGCTGTCCCTGGCCGCTTCTAGTCAGGTAGACATGCAACCCAGGAAGAGTTTCATCATGTCTCAGGCTGCATTAAATGGCTCCATGGCATGGGTGTGATTCAAAAGATTTTAGGTTGTGGCGGGAAGTGAATCCCCCATGCTTTCCACCAGAATTGCCCCCCTTCCTGTTTCCTGTCCGGGGTCTAGAGTGTTATGAAGCCTGAGACTCAGCACAGAGTCCTGATTCAAGTTGATGCCAAGGCCTTAGATCCTCTGAAGGCTTCTGTGACATGGAGGCCACCTGGGACCCATCAGCAGAGGAAAGCCCTATGGGTGCATTCCCTGCACAAGAGCTTTCCCTGGAAGCAGGCAGGAAGCACAGCCCTGCTCCTCTCTTCAGCAGGTAGCCAGAGGTCTACGTCCTCTCCTCATCCTCAGCCCCTTAGAACATGAAGCCATTCAGACACTGCCTGAATGCACATGCTCCACATCTGTTTGTCTTAGTAGAGCCTGAGGTGATGGTATGAACAGCTGGGCCAGAAACTCTGAGGGTCAAGCTCTGAAATGCACCAAGTACGGGACACCTGCCCAAAACAGGGACTTGCCCCTTTCTCACCCCAGCACTTAAAACCTCCTGCCAAAACCTGGTTTTCTTGAGGGAACACAATGCTAAAGTCCAGGCCTGCTTGAGGCCTATCTCAGTAGAAGCAATAGCAGTGTTTGCCTTTTGCTAGCAGGGTAGGAATTAATCTGGAGTTTCTCTTCCCCACACAGGTGGTGTCAGGCCGCTGAGCAGAGCTTGGGAGCAGCCTCCTGGGGAAGTGTCTGCAGATCTGGAACCACCATGGACTTCTCCAGGGAATGTGGGTGAGGTGGACTCCGTGAAACCTGAGAAGGAGCCATGGCACAAGAGTCAGGGGAGGCCACAAGAGCAGAAGGAGAATGTAGCGATGAACCAGGTACCATCTCCAGTTGGGTGTGAGGGTGGAGAAGGGGCAGAACCTAGAAAGAGCCCTGGGTGCAGAGATGAATTTGTGGTGCAGGTTCCCTGGTTGAAGGGAAAACATGAGAGACCTAAAGAGCCACTGGAAAGATGCACTGCATACAAGCAAAAGCAGTGAGGGGATCTAACTGCCAAGCACAGGGGCTGAACTCACCCCTACATGAAGGTTAGGAAAACCTTCAGTGCACAGTACTCCTGGCTGCGCACAAGATAAGGTAGACTGAAGAGAAGTCCCATGTATGCACCAAGAGCGGGAAGAGCTTCACCTGCCTCTGCCCTGGTTGCTCACTGCCAGACCCATTCTGGAGAGCTACCTCACTGCTTCACCAAATGGGGGAAGAGCTTTGTGTGCCCCACAGACTTGGTCAAGCACCAGCATTTACAGAATGGGAAGCATCATGCACAGGTGAGTC
Organism: Caiman crocodilus; assembly: GCA_030014935.1. Taxonomy (NCBI): domain Eukaryota; kingdom Metazoa; phylum Chordata; order Crocodylia; family Alligatoridae; genus Caiman; species Caiman crocodilus. The sequence continues at coordinate 21,709 of JAGPOW010002395.1, read as the reverse complement.
AAGAGTGGCAAGACCTTCACCTATTTTTGTCTCCCTTTCTCAGGACCAGCCCATGCCCCTAGGGAGGAAGACACACCGCTGCAATGAGTGCAGGAAGAATTTCATCTGCTTGCAAGACCTGTCCCAGCATGAGTGTGTGCGGCACTCCTGCACCAAGTGTGGGAAGAGATTTAGGCAGCTCTCTGACCTGACAAGGCACTGGTGCATGCACACGAGGGAGAAGCCACATCGGTGCTCAGAATGTGGGAAGAGCTTTGCTCACTCCTCCAGCTTGGCTAGACACCAGCGTATCCACACAGGGGAGAAGCCACATCAGTGCTCAGAGTGTGGGAAGAGCTTCACTCTTTCGTGCAACCTGGCTCAGCATCAGCGTATCCACACAGGGGAGAAGCCATATCAGTGCTCGGAGTGCGGGAAGAGCTTTACTCAGTCCTCCAGCCTGGCTCTGCACCAGCGTATCCACACAGGGGACAAACGACATCAGTGCTCAGAGTGCGGGAAGAGCTTCACTCACTCGTCCAACCTGGCTCGGCACCAGCGTATCCACACAGGGGAGAAGCCATATCAGTGCTCAGAGTGTGGGAAGAGCTTCACTCACTCCTGCAGCTTGGCTCACCACCAACGTATTCACAGAGGGGAGAAGCCCCATCAGTGCTCAGAGTGCGGGAAGAGCTTCACTCTCTCCTCCACCTTGGCTCGGCACCAACGTATCCACAGAGGAGAGAAACCATATCGATGTTCAGAGTGTGGGAAGAGCTTCACTCAGTTCTCCAACTTGACCCAGCACCAGCGTATTCACACTGGAGAGAAGCCACATCAGTGCTTAGAGTGTGGGAGGAGCTTCACTCAGTTCTCCAACCTAGCCCAGCACCAGCGTATCCACAGCGGGGAGAAGCCACATCAGTGTTCAGAGTGTGGGAAGAGATTCACTCAGTTCTCCAACCTAGCCCAGCACCAGCGGATCCACAGCGGGGAGAAGCCACATCAGTGTTCAGAGTGTGGGAAGTGCTTTACTCAGTCCTCCAACCTGGCTCACCACCAGCGTATCCACACAGGGGAGAAGCCACATCAGTGCTCACAGTGTGGGAAGAGCTTCACTCAGTCCTCCAGCCTGGCTCAGCACCAGCGTATCCACACAGGGGAGAAGCCACATCAGTGCTCGGAGTGTGGGAAGAGCTTCACCCTATCTTTTGACCTGGTCCAGGACCAGCTCATGCACACAGAGTAAAAGCACATCAGTTCTCTGAGTGCAGGAAGTGCTTCCTCCACTCCTCCAAACTGGCCCAGCATCAGTGCATCCATATCTGAGAGCGTCTATAATTCTGCCAGCAATACAGGAAGGGTTTGGGGATGTATATCGGCTCAGCACCTATAAGTGTCTGCATCCAGGGAAGCAGTCTCATGCCGGGGGACTGCAGCAACAGTTCACCCTCTGTTCAGCCTTTCTAGGACACTGCAAAACCCAAAGAACACAGAAGCCGGCCTCCCAGATTTGACATGGGTAAGGGGTTTAAAGGAAACACCTTGGGTAGAGGCCAGGGGCAGCCCATGAGCTGATCCTTGCATCAGTCTTAGAGCCTGTACCACCCCATCATTCTCTAAAAGCACCCAGTTTTCCCAGGGGGAGAAGAAGCAACTTCACAATAGGTGCCCTTCCCAAGACAGCTGGGTCCAAATGACATCCAAGGACTGTCTTTGGCCGACTACCAGGTTTGACTTCTGATGGCCCCAGCGTTCTTGTACATGAGGCTAGAGCTGCAAGAACGAGGACATTTGCTGGGGACGCATTCCCTGCCTTCTATCCTGACCATGCCTTTCCTCCCCACCGCATCACCACTCTCCCAGGTCTGCACATAGCCATTGTAGTTCTGCAAGAAACTGCTACTGCCACCCCATGAGCCCAGTTTGGCAGGTTTTGCTTCTCGCCCCTGTCAGAACTTGACACCACCAGGTGCAAACTGCCCTTCCCCACTTCGCGCTGTCCTGCTCTCCACGCCATTCTCTATAGCAGCTTCCTTGGTAATCAAGCCCAACAACTTAATGTGATACCCCTGTGGTTGGTCTCTATGTCATCTCGGGGTGTGAAATGGGATAGTTGAGGTAAAGGAGGTGCAGGCTGTGACATGTCCTGCCTCTTCTGTGGAAGGGTAGGGAAAGAATGAAGGCATCCTCTGGGTGAAATGCAGCGTGTTGTAATCTCCCTGTGGGAGTGCGTCTGCCTTCTGTCCTGTCCTCTCGCAGGACTCGCCTGCCACGACTAAGAAGATGGAAAATAAGAGGATGTTATTCCCTGCGGGGGTAGATAAAATGTAGCAGACCACCCAGGTTGGCTATTTCCAATAGTGCAGCTCTTTATTTAACTTAGTAACAAAAGTATCTTTCCGCTAATTACTTCATTAAAGGGAGGCAGCGGACTTACTGCTTTAGTCAATTACATTTTCCCCGAGGCATGTGCTGGGCGACAGGCTTGCCTCGGGCTTTGATCTTGAGTCCTCCACTGATCTGAGCCTGCCTGAGGACTGAGCCTGCAGGCACGGTCCCTGGTGCCTCCTCTTTGGAGTCTGCACCGTGGCTCAACGGACCCTGCACCCCAGCACTTCAGCCATTTGTGGCTAGTCTCAGTAGAGAGCTGTCAACGATCGTCACTCCCAACCACTCGGGGTTCCTGCCAGCTACATCTTGTCCCCACAGGTAAGGGTTCCCCCACGCTTCTTGTCTCACCAGAGGAGGATGGTCTACAGTGCCCTAACGATCCTGGGATGATCCGTTGGTGATCAGTTTCTCCTTCCGCTTTCTTCCAGTGCCCAGAGGGCAATGTTTGCTGTTGCGTGCTGCCTTTTATGTCTGGTGGTGGTAATTAAGCCCTTAACCGCTCCTGGTGTATGTATCCCTCCATTTGTGACCTACATGCACCTCTAGTTTCACCCACAGTAATGGGTTTGGCTAAAGCCCTCTGTTACACAACTTCCCTTTTGTGTCCCCCCACAAAAACAGATCCACCAAGTCTTCATTGTTCTCATTCCAAGCCATTGGTTGTCTTTTTTTGTATCTACGTCCGTCGTAATTTCTGGGCGTAACGGAAAGGCCAAATTCCTGCTCTTTTTCCCTGCCTGATGTTTCACTGAAAAATAAAAAGATTGTAAAGCAAGAGACCATCTCATTAGTCTAACATTATCAAGTTTGGTGGTTTGCAGCCAGCTGGGGGGAGCACGGACTTCTGGCGGAGTAAGTAATACTGGAATAGTTCTACCCCCACCTAATAGCTAGACTCCCAGTTGTAGAGTATCATGTCGCCACAAGATTAGCTTTTTACTAGTGAAGGCTATGGGCCTCTCTTCTCCTTCATCTTCTTGGAAAAGTATGGCTCCTAATTCTGTGCTGGAGGCATGTTTGTAAAAAAAAAAAAAAAAAAGGGGGGGGGGCAGCGGGGGTCTTTCTGAAGTCATGTGTATGCAGCATTGAGTGTTGGCACAGAACTGTCTTGGCTTGTTCGAAAGCCCGAATGGCTCATAATTCCACTGCAGTCTGTTTTTCCACCCCTTTGTCATCTCTGTCAGAGGTGCAGCCTTCTCCAAAAAATCCTTAATGAAACAACTGTAACAATTAGCAAAACCCAGGAAAGATTGTTAATTGTTTGAGGGTTTATGGTAGTGGGTGTTGTCTGATGGCCACTACCTTATCAGCGAGGGATTTTATTTTCCCTTGTCCTACCAGAAATCCGAGGTACCGGGTTTCCCTCTTTCCTAGGGTGCACTTCTGGGTATTTGCAGTTAACCCAGCTTGACGGAGCTCGTTAAGGATCTCCCCTAGATGCTGGCAGTGTGTCTCCCAGTCAGGGGAGAAGACAATAATATCAATATACATGGCCATGCACTCTTCATGCAGGGCCATCAGGCACTGGAATGAAGCTGCTGCCCCATGGAGCCCGAAAGACATCCATCTCAATTGGAACAAACCTCAGGGTGTCCCAAAGACTGTTCTGTCTTGGTCAGCAGGGACCATTGGAATTTGCCAGTATCCCTTGGTGAGATCCAAAGTCAAAATATATTTAGCTTGGCCAACCTTCTCCAGCATCTCCTTGACCTGGGGCATTGGGAAAGCATCAAATGTTGCTATTTCATTTACCTTTTGGTAATCAATGCATAATCTTATGGTCCCATCCATCTTCGGGACCACCACCATTGGGCTCCTCCATGGACTCCTCTGACGCCCAAGTTTTTCATTACTTCAATTTCTTGCTTGACTGCTGGCTGTAAGTGTCAAGATAGCCTCCTCCAATGTGTGATCTGTCCTGATGGGGTTTGAATATGATGTTCCACCCCTTGGGCCTCTCCTGGGGTTTTGCAGAACATGTCGCAGTATTCTGGTGTTAAGGCCCTTAGCATATTTTGCTGTTTCATGTTAAGTCGGCAGTCTACCTTGGGTTGAGGTGAGTCCTCCTTTACCCCTTGAAATCCTATGTCCCCCTCTAGTGCATCACATTCAACTGGATCCTGAACCAACCAGCCCTCTCTCTGTCACCACTTCTTCAACAAATTAATGTGATATATTTGTTTCCTACTGGGTTCAGTCCACAATATTTCATAGTTTACTGGTCCCGTACATCTGGTTACTTGGACCAGTCCCTGCCATCAGGCTATCAACTTGTGTGGGTTATCAGATGATAGCAGTAGTAGCCAGCCTCCTGCCTTCAATTTTCTTTCCACGGTACGTGTGTCATAGTTCTGTTTCTGTTTTTCCTGCCTTTGTTTTAAGTTCCCTCAGGCCATAGCCAGTGCCCTTTCTCTTGAAAATCAGTCTTGGCCTGTGGCTATGATGATTCATTTGGTAGGACACCCCATCCTCCGCAGATGACATCGAGGAGTCACCTAGGGTTGTGACCAAAAATCAGCTCAAATGGGGCATGTCCTGTGGAGGCTTGGGGAGCTTCATGGATAGCAAACAAAAGAGGAGGGATCATGGTACCCCACCTCCTGGGGTTGCCCTGTATGCATGCTCGTATTGTCCCCTTTAATGTCCAGTTAAAACACTGTACTAACCCATCCATCTGTGGGTGGTAGACGGAGGTCTGGAGTTGTTTCATTTGGAGTGTTTTGCATACTCCCCACAGGATTTTAGACCTAAAGTTTTTGCCTTGGTTTGAGGATTTCTCTCAGGATCCTGACCCACATAATCCATCTTGTAAATGCACTGGCTATCACTAGGGCTGTCAGTGAGAACACAGGGGAACTGCTTCAGGGAAACGAGTGGCATAGTCGATGGTAACCAGAACAAACTGGCAACCTGTCTGGCTGCGGGGAAAAGGGCACACCACATCCATGGCTATCCTATCCAATGGGCATCCCTCCAGTGGCAAAGGTCTCAGTGCGGCCCTGGGTGGTCTTAGCCCTCTGTTTTCTGGCATTCTTGGCATTTTGCACAAAATTTTTCCACCATTTTGTACAGCCCCAGCCAGAAGACCCAGAGCTTTAACCTGGCCTCTGTCTTATCCCTCTGCAAATGACCTCCCATGGGAAAGGTGTGAGCTTCCGGAAGTAGATCATGTCAGTATTTCCGCGGGATTAGGACCTGCTGTCTCTTGCCTCCCTCTTTCTGGTCCTCCACCTGATACAAGATGCCTGCCCTTACCTCGAAGTGACAGTTCAGACCTGCCTTCTCTGGGTCCACCATCTCTCCTTCACATCTGGCCAGTTGCATTTGCCAAATATTCTGGAACAGCAGCTCCTGCCTCCGTTCTCCCCAGAAATATCCATCTCCAATCATCTGCTCCAGATCTACATCTTGTCCTTCTTCCTCTGCCAGTGTCCCAAAGCAAACTGCCTCCAGGTCACCCTGCCATTCTTCTCTCCTTCTCAGTACGTGGGAGACTACTTCCTTTAGATGAGGCCAGTCGACCCCCAGAAGCATCAGGCGAGGGAGAGTCTTGGCTAAACTGAGGTCTGTTTCCTTGGCGTGACCCATCACAGACAGCAGAAGCGGTCTTCTTTCATAAGTGTAGGAAGCCCCGTGTATACATGCCATGCTCATGGGAGACTCTGGGCTTCCCAGCTGTGTGGGTACCAGGTCTGCCCTTATCATGTACTAAGAATAGTCTGTATCCGTGATTGCCAGGATGATAGTGCCCCCACACGTACTTCCACTGGGGGTTTGTTCTGTCATGCTGGGCCTTTATGCCACCCCAAGCTACAGTCCATCTTTTTTTGATGTGGACTCTCCGTAGTTGTCTCTGCTTGGGTTTTGTGGGGACAAACTCAAGATACATGTCTCGTGTCACCACACCGGAAACAGATTATGTCCCTGGCATCCCAACCGTGGTTCTCATCCAGATAGGAAAGGGGAGGGACTCAGGCTATCTTTCCTGGAAGTCTCAAGGTGTTGCCTAGCACTTATCCCTGATTGTTCCCTCTTGGGGGGCCTCACCTTCTGTTTTTGCTGTAACATAATCCTCGACCAAGTGTAGAGCCTCTTCCATTGTTTTTGGCTGATGACACCCCACCCAGCGTTGGGTATTGCCCCCTAGGTCATTCAGGAACTGCTGAAGTACAATGCGGTCTATTATCTCCCGTATGGACCGTGTGCCCAGCTGGAGCTACCGTTCCACTAGGTCCTATAAGGTCTGAGCGAGCAGGTGTGGTCATAGTCCTTCTAAACCTTTCTGAGCTCTGAACTTCTGTCTGTAATACTCTGGAGATATCTCCAGACGGTATAGCATAGCCTCTTTTATTTTACCATAGTCTTGAGCTTCGGATCAGGTGAGAGCCTGGTAGGCGGCTTGTGCGGGGCCAATGAGCAGGGGCCCTATGCACACTGCCCAGCTGCTCGGGTCCCATTTGCATGCTGCTGCTGTTCTCTTGAAGGCCTCTAGGTACGCTTCTATATCATCCTGGGGAGTCATTTTTGGAAATCAGAGTCCATCACTTTCCCTTCCAAGAGTCACTTGTTGGGCTTCTATCTTTTCACTAAGGTTTTGTTGGTCAGAGAACAATCTGATCCTGGCTTTGGCTTCCTGGGTTCTTACCAGAACCATGTCCTCCAGTTGTGCCTGCCAGCCTTGCAGTAGCTGGAGGGTGAGGCTGTGCACCTGTTGCCAATCTTTGGGTGCTTCAATGTCCATGGACTCCATGATCTTCTGATGACCCACCGGGTTTCAGACATTGCCTTCCGCCCCCTCCTTTCACAGGACTCACCTGTCACAACTAAGATGGACAAATAAGAAGTTGTTATTCCCTGCGGGGAGAGAGAAGATATAGCAGACCACCCAGGTTGGCTATTTCCAATAGTGCAGGTTTTTATGTAAGCTTAGCAACAAAAGTATCTTTCTGCTAATTACTTCATTAACAGGAGGTGACAGACCCACTGCTTTAGTCAACTACAGTTTCTCCGAGGCTCTTGCTGGACGACGGGCTCACCTTGGGTGTTGATCTCAGATCTTCCAATGATCTGAGTCTGCCTGGTGACTGTCAGTCTGACCATGCCGGAGACCTCAGCATGCATGGTCCTTGGTGCCTCCTCTTTGGAGTCTGCACTACGGCTTGCCGGACCTCCCGCCCCAGTAGGGATGCAGGCACTTCAGCTGTTTATGGCTAATCCTGGTAGGGAACTATCGGTGATCATCACTTCCAACCCCTCTGGGTTCTTCCCGGCTGCAGCTTGTCCCAAGAGGTAAGAGTTCCCCCACCCTTCTCCCCATGGCACCAGAGAAGGATCATCTACAGTGTCTTACAATCCTGGGATGATCCATTGGCGATCGGTTTCTCTCTCCACTTTCTTTCAGGGCCCAGAGGGCAATGTTTACTTCCGAGTGCCTCCTTTCAAGTCTGGTGGTGGTAATTAAGCCCTTAACTGTGCCCGGTCTGTGTATGCCTCCACCTGTGACCTAGTTTCACCTCTAATTTCACCCACAGTAACAGGTTTGGTTAAAGCCCCCTGTTACACTCCCATTGGGAACTCTGAGGCTTCCCTCCTTGTGCGAAAGCCATTTGGCTCCATGAATGTCCTGTAGGAGCCACTCCAAAGTTTAATAACCCATCCTGCAGAGAAGGCCCTGGGGGTTAAATTGTACAATAAGGTGACTGTGAGCCAGCAGTGTGCCCTTGTTGCCAAGAAGGCTATGGGCATACTGGGCTGCACTGGTAGGTGCATTGCTAGTAGGTCAAATGAAGTGATTCTTCCCCTCTATTCAGTCCTGGGGAGGCCACATCTGGAGTCTGTGTCAAGTTATGGGCCAGCCACTACTGAAAGGATGTGGACACATTGGAGAGTCCAGCAGAGGACAACAAAAATGATGAGAGGGCTTGGGAACATGACTTATGAGAAGAGACTGAGGGAAATGGGTGTATTTAGTTTGTAGAAGATAATACTGAAGGGAGATTTAATAGCTTTCAACTACCTGCAGGA